>JARQOC010000002.1:250192891-250706491 GCA_033576535.1 Allobates femoralis | reverse complement strand
ATGACCCTTCGGCACCAACCCCGACCCCGGAGGACTTCTAGAGGTTCCTGGGCGACTTGCGGCTTCCCCGCTTGTCGCCGGAGCAACCGGACGACCTGAACTCCCCTTTAACGGACGCTGAAATTTTACGGGTGATCTCTTCCACTAAACGCCACTCCACCCCGGGCCCGGACGGTCTCCCCAACGATTATTACCGTACATTCGCCCGCTTGTTGGCTCCCTTCCTCACGAGGGCGTTCAAACTCTGGCAGGGAGCGGGTACTATCTCCCCCTGTGCCCTCGTGGCGACTATTGTCACTATTCCAAAGCAGGGGAAACCCCCGGACGACCCTGGTAGCTACCGTCCGATTTCACTGCTCAACTGCGACGTGAAGATGTTCTCGAAACTCCTGGCATGCCGACTCCAGAGAGTCACCCCGTCGCTGCTGCATGTGGATCAGGTGGGCTTTGTGAGCGGGAGGCAGACGAAGGATGGCACGAGGCGCTTTATTGATTTGATTAGTGTGGCTGAAAGGGCTCGGGTCCATAGTGCCCTCCGGTCACTTGACGCTGAAAAGGCATTTGATAGGGTGCACTGGGGATACCTGGCCTCTGTCCTAGAGAAATTTGGGTTTCGGGGCCCTGTTCTCTCAGCCATTATGGCCTTGTACTCCAACCAGAACGCCAGAGTGCTCTCCTCTGGATTTCTCTCCTCGGCCTTTTCTCTGACTAACGGTACCCGCCAGGGTTGTCCCGTCTCCTACTATCTTTTCCTTGATAATCGAACCGCTGGCGGAATCTATTAGATCAAACCGGCTATAACTGGGTTTTCCGTCGGTGAGATATCCCATAAAATCGGGCTCTACGCCGATGAAATTATTATAGCTTGCACTGATTTAGAGATCTCCCTGTTGGCGGTGATGGACGCCTTGGCCCTGTTCACCAAATTATCATATTATAAATTGAATGCGACTAAATCGTTGATTTTCCCCATCGGTGTCCCGGGCCCGCTTGTTGCCAGACTGCGTCGGAAGTTTCCCTTCGTTTGGAGGGAGGAGGGTGTTCCGTACCTCGGGATCACCCTAACAAACACTCACTGGATAGTGTCAGTTAATGTGGATGCTCTCCTGGCCTCATTACGCAGAGAAACAAACACTCACCCCCTGCCAGCCCTGTCGTGGGTGGCGCGCATTCACGCTTTTAAAATGTTCCTCCTCCCGAAAGTTCTATATCTCTTTCGCAATCTGCCTCTGTCTATTCCCTGCAACCTACTAACGCGCTTGCAACGAGCTGTGCATGCATACATCTGGGCAGGCCGAAGAGCCAGAGTACCGGGGAATATCATGTATCTGACTTATAGTCAAGGGGGAATGGGAGTTCCTAATTTGTCGGCGTACTATAGAGCTACACTGCTTCAAGAGGCAAAGCTTTAGTGGATAACGAGGGGCACTGAGGGGTGGGTGGGTCTCGAGTCCGCTCTCCTTGGGACTGGTTCTCTGCGCCATCTTTTGGAGGCGGAGTGCTTGGCTCCTACGAGAGTGTCCCTGCAGCTCCCACGATGGTCTCACTTTTGCGAGCCTGGAGGGAGGAGGTGGGGAAGCAGATCTCATTATCCCCTAAAAATATAGACATTAGAGCTTTGCCTTTTCATATCCCCTTCCTGAACATTGGTCCTAGGACACGGGCGGTGATCCGCAACTGTGCGGACCTCCTTGAGTTGGGTTGTCTCAGCCCCATTTTGCCTTTGTGCAAGATTTCCGAGTATAGAGAGGACTTTCTACAAATATGCGCAGATCTCACATTTCTTTAGCTCTCTTGGGGGGACGTGGGGGGCCCACCCTCCGCCTGAGGTCTCCCATTTTCAAAAGTTCCTTTTTTCCCCACACTAAACAAAAAGCTTTGTCAGACTTCCGGTTCCGGCGCCTCCATGTGCAGCCGCATCTGAGCCCGCTCCGCTCCCCGCCTCGGCAATCCGCCGCAATCCGCCGTTATCCGGCCTCCAGCGCTGCCCCCTGAGCATCCATCATTGGAGAGGCGGCCGCCGCGATCCCGGCAATGTTCACTATGGCCACAATGGACCGCTACATCACGAGGAACAGGGAAGGAGAAAAAGGCGGGACGCCATGTGCAGACCGCAGTAGTGGCGCGCCCGGCACACAGGGAACGCCACAGGATGGAGGTACGGGACATATGACTGGGCACAGGGAGAACGAGTCTGGAGGGGAAGGAGCGGTGGGGATAACGGAAGGATCCCTGGAGAGGGCTTCAGAGAGGAGGCATGAAAACCCCCCAGGGCAGAGACCACAAGCAGTAGAAGTTCTCTGTAACCAACATCAGCCCCAGACACAAGCACACCCACAGGCTGCAGACACAAGAAAAACTCAAAGCCTACACACCTCAGATAACTGGGGAGAAGACTCAGGAGACAGCTGGGGCTTTCAGCGTTTAGATTATAAAAAACTGGCTAAAGAAATGGCTGTGCATCTAGCTGAAGAGTTTAAGATTACAGTGGCAGAGATGGTGGCAGCTTCAACTAAAGATTTGTCTGTGAAAGTGGAGGCACATGAGCAGCAGCTCCTTGAGGCTGAATCTAGAATTGGAACAGCAGAGGGTAGGATTCAGGAGCTTGAGGATCAGCTAATGGCCCTGCAAAAACACGCTGACTACACACATAATAAATTGGAGGACATTGAAAATAGAACGAGACGGAGCAATCTAAAAATTGTGGGTCTCCCAGAGTCTGTCCCTGTGAGTCAACTGGAGGAAATTTTTGAGGTTGAATTACCCAAAGCCCTGGGCCTTACCCATAGATGCAAGACAGAACGTGCCCACAGAATTGGCCCGCCTAGAGACATACAGGAAACGACAGGAACCCCGAGACACCTAGCCCCGAACTCAGCTTCCAGGGAGCCCAATAAATCTAGACACGCCATAGCAAAATTTTTGAACCACCGGGATAAAGAAGAGATTCTTCGTGCATATAAAGCAAAAAAGCACCCTCTAATACTACAGGGACTTAGAGCATTGATCTTTGCGGACTACTCTGTAGAAGTCACACGCGTGTTCGCTGCTACACAAGAAAAACATCCGCTTCCAGCTAAACTTTCCTGCGACATTAAGATTCAGATCTAGAGAGGGAGCCATGTTAACCTTCTCTGATCCGGAGGAAGCAATGTCTGCTGTCAGGGATAATGTAGCCTCTCCAAGAAGATCCGAGTCACCGCCCCCTACTACTAATGGGTCATCTGCGAAACCCACATCTGCGCTGGACCCTGAGAATGAGATAGACAGAAACTCTGTGAGATCTTATAGACTCAGATTAAACTCCCTATTAGACGAGGGGGCACAAAAGGGAGCAACGCCGGGTACCCCAAGACAACAGAGGCAGTCCGGAAATAGATGGCAAAAGAGGAAGTGAAAAAGAGGATGAACTGGAACGGATAAATTCCTCTACTAGCCGAGACCGATGGACTTGCGTCAAGCGTCCTAAAGAAGGGAGGAGAGAAATGTTGCTGTAATAAGCGGTCAAGAGGGGTATATATTGTTGCCCCCCCCCCTCCTCCACCCCCTTTTTTTTTTTTTTTTTTTTTTCTTTTTCTTTTTTCTCTCTCCCCGATTTTTTCCCTTTTTCTGTTCTTTACCTTCACTAGCTTATTTTACAGGACCACTGTTGCATGGACGCAAGTGTGTTTAAAATGCCCATATTCACCACAGAACTATGAAGTGGATATCCGGCCATTGTTACTTTAAGGTCGAGTTCACTCAAACACTTGTAGAATCCTCTTGAATATCCATGCTGAGCGAGGATTTGGTAAGGGGTATGAGAAATGTACTATGGACCCAAGATGCCTCTGAGAAGAGGCCCTTGGAAAATTTGTTTTAAAATGTCTTACACTGGATGGTCGCCACTCGGTGGCTGGTGTTATTTGGGCAGAATGCTGGAGTTATATTATGATGTTATTTTATTAAGTGTTATAAGAGGTGTTGAAAGCCGAGGAGGGGTGGAACTATCTATGTGGGTGGCACTTGAGGAAAAAAGTGAAGTCACCAACTTTTGTAAGATGAAAGGAGTTGGAGTGGTTTGGGGAGGGGAGGGTAGCAGGGGTGTGGGAGAAAAAAAATGGGAATTGTCCTTGGAAATAAGTCTATAAAAAGTTACATCATCTCTGTCCGTTACATCTCACTTACAATCACACCAGGCGGTATTAACTACCTATGGACATCTACGACAAAGAAATTTGGGGCCCTGCACGGGATGGCTTCCGATGGTTAGGTGGGCCTCCTGGAATGTTAAGGGCCTGCGCTCCCGGCAAAGCGCATGATGGTCTTACGCCATGTTAAGAGGCTGCATGTAGATATAGCTTTGCTCCAGGAGACCCACCTGGCCACGGAGGACTTCTTCCGCCTCAAAAAGCTATGGGTAGGCGAGATCTACGGTTCGGGCGCAGTGGAGAAAAAAGCGGGAGTTTTGATCCTGATACACAAGTCGCTAGCCCACTCAATACTGTCTACCTCGACGGATAAAGAAGGTAGAATAATCCAAATAACGATACAAATTCAAAACGACACCTTTAATGTTTACAATATATATGCCCCCAATGGGAAACAGAAACCCTTCTTCCAACAACTACAAAATACACTACTCTTAGATAACGGGATTAATAGAATAATAGGAGGAGATTTTAATACGGTCATGAAGGGGGAGGAAGATAGACGCACTGCATCACAACCACAGATGAGAAGGCAGGCTGGTGGAGGATCAGGGGCAGACAGTGCTTTGGAAAGCTTGGTAAGGGAAGTTGGGTTAATTGACGCGTGGAGATTAGTGAACCCACTGGGTAGAGAGTTTACCCACTTCTCGCACCCCCACGGGTCGTGGTCCAGATTGGATATGTTCTTTGTTTCATCCAGGATAATTCAACAGATGATAGATATTAAAATTGAGGATATGCTGATCTCGGACCATAGCCCGTTGGTGTTAGAGACCAGGGATAAATTTGAGAAAGGCTCCGACTATTTATGGAGATTCCCTGACGCGTTTGTCAGAGAAGAGAATTTCACTAACTTGCTGGGAGAATGGTGGTCGCACTTTTCTTCTGACAATCTGGAACATAGATCAGACCCCGCCCTATACTGGGAGACAGCAAAAACGGTAATGAGAGGGCATATTATGGCCTATAGCATGAGGATCAAACGACAAATTAAAGACAAATTTGTTCAGGCCAGTCTAACAGTAAGAGATGCTTACACGCGTTATCAGTCCACAATGGCGGCTCCTGACAGAGAGACATGGTTGCAAGCAAAGAGGGAATTTGATGTTTGGGCGAGAAAACAAGAGGATATCTATAAAAGCCGACTAGAACTAGAGCTCCATAAATTTGGAGACAAGGCAGGGCATCTATTATCAAGGTTAGCTAAAAGTAGACATAATCCCGCCCCCATACAAGCGATAGTGGATGAACATGGCATCACCTGGAATGACCCAGGGGCATTTCCCGAGTGCTGGGCAAGTTTTATGCATCTCTTTACACGGAGGTCAACACGGATGACTCAGACAGCCTTGCCTGGTTAAGTGGGGTTGAATTGCCAATTGTTTCCCAAGAGGACACCCAATTTCTTAATAGCCCAGTCACGACTGATGAAGTTGAGATGGCTATACGACATTTAAATACGGGTAAAGCGCCCGGGCCAGATGGTTATAATGGTGCTTTCTTCAAGTCCTTGAGCAGATCTCTCCGGTATTGTGTGACTTATATAATGCGATACTGCAGGGGGCTCCCATACCGGAGAGAATGAATTTGGCTTATATCAAATTGATACCTAAATCAGGAAAGACACCAACAGCGAGCTACAGACCGATTTCTTTAATAAATCAGGATCTGAAGCTCCTTTCCAAAATTCTGGCTGACAGATTGGCAATGGTACTACCCAAACTAATACCCACACATCAGGCAGGTTTTGTTAAAGGGAGATCAACCACCACAAATATACGAAAAGCGATGCTTATGTTAGATGTCATGGGAAGGAAAACAAAGATGGAGGGAGGTAACCCAGCCATGATCACTCTGGACGCTGAAAAAGCATTTGATAACGTCAGATGGTCATGGCTGGGCAGGGTGCTGGATTCCATGGGTCTGATAGGCCCCTTTCGGCAATACATTAGTGCCCTATACAGTAACCCTAAAGCATGTGTTAGTACGCCTGGCTTTCTGTCAGATTCCTTCGCTCTCCAAAAGGGAACGAGACAAGGATGCCCATTATCGCCCCTTCTTTTTAATCTGGCTATAGAACCTCTGGCACTGTATCTGGAACGTCATAGCACCTATGAGGGTTTTAAGGTGGGGGCTGATGAAATTAAGCTCTCACTTTTTGCTGACGATATCATCCTGTATGTTCAAAACCCAGAAAGAGACCTTCCAGATATATTGACAGACATAGAGAAATGGGGTAGATACTCAGGATTCTCCTTAAACAAAGGTAAATGTGAAGTTCTCTTCATAAACCAGGAGGAGGGAACACGGAAAGGGGAAAACTTCTGTGGTCTACCAATTGCGAAAAACAGTCTCAAATATTTGGGAATACACTTGGCCAGATCTAGTGGGATGACATACAAACTCAATTTTTTACCGATCATTATAAAAATAGAACAGGAATTAGCGAGATGGGAGGGGCTGCCACTCTCTCTGATGGGACGCTGCCATTTACTCAAAATGATGAGTTTTGCAAAACTACTTTATCCCCTCCAGACCATTCCCATGCTAATGAAACATGTTGATATTATGAGAATTAACAAAGCTTTTACTAGATTTTTATGGAGAGGTAAGAGGCCTAGGCTAGCCTTTAAAACCTTGATCCAGTCTAAACAGGAGGGGGGCCTACAACTCCAAGACGTTAGGGGATATAATCTAGCATGCATCTTACGTAATGTATTGGACTGGATCAAGGGAACAAGCAGATTTTCAGATTTAAGTTTGGAGGGGGAGTGGGCTAAACACTGGGACTTGTCCGCTTTATTGCACTCTCCGTTGTCCTGCCTTCCGGCCACGTTGAAAGACACGGTAATATATAGAGATACTATCATAACATGGAGAGAGGTCAGGAAAAAGCTTAAATTGGCATGGAGAGTCTCCAGACGACTTAATCCATGGAAATGCCTGGCCTTTCAGTTGGGCCGTGAAAACTCCCTATTTAAGGCTTGGAAGGACAAGGGCGTCAATACACTAGAGGACCTCATAAATTTTGATGAGCGAAGATGGATGACAGAGAGGGAGGTGCTAGCCGTTTATGATTTACCCCAATTCCAAGCTATACAATTCCGCCAGTTGGACCACCATCTCCTTTCACACCTGCGGGACCTCTCTGGGGAGGTTGACAACAATCTATGGTCTGAACTACTAAATATAAATGAAGGCGATGTGTCCATTACCTCACTATACGCCAAATTACAACATGTTCTACGACCACAAAGGAGGAGAGGGCTTTTTAACAAATGGCGCAAGCACATAAGGGATCCTGAACTCACTCAGAAAATCCTGGAGGGTTGGGGACTCATGAGGCGGTATATCATTAATGAGAAATGGAGGGATTCCCAATTCAGAATTATGCATGGGACTATTCAGGGCTTTAACATACCCCCTTCCCAGGCCAACCAAGGGAGATGGGTTCATTGCCCAAAATGCAAATCTGCTATGACGGACCTGGAACACGGTCTATGGTCCTGTCCTGATTCACAAGATTACTGGAGGAAGGTGGAAAGTTGGGCTAAGGAAATATGTGGAGACATGGAAAGTTTAGATCCGTTACGATGGATTTTCCATTACCAGACAAACTCTGATACTCACAGACACCCGCATATCTTGTGGCACTATATTGCGCTAATAGCTAAAAGACTTCTTCTCCAACATTGGCTCAACGATAGACCCCCAGACCTGACCCAGATCAAAATGATGATGCGCCATACTTTAACACTTGAATCGTTGGATGCGCTACGTAACCCAAATAAACTAAGACATTTTTTTTCAAGTGGAAAACATTCATTGAAAAGGAATTTACAGATGGTGAAATAAATAATTTTATGTTACCCTTCCGTTCCTCGGTGTGGTATGCAGAAGAGGATTTAGGAGGGACGCTTGGTAGACTGAGATGTGGTGTCTAGATGGTTAGGCGAGACTAGATACACTATATTTATAATATAATCGTCTTCTTTTGAGACTACAAGATAAACTATGAGTAAAGGATAATTTCCAGGGAAGGGTGGGGGGAGGGTTTACAAGAATTATTTTATAAAACTGTAATTGGATGTATGCTGTTAATTCCAGAAAACTTTGTTTCGAAGACAAAAAAGGGGGGGGGGGGACAAGAGGCGCAATAGTGCCCTTATCACTAGACACTAGGACGTAAAAGTGGTGAAAAATGCAATTCACTCACCTATTCCAGTTGTGTGACCCACAACTGGTTTGAAGGCTCATAGATTAGTATCCTGATGGCTGCTGCAGGACTCCCACCGGCTCCACGCACGTGGAGATGTACCAAACAATATAGGGAAAGACGGTGTTATCCCGGTCCGCGCTGCCAGGTTCATTTACATCAAAGAACACCAATAATCGATGTTAAGATCCAAATCTTCCTTTATTCACCTCCTACGCGTTTCAGTGCCCACCTGGCACATTAAATCACAAAAGGACACTATTCTGTTTCTGGCACAGACGAGCAGGCACATCTCTTTGTGCCTCTCTGTTGAATTCTTTCATCCTTATCCGATGGAATTCGTCTAAGTCTGCTAGCAGACTTATCCATCGGATAAGGATGAAAGAATTCAACAGAGAGGCACAAAGAGATGTGCCTGCTCGTCTGTGCCAGAAACAGAATAGTGTCCTTTTGTGATTTAATGTGCCAGGTGGGCACTGAAACGCGTAGGAGGTGAATAAAGGAAGATTTGGATCTTAACATCGATTATTGGTGTTCTTTGATGTAAATGAACCTGGCAGCGCGGACCGGATAACACCGTCTTTCCCTATATTGTTTAGAATACTTTGTTTGACTTTCGTAAATCTCTGTTTGTTATGCATATCCTAATCTTTTGGAAATTCTATTATGCTGAAAACCTAATAAAAACATGGTTCAAAAAAAAAAAAAAAAGCTTTGTCAGGAGTGTATAGACATATGACTGCGGCCTTGTTCCCCAATAAACCAAGCTACATGAGGAGATGGGAGGAAGACCTGGGGTTCACGGCCCGGAGGAAGATTGGTATAGGGGACTGAGGGTCTTACAGGCAGCTTCCAGGCGTGTTAACCACTGGAAATCCTGAAGAAAATTCATATGAGGTGGTATTACCCTCCGGTGACCCTTGCGCGCTTCTCCCAGGATCGATCCCCTCTATGCTGGAGGGGCTGTGGAGAAAGAGGTACACTGGCCTACATATGGTGGTCCTGCCCCAGACTGGCCCCCTTTTGGGCAGTCATCTCTGGCTTGATGAGATCGGTAACGGGCATGCGTGTCCAGGTGTCGCCGCAGCTGGCATTCTTACATGTAGGGATCCATCTCTTTCCCAGGGACTCCAGAACACTGATTTCTAATGTTTTAACTGCTGAAAGGTTGAGCATCACAGCTAAATGGAGGGTGGACGCTCCCCCTTCTATTGCAGAGGTCACGGATCATCTGAATGGGATATTCCACAATGAATACCACCTAGCTTTAGATAATGCCAGCAGAAACAGGGTGATAGACGACTGGGCACGATGGGCGACCCACCCGTCTGCAGTAACGATTGTGTGAGACTTAAATTTCTGACGTTGGCTGTTCACAGAGTTATTCACGTCGCTATTTCTGCCATATGTGGTATCTGCGTTTAGGTCTCTGGTGGTCCTTGTCTCATCCAAACCCCCCCCTTCCCCTCTACTTCCCTTGGCTGTTTTGTTTTCTTGTTTATGTATTCCTGTCTATGTTTATGTCATTGTATTTGCTTTGCATAACCTCAATAAAAATTATTGGAACAACAAAAAGTACACTAAAACTGCTCCTAAACCATCTAATTTCACTTCCGCAATGTATGTATATACATTGCGGAAGTAAAATTAAGTGAAGCAGGGGTTAAAAATATAGAATAAGTATCCTCACCTGTCCACGAGCTCCCCGGTGTCTCCTGCACCTCCTGCCTGTAGGACCTGCCGTGATGTCACAGTCACATGAACGGTTACCGCGGTAATCGGTCAGGTGACTGTGACATCACGCGAGGTCCTAGGATCTAAAGATATAGCTGGAGACACTGGGGGGCTCGTGAACAGGTGAGAATAAAGATTTTTTTATTTTTTAGTCCGGAGGAGAGGGGAGAAGAGGGGGAAACACAGGGGAGAAGCGGGAGTACCGGGGGAGAAGCGGGGAGTACAGGAAAACACAGGGGAGAAGAGGGTAGAAGCGGGAGTACCGGGGGAGAGCAGGGGAGAACAGGGGACAGACTGGTGACAGGAGGCAGAGAGGAGCCGGCCAAACTGATCCAGCAAAAAGTCGGAATCGGATGCCTATTTGGCATCCGATTGCAGGGATCAAGTTTGGATCCGATGCTGTCCAATTTATATCGGACAGCGTCGGATTTCACAAAATCGTAGTGTGAAACCAGCCTTATGAAGGTTTCCAGGTAGCTCCCCCTATGGTGTATAGGGTTAAAATTAGATTTTGCTCTCACTTCTACATGTATGTTTTTGTCAATAGTAATCGTTTTTTCCACGATTCCTTTTGTATTAGATGTTATTTTTTTGTTTTTTATAACATTATTCTGATCCTGAAGAAGAAAATGTCTGGTCAGTGTTAGTTGTCTTATAAATTTATGTTAGCAGCGCGTTAATCAGCGTGATGTCCACAGCGAGCAACAGAGAATGTTCATTTATTGAGAATTAACAACATCCAGCTTACATCATGAGAATAGGATCAATCTGGTTTCTGGAGAGGGGGAGACAGAAAACTGCTGTGACCTTCAGTTTCTAGTTCCACACTAGAATGCGTGCACAGGGAGCAGGGGAAGGGACATCCTGTCTCTAAATGAGGACCTTTTTTTTTTTTTTTATAACTTTGTTGACATCTGAACAATATGCATGCAGACATAAAATCACATCATATTAAACAAACAATAGTTGTTGCAATACATACAGATCAATATGCATTAGGCCAACAATTTGTTTAAATCAATGAACAAATCAAACTGGTTTGTTTTTTGTGTGGGACAAAAGCTGAGTCCTTTTGTTAATAACTGTGTTTCTGCTTCATTTAATACATACTTAGACAGATTAAAGATTTTTTTAGGACTTGAAATATTTTCCATAGGGGGATACCTAATGTGATTTTTCATTTTTTTTTTTATTATTTTTGGGCTTTTCAGATTCTTCTGTGTTTTTTTTTGTTATATTTTCTACGCCCCCATTTCCTCTGGTCGTCCTTTTCTTTTTTTGGAACTTTGTAGTGGTTGGAAATCGTGTGTAATTTGTTGTTGGGATGCTGGTAAGAGAGGAGGAGCTGTACTGGAAAGACTCAGTAATGGAGGAAGTATTGTTTCCATTTGGGATGAGGGGCAGAGAGGGCCAATTTCTAAAAAAGAAACTTGTGAATTTACAGAGGAGGGGGAAGGTGTGGGGGCCTGTAAAACAGTCATGAAGGGTGGGGAGGTATCATCTATACTATGAGAAGTGAGGTCACTCAAGTTAAAAAAAAAACTGTTAGAGATCTCTGATCAGCTGATGAGATCAGCTGAGATGTTGGGTGTTTGATGTGAGCGCCGCACCAGAGCCCACATCAAACACTGGGACCCGACCCATGATGTCCCTCTACGTCTTGGGTCGGGAAGGGGTTAAAGGGAACCTGTCACCTAGATAAAGCCCCAGAGACTATCACTAGCTATCCCTGCACCTTCTTGTTACTACTCTAACTATCCCTTTCTGTGCTAAATGTTCCCTGTGACTGTTTAATAAAATGTCTAACTTACTGGGGCGTTGGTTAATGAACAGGGGGGGGCTACCATTGCTAGGCGCTGCAGACCACATTTTCCTGTGTGCGCAGCTAAAGTGCACATCCTGCAGCTTTGTGTGTGCTGATTGTCAAGGTAAACATCAGGTTTCTATGGGGCCCCGCAGTTACGAAAATGACGCGTTCGGCGTCATACCAGGAAGGCTGCAAAGCGGAGACGCAGGCTGGGGGGCCGTAATTTGACTTCAATATCACGCCCATCGGGGTGTGAAAAAGACAGCAGGAGGCGGCGAGAGAGACAAAAGAGGATGCCCAGAGGGGCTAGCAACGGTAGCCCCCCGGTTCATTAACATACGCCCCAGTAAGTTTTAAATACATTTTATTAAACAGTCACAGGGCACATTTAGCACAGAAATGGATAGTTAGAGTAGTAATAGGAAGGTGCAGGGACAGGCAGTGATAGCCTGGGGGGCTTTACCTAGGTGATAGGGTGATCTCTAAACCTAAAAGGGAACCTGTCAAAAAGTGATGTAGAATAACTTAATCTTAAGCTAGGTTTTCAGTGCCTGGTGTTTTCTTCTGTTTTTTTCAAGTTTAATCTTAAAATAACTATTGAGGTTTCAGCAAAAGATGGATTTAATAAACATATTATTTGTAGAAAACATAATATTTTAATTAATTTAAAGTGAAAAAAACAATTGAAGGACAATCCTCTATCTTTTTTTTTTCTCAATGATCTTTCATTGTTTTCTGTTGTTCCGACTGTACATCTCCAACACAGGAGTATTGCCAGCGCACGTCACCTTCTGGCCTCATGAATTAGCATAGGTTTCACTCACCCAGACACTCGAGCTGGATGGCCAACCAGAAGCCATGTTCAGCACTGGATTAGGTATTGCCTGCTGCATTTCCTCCACTAACGTGGGCTGGTTTCACATTTGCATATGTAAATGCAGCATAACGAACGCAGCCGAATGCATGCGCACTGGGTTCCTATGTTTAACATGGGAACGCATAGTACCTGCGTTTGGCTGCGTTCAGTTACGGTTGCATTTGGATGCACATCATTTGTCCGGCCTCCGAAAGCAACCTGTTGCATTTTTTGTGCAGTCGAGTTTTATCAGCAAGCGGATCCATTGAGATGTTCGCATTGTTTGGGCGCAGTGTCCTCCACATGACAGCGCAGGAGAATGCTGCGGTTTGCATTTAAATCTCTCCCGGTGGCCGCTGATCTCCACCTCCCGGCCGTTGCCGAGACAGCCGATTTGCTGGCCGGGCATCATACTCATGTGAACGCATGCAGAGATTCTCCACTGCGTTCACATCAGCATGGTAGCATTTGCACTGCGTTTGTGTCTGCATGCCCCATTACACGCTACGATATCGTTAACGATATTGTTGCAACATCACCGGTTTGTTGACGTTGCAGCGACATCATTGCGTGTGACACATGTCAACGATCAACCATAAGTTTGTTAATCGTTGATCATGGAAGGATGGCCAGGACCATTATTTTATTGTTGGTCTCCAGCTAGGCAGCCAGCATCGGCATGTGTGACAGCGGGAGACCGACGATCAACAAGCTCCCAGCACCGCACAGCACACGCTGTGAGGCTGGTAACCAGGGTAAACGTCGGGTAACTAAGCGCAGCGTTGCGCTTAGTTGCCCGATGTTTACCCTGGATACCAGCATCCTCGCTGATTGCTAGCGAGTCTGCCAGTTTGACAGCTCACCAGCGATCAAAAAACGATGTCCCAGTGATCCCGGCCTCATCAGATTGTTGGTCGGATCGCTGGGACATCGTACTGTGTAACGGGGCCTTTAGTGCTATACTTATGAGCATAGTTGTGGAGAACACAACAGGTCTTAATCACAGTGTCAACTGTTTCAACATCCAACTGTATGGCTGTGTGAAAGATCCGCCACTGACTGATTATGATTTCAATAGGTGCACTCCACATTTCTGCACGCACGGCTCAGCCAATAATTACAAATCGTCAGTCAGGCATTGAGTCCCTTCCGTTTTATGGGCACAGTAGGTTTGACATTAAAAGAAATGCCTAATTCGAAACCATTACAAAAAGGGACTGGATGTTTGGAACCCAGCAAAGGTCGTGGGTCTGGATGCGTTGTGCGATCATGGAGAATTCCTAGACCGAACTGTTATGTTCATAACACCCGAGAATCCCCAGTACGGTTATATGCACCAACATCAATGTCAATAAATGTGTAATGCGCATCAGCCACTTCCGTAAGGACCACAGAAAAATATTTTTTATAATTAAAGAACTGTGATCCTGATTGTGGTGACTACCGAACCATTATATGTTTGCCATTAGTGGCGCATATGCAGTTTGGAAATTGGTTCATCAAGTAGAAGAAAAAAATTCAGCAGCACTCTGCAAAAGAGCACATTCAGCAAGCGTCTAATCCAACTAATGTGTAAAAAGGAAAGATACAGAAAATCGTTTGTTCCGACAGCTGTGGGGATGTTTAACAAATTTATAAGTGTAAAGCATCCCAAGACTAAGTGAAGTTCTAAGGGTATGGGGGGAATAGGTGAGGTACATGTACTAGTCTACCCGCATCTGCTGTCCATATAGACTTATTTTGTAAAGTGTGTAATGTTCTTGATCTTTGTTCTGCTGCTGTAATACTGTAATTTCCTCCGGGATCAATAAAGTTTATCTTATCTTATCTTATAGAAATTCTTTATTGTGGTTCCATTTTAAAACAGACATCAGTTAAGGAGGTCACAGCTAGAGATGAGAGAACCTTTGGAAAGTCAAATTCAGTTCGGTTCACCGAACGGGCAACGTTTGTCAAACAAGTTCGATGAACATCTGAACCCCCTTAAATCAATGGGAGGCAAAATCAAGGGGCTAGAAAACACCTTGAAGGAGCATACTCACAATCAGTATACGCTGCGTTTTGGAAGCAGCGTCATGCCGCTACGTCCAAAATGTTGTGTTGAACAGTAGAAGTATAGTGGATGGTATTTCAAGAAATCCCATCCTAACTGTTTTTCCCAAGAGCAGCATCTTATGAGCTGTGATGCTGGTTGCCACACGCCGCAGCATGTTAATTTCATGCTGCAGAGTCGAGAGCGATCTCTGATGGATGAATGCAGGGAGCAGCCACCCTGTACCCACAGTAGAGGCGAGTACAGGGTGGTTGCGGTCTTCCTGCAAGTTCCCGCTGCTTCCTTCAGCTCCAGAGGCACTTTATCCAAGACAAAATGCCTCCGTACCATGAGCATATACCCTAAAAGGGACCCAAAAGCTGCCAAACAGCTCCACCATTTTACAGTGGACACCCGCTGTTTTGGCAGATACTAACTCCCTACACTATTGCTTAGCAAGTTTCAGCGCCACTGTCACACTCATCAAGGTCCCACGTTACTAGTAAAAGACTAGAAAAGTGACAGCTCCCACCCCTTAAATACAATCTAATGAAATCTGCACTTCCAAATTTAAGTCGCCACCTCCTACTGTGCCTAAACCTCCATAAGCGATCATGTGTGTGGCATTATTGTAGTGTATTGTATTGTATTGTGTTCTACGGAAGCAGAAGTTGGGTACAATGTATGGGCACTAGGCTGGCATATTTGCAATTCTGCAGAAACAAATAGTGTCATGGATGTTACAAAATTGTCATTGTAGCCTTAGATTAATTGAGAGGTGTAATTTCTACAGTTGGGTAATTTTGGTATTTTTTCTGCTCTTCTGGCACTTTATGGGCTCTACATATGTTACCCACAAACTATTCTAGCAAAATCTGTAGTCCAATAAACAAATGGCACTCTTTTCTTTCTGAGCCCTGCCATGAACCCAAACAGCAATTTTTTATGTTCATATGTATTTATTGAGAGATAAGTCAAGAAGCTTTTACAGAAACTGTGACATCACTGAGTCAAAACAGTAGCAGGAAAGTCGACAATATCAAAAGTTTTCGACAGTACAAGAGGCCAACAGGGCCTTAGAATTATCTATCTAACACAAATGAGACATTAAGTGTCAAAACTAAAAAGAAAAAAAACTTTAAAAAGAAAAAGAGTAGAAAAGACATAGTTATATAGCTGGTCTACGAATAAGGTCTAGCCACCTATACAAAATTATATTCATTCGAATTACTTTTACGCAAATCAAATTCTGCTAAAAAAAAGTCTCTAAACCCAATGAGTCCAAGTGAACTTCTGTTGGTTTCTCAATTTGCATAAAATTAGAAAAGAAGAGTAAGTAAAATACCGAAATATAATGAAAAAGTGATCTGTCGCCTCTCTGGAGTGACAGAGTTACAGTCATCAAGAGCAAAACTGAGAACTAAATCTTGTCGGAGAGTCACAGTGCCACATAAACAACCTATCAGGAAAAAAGAGTGGGGGAGAGGGTAGAGCAAGAAAAGGGGGGAGAAAGAAGGAGTGGGTAAAGAAAAAGGGGAAATAGAGAAGGAAGGTAAGACAGTGAGTGTAACTAAGGGGGGGGGGAACTTAGGCGAGGAGGTATATCACTATGAAATATGGGCCAAGTCACCTCAACCTTTTGGGAGCAAAAGTCACAAGGAGCCACCGTCTGCCCTTCCTCCTTCCCTCTAGAAAGCATGACGAAATATCTGGGACTCCTTAAACAGGACCTAAGGACTCCAAATCCTAAGATATCGATTCCTGGCATCGGTGACTTCAGCCGTGAGTTCCTCCATGCGGTGCAACCTCACCATCTCCACCAGCCAGTCCGCTAGAGGGGGAGTGAGGGTAGTTTTCCAGTATCTGGGTATAACTGTCCGAGCTGCAGTCAAAAAGAATCTAAGCAGATCTACTTTTTGGGATTTCACAGATCCCGGGAGCATAGATAATAAAGCTATCTCAGGAGCCATCACCTGAGCCTGTCCACAAACCTTCTCGTATAGTTGAAATACTGATTGCCAAAAAGGCTTGATGCCCTCGCATTCCCACCAAATGTGTGTCATGGAGCCCCCCGACCTACACCTTCAACAGTTGTCAGGAACAGTGGTAAAGGCTATATGCAGGTTGGCTGGGCATTGATACCAACGAACCAAAATTTTGTAAATTTCTCTCCTGGGCCAAACATGCCATTGAGAGTTTATGAGTAAAAATGCAGGCCCTTCTCCACTCCTCCTTGGGAATCTCCAATCCCAGTTCTCCCGCCCATCTATCCATGAATCTGGGTCTGTCATCGTCGGCACGACTGTTAAGGAGGGAATAAAAGGTTGAAATCATGTGAGCAGGTGGGGAATCTAGAAGAAATTGTTTTTCCATAACAGTCGGGGGGGGGGGGGGGGGAAGAGAAGTCCATACCCGGGGGTTGTCTTGTTAGATAGGACCGCAGCTGCGCGTATTCTATCCATGCACTCCCGATATTTGTGCCCGCCAGGGCGCTGACTGGCTCGAGGCCGCCCTTTACAAATGCCTGCATCATTCGAGGTTGGTCCTCACAATGCCACTTCAGAAATGATTTAGCCTGTGCTGCCGGAGGGAACGAGGGGTTATGAAAGAGTGGAGTAAGAAGTCCTAAACATCTTGCCTATAATCCCTTCTCAACCAGTGGATCCCAAATTCTTAAAGACATGACCATGAGGGAGTCATCCGAACCCAATCGGGGTCTATCGGCTGGCAGTATCCAGGGCAGGCACCACAGCGGTGAATCTACCGCTGACTGCTCCAACTCCACCCATTGCTTAGTCTGATCGTGGTACTGCCAGTCGATCAAGCGATTCAATACTGCTGCTACGTAGTATAATCTGAGATTGGGAAGTCCCGCTTCCCCCTGCAGTTTGAGCCGGTAGAGGGTCTGAATACTTATCCTAGGACGTTTCCCCCCCCCGGATGAATCTAGAAATAATTCATTGTAGTTGTTTAAAGAACTGAACCGGAAGGAGTTGTCTGGAACAAAAATAAAAAAGGATATCCATCTTTATGGCGTTATACGGCCAAACCAGGATATCCGTCGTTTGTCATATCTACGGAGGTCTGTCATCGTTCTCTGAAGCAGGGGGAGGTAGTTTGCGCTGAACCATTTGGAGGGATCTCTATGAATCACTATCCCAAGATACTTCAGCCCCGACTGTTGCCATTTGAAAGGGAAGGTCTCCTCCAGGTGATCCCTCTCACCTTCGGGTAGAGAGACATCCAAGGCCTCTGTTTTGTGGGTGTTAATTTTGAAGTTGCTGTGCTTTCCGTATTAGTCGAAGACCCTGAGTAGTGAAGGGAAGGAAGTGCGTGGCTGAGTGACGAACAATAATAAGTCATCAGCAAAAAGGGCTTCTTTATATTGTTTGTGGTTCAGTTCCAATCCCTAACATCAGGGTTCTCGCGGATAGCCACAGCCAGGTACTCCATTCTGATTATGTAGAGTAACGGGGAGAGAGAGCAACCCTGGCGAGTTCCGTTTTTAATCGGGAAGGCCGAAGACAGTCCCCCATTGGCTCTGACTCTCGCTGTAGGACAGCTGTAGAGAGACATAATCCTATTAAAAAACGAGCCCCCAGGCCCAACGCCCAAGCTAGGCCTCAAGAAAGCGCCAATTGACCCGGTCGAAGGCCTTTTCAGCATCCACCGACAATATACACATCGGAAGATTGCGGGCCCTCGACTGTGCAATGAGCAGCATGAGCTTATTAGTGTTGTCTCTAGCTTCCCTCCCCTTTACAAACCCCACCTGGTCGTTATGTATTATAGCAGGGAGGAGAGGGGCTAATCGGTTTGCTAGGAGTTTGGAAAATAACTTGATATCTATGTTAGTTAAAGAAATAGGCCTATAGTTGGCTACTTCAGAGTGGTCTATATCAGGCTTAGGGACAACACTAATATGGGCCTCTAAAGTCTGTGGGACCCATGAGCATTCAGGAGAGGTTGCGTTGAAGGTCTTCACCAGAAACGGAGCAACCTAGGGGCAAAATAATTTGAAAAACTTAGAGGTAAAGACATCTGGGCCTGGGCTCTTTCCACTGGGGGACTGTTTGATCACCTTCACCACCTCCGTCTCAGAGAAGTCTGTGTCTAATAAACTAGCTATCTCAGGTTCAAGGGCCGGAGGGGCCGCACTGTCCATATAAGATTTAAGCTTTTCTTTGTACCTCTCATTATCCATGTCGGCATAGTGCCCCTTGATGTTATAGAGGCGGTTGTAAAAGTCCCTAAATACTTGTAGAATAGTTTCGGGGTTCTGTGAAATTTCCCCATTAGGCTGTTTATTCTGTGGGACACGACCAGGGACACCCCTCGGGTGGAGCAGCCTCGCCAGCGGCCTTCCGCTTTTATCCCCAAATTCGTAGAGGAACCTGTGCAGTCTCTCCCTACCTCGCAGGTATTTCTGATCTATAAGGCTCCTGAGCTCATCTCTAGCAACTGTAAGATCTGCCAGAATCTGCTTCTCTAATGTCCTTTTAGGAGTCCGTTCAAGATCAGCTATCCTCTTAACCAGGGCCTCTATTTTTCCGGTTTTGTCACGCTTAAGTCTGGATCCGTGCTTGATTAGGACCCCTCTAATTACGCACTTAAGTGCCTCCCATTGGGTTGGGAGGGCCGTCTGATCAGCCTCATGTACAGCCAGGAACTCTGAGATCACCACCTTTATCTCTGAGCGGCAAAGTGCATCATTTAGTAGGTTATCATTTAACCTCCAGGACCACTGCCTGTCGTGTCCCCCCGGCAGACGCAGTTGACGAAAAATTGGAGCATGGTCAGAGAGGCACATTTGCCCAACAGACGCCTGCGGTTGCCACGTCAACACTCTCTGGCTGGCCAAAAAAAAAGTCTATCCTACTGTAAGATTCATGTACAGAGGAGAAGAAAGTGTAATCCCTGTCATGGGGATGTAAGGCTCTCCAAAGATCAACTAGGCTTAAATTCTGCATTGCCCGCTTTACCGCTCTCAGTTTGGACCCAGAAAGACCTCGTCCACCCGAAGAGTTATCCGACGACGGGTTCAATGTAAAAATTAAAGTCTCCCCCGATTAGGATTACTCCCTCTGCGAAGTCGGCTAGTGCTGATAAAAGGGATACACACTTGCTGGCTGGGTCATTGTTAGGCAGGTACCAGTTAGCTATTGTAAAAATTGTGGGGTCAACTCTTATCTTTAGAAAAATATACCGACCATTCTTGTCGATGACCGAGTCTAGGACCGTGTGGGTAAGGGACCGGTGAACCGCAATGGATACTCCCTGGATCGCCCCTCCGGGTTAGAACTATGCAGCCATACGTTGTAGCGTCGGTCACCGATGACAGGGATACGACCATCCTTAAAGTGGCAGTAAAAGCATAACCCCACTTTTATGCATTTCATTCAAATTTAGGTCGATAATTTTTGCGTTTATTTGTGAAAAAATAAAAAATTTGGCAAAAATGTAGAAAATTTCACTATTTTCAATTTTGAATTTTTATTCTGGTAAACCAGAGAGTTATGCAAGACAAAATAGTTAATAAATAACATTTCCCACATATCTACTTTACATCAGCAACATTTTTAAAAAAAATTTTTGGGGTAGGAAGTTTCAAGGGTTCAAAGTTCATCAGCAATTTCCCTTTTTTCCAGCAAAATTTACAAAACCATTTTTTTAGTGACTATATCACATTTGAAGTCCCTTTGAGGGGCGTACATGACAGAAAAAACCCAAAAGTGACACCATTCCAAAATAAAAACTGTCCCCCTCAAGCTACTCAAAACTACATTTCAAGAAAATTATTAACAATTCAGGTGCTTCACAGGATCTAAAGCAACGTGGAAGGAAAAAATGGACATTTTAATTTTTCCAACAAAAATGTTCTTTTAGCCTCAATTTTTTCATTTTCACATGGGCAACAGGATAAAATGGATTCTAAAATTTGTTGGGCAATTTCTCCTGAGTACACCGATATGTCATTATGTGGTCATAAACCACTGTTTGGGCGCACGGCGGAGCGCAGAAGGGAAGGAGCGCAATTTGACTTTTGCCATTCAAAAAGACATATGACGCTCCTTCACTTCTTAGCCTTGCAGTGCAATGTTGAATTTGGATTTTCGACCAAAAATTGCTGGGCATACACAATCTTCTCCACCATGAGACTGACAATTGCCTCAGAGAAATAGACTTTGAAAAAATCTATTTCCCTGAGGTTTGCCGTCTCGAACTGGATTCCTGATTGGGGAAGGAAATCAGGAATCCATGGAGTATAGTTTTCAGGGACGGGGGTCCAAACGGGAGCCCTGGTGCTAGGTTGGGCATGACTAGCACCAGGTTGGGGGGGGAGGGCTGTCAGGTGCGAAGAGGCCCGGCGGGGGCTGTCAGGTGCGGAGAGGCCCGGCGGGGGCTGTCAGGTGCGGAGAGGCCCGGCGGGGGCTGTCAGGTGCGGAGACGGCAGGCGGGGGCTGGTCACACCGCCTCTCCAGATCTGATTGGAGGGATAGCATCACATGGATGTCAGGTGCAGAGAGGGCCGGCGGGGGCTGTCAGGTGCAGAGAGGGCCGGCGGGGGCTGTCAGGTGCAGAGAGGGCCGGCGGGGGCTGTCAGGTGCAGAGAGGGCCGGCGGGGGCTGTCAGGTGCAGAGAGGGCCGGCGGGGGCTGTCAGGTGCAGAGACGGCAGGCGGGGGCTGGTCACACCGCCTCTCCAGATCTGACAGGAAGGATAGCATCACATGGATGCTAGCTCCATTTGGATCTGGGGGGAAATTGACACCGTAGCCACCCCCCCAGTGTCATCTACAGGTCCCTGCCTACGTGCAGCTCCGGTGATTTGTCACTGACCCGGTCACCAGAGCTGCACAACCGCAAACCCGTCATGATGTTGGGGGACATCATGGGTCGGAAAGTCACCAATTTCCACGACTTCTCCGTAACGTCATGGGTCAGGAGGGGTTAAATGTGGATTTGAACAGCTTGAGGATACAGTTTTTAGAATGGTGTCACTTTTAGGTATTTTCTGCCACATACACATCTGAGTATCACTTCAAATGTTGTTGGTAAAATGAGAAATTGCTGATAAACCTTTAACCCTTTTAACATCCTAAAAATATGTTTTCAAAAATGGTGCCGATTAAAAAGTAGACGTGGTAAATTATTTATTACGCTTTTAGTGTGGCATACTGTATTTTGCGGATTATAAAAAGCACCCTAGATTGAGAGGAGGAGCAGAAAAAAATGTTTTTTTAATGTTAAATGGGGTCCTTCTTATAATCCCAGTGTCCATTTTACAATCAGTTTATAAGATCACCGGGAATGTGGCAATGGAGAGGGGCGACAGGAGGCAGGGTCACTAATACTGGGGGACAGGAGGAGAGGATGTTATGACAGAGCGACTTATGTGCCGTCGATATCCCAGCGGCAGCAGAGGTGTAGTAGGGTCACAGGAGGCAGGGACACTGCGATACCAATGACGCAATGCTACAGGCACGGCAGGAGGGGGTGTGACAGCAGAGTGGCTCAAGCGGCATTGATCTCCCAATATGGGTGGAAACAAGTGCATCTTATAAACCAAAAATACAGTAACTCTTTGGTCTAATGGCATAGATTCAACATTTTGAAAATTGCTAAATTTTCACCAAATTTCCATTTCTTTTTTTACAAATTAAAACACAAAATATCATCCTAAATTTACCACTAACATGAAGTACAAATATGTCACAAAAAAAAAACCAAATCTCAGAATCACTTGGATCCTTTGAAGAATTTCAGAATTATTACCTCATTAAGTGAAACTATCAGATGATTTCTAAAATTTGCTGGTCATTAAGGTCAAAATTGACTCCATCGCTAAGGGGTTAAATTAATCTAGAGTTTCCCTGGCTGTGTGTTTGGGATCATTGTCTTGCTGAAATGTCCACTCTCATTTTATCATCATCCTGGCAGATAGCAGATTTTTATCATGTCTCAATACTTTTGTCCATTCAGCCATACTTCAATTATATGACGTTTGTTAGAGCCATATGCCGAAAAAGAATCCCACACCACGATGTTCCTACCACCAAACTTCACTATTGGTATGCTGTTATTGGAGGTGATAATCAGTGCCTTTTGGCCTCCATAGTGTGTATTATGCATTCAAATAGTTCCATTTTGGTTTCATCTGATCAGACTATATTCTCCCAGTAATTCACAGGCTTGTATGAATGTTGTTAGTGAATGTGGTGAGCGTACATACAGGCCATGGTGTTTAAGTGCAATACTTGTTCCCTTTGTTATAAATTTTACCTGCTGATCTTAAGTCTTATTGTAGCTCTGCATACGTTCTTTTTATTCTTCGGTCTGAAATATTACTGAGAGCACGCACTAGTGGCAGGTATCTGGTGAAATTACGTTCCATCCATTTCTAGATTAAAGCCCCAGGGGCAGGGGCGACGGTAGGCATTTAGATCCGAGGCCAGGGCCTCGTATAATGAGTCCGCTGCCCCGAATGTCTAGTTCATATATTTTTTTTTAATTGAATAAAGGTTTGTGCTGCACACACATGAAGGGTTTGCATGACACAGTGCTACATGATGCGACTGTGATTACCTCGGCAGCTGCTCCTCACTGGTCCCCTTTTTGGCCCCAGCAAAAAGCAGAGGAATCACCCATCCTTGTGCAGCACAACTGCACAGCATCAATTAGGAGGGGGCGGTTCTTGGCACGGTCACAGCAGGTGGGCGAGGACAAGTTTGTGAGGGACAAGTGCTGGCAGCCAACCCTGAGTAGAGGGGAGCAAAGTGGAGCCCTCCTCCTCTGTCACTGCTGATCATAGACAGGAGCTCTCTCCCTCCTGTAATGTCACCACCAACTCAGCAATTGGGAGCAGGGGGAGGGGAAGAGAAAGAGAAGGGAGCTTTGCACTGCTTACAGGAGGCCTACTGTATGTACAGCCATCCTCGGCTGAGGATTCGAATTTCAGGCCTTCCCCACTACTGCCCCTGGTACACAATGATGTAAACGTCAATAAATATATCTATATATATGTATGTGTATTCATACAGATATCATGTAGGAGTGTGATGTGAGTGTCATGTATGTAGGATGGTACCCCAAGTGCATGTGTCATGTATGTAGGATAGTATTTCTGAATGTGTGTCTCATGTATATATGATAATGCACCTGAATGTATATGTCATGTATGTAGAATAATGCTTCTGGGTGTGTGTCATGTATGTATGATGGTGCTTCTGGATGTGTCATGTATGCATGATGGTGCATGTGCCATGTATGTGTGATGGTGCTCCTGAGTGTGTGTCATGTATGTAGGATGGTGCTCCTAGGTGTGTATCATGTATGTATGATCGAGACAAAAAAAGGAACAAGCAGGGGGCGCTCCTGGGATGATACCCGGTGGTCAACTGGAGGAATAAAGTGGGATCGATTACACTGACCTGATTTGGTTATGCTCATGGCATAACCTTGTGGACGGAGCAGTCAGGGTTTTTTGTGCATCACTCGATGTACCCAACATCCGGGTTCGGTGAAGGAGCCGGTCATGTGAGCCATCACATGGGGTTGGTCATCGCAGGTCCCCAGTCTTTCCTGTCACAGGTCCTGCCGTATTGTTTGTCTGCCCGATGGACCCTGTGCTGCACCTCACCGCTCGCCCGAGGACGTATTACAAATAATGAATTGAGAAATAAAGCGGCTATGAGGGCGCTCATAAAAAGCAGAAAATAGTAGTGGTGGAAATGTTACTTCAATTACTCATGGTCAATCTCCTCACAACGTGTTTCGCCGGGGTACTCCACCTTCACCTGATGAAGGCGGAGCACCCCATTGAAACGCGTTGTGAGGAGCTTGACCATGAGTAAATGAAGTAACATTTCCACCACTACTATTGTTTGCACTTTTTCTGAGCGCCCTCATAGCCACTTTATTTCTCATTTTATTATATATGTGTATGATAGTGCTGCAGGTTGGGACTCTAGTTACACCACTGGTCCGGACAACCATTTAAGAACAAACAGGCAGGGAATTGATATCTAATATTTTGTTCTACCTGGCGCTTATCTCCGCTGACTCACAGTGGTCAGAGATGGCTCCTGCAGCTTTGAGTGACGTCACATCAATAGAGCATTGGCTTCGCTTTTGCTCTGCTTTGCTGACAGAGAGCGTCAGCTAATGTCAACCAGCTCCCTGCTAGCTTACTGCAGAGAGCTAGCTCTCAGGCAGCATTATGTTGACAGCGACGCCCTGTCAACAAAGCAGAGCAGTAGAGGAAGAGCTTCCCTGTGATGTGAAGTGGCTGAGCACATGAATCGTAGGCAGGAGCGATCTGTGATCACTCCAAGTTGGCGCCACAAAGAATGGGCAGAAACGTATAGTATCTACCTACCTGTATGTTGTTAAGTCCATGACAAGATAAACTAAATTTTCTTGGATACCCTTTTAAAAAGTGAACGAAAAAAAAAAAAAAAAGTGTGCTATAGACCAGGTTTTGACAGCTGGATTTCACACTCCATGTAAAGAGCACAATACTTTGACCTTCCAGAGATCTCCTGCCCTCTGCTCATCAACCTAAGCTATGCCTGTGAGGTTAAGTCCAGGATAAGTGACCGAAGTTCAGTCCAGGCATTGTGCTCTGTACAAGGACAGTGGAATTCGGCTGTCTGATCTTGGCTTTAGCTACTACACCCCGACTAACATTATGTTTGTGTTTTCTGTGTTTATAAACAAATGGAATGAATATTTCAGATTAAGCTGTTGCATACTGATATGTATGGAAGTAAAGGAACCTCATTAATTGTGGGATTTATCTTGGTTTCTCCGTTTCCGTATTTAGAATGAAAAAAAAGACCATCATGCAGAACTTTTATTTTCTGTTCTAAAACTGAACATAGAATCCAGATGCCCTATACTAATCAGTAGGGTCCTACTTTTTCACTTTATATCAGTCATGCTGCGGATTCATTTTAGACATTAATTCCGTTTGTTTCTTAAAACAGATGTTTAGAATTTCAGAAAACATGTGAGAAAGTTGTCACTTGCATTTCATCTATTACATTCACAGTTTCCAAGCTACTTTTTTTCTCAACATGTACAAGCTATCCTTGCAGTTTGGTTTGCTTCTGTTGACGTGCTTTGTTTTTTAAATCAGAAAGATTTTTATTCATATGAAAAGAAATTAATAACATACATCTTTAAAACCACAATTGTCCATTTTTGATAATATAAAGGAACCCCCTTCCCTCACCACCCACCCCCCTTTACAGAGAGCAACATTTCTTATTTCTAAGCAATATATACAAGATATGATCAATAATCACGCTAAACACCTTATGACCCTTTACGCGCCATTAGTCGTGTCTCTGCCGGAACATCCTTTCCAGTCTCAGCACTCACACCTTCCATGCTGCCCACAAGTTATCACATAGCTTGGCATTTTTACGTTTATGATAGATTTTTTCCTCCATCCGCACCACATAGTCCACTTGACGTATATATTCCTGTTTAGTAGGAGGCTCCATTCGCACCCAATATCTAGCTATGACTTTTCTAGCGGCATACAAGAGTCTGGCAACTGCTAGTTTCGCAATATCAGTGCCCACCACCTCTTCCACATATCCCAACAAGCAGACCACCGGGTCTTTAGGGATTACACAATGATAGCGATTCCCAATGAGGGCAGCCACCTCAGACCAGAAACCCAAAATATGCGGACACCCCCACGACGTGTAGGATACCAGCAGCTTCAGCTCCGCATCTCGTACATTCTGAGGTCTCCCGCACCCCTATTTTATACAAAAATTCAGGTGATCTGTATGCCCTATGTACAAGAAACAATTGGGACATTCTAGCAGGTTCATTCAAAGATAATTTGGGAATGTATTCTAAGATGGACTCCCATTTGTCATCCTCTATATTACCAACGTCTGCTTCCCATCTTTCTTTGGCCACAACAGGGTATTTCAGCAAAAAGGTGTGAAGCAAAGCGGCATAAATCTCAGATATAACCCCTTTAGTACGTCCCTCTTTGCAGATATAGTCGAGGATAATATCCTTCTGGACAACCATGGGCCCCTTTTTCCTCTGTTGAAGGAATGCGTGTTTAACCTGCATATACTGGTAGCTGTGTTTGTCTGACAAGTGAAATTCCTCCTTCAGCATTGCTAAAGTTTTGAAGGCTTGATCATTCATCAGTTGATAGACAAACTGCACTCCCTTTGTCTCCCATTCTTTTAGGTCACCCATCTTATAGAATTCGCATAGATGTTCATTATCCCATATCGGAGTGTATATCGTCAGGCCCGTCATTTCTCTAACCATCTTCACTCTCATCCACACTTTATAAACTAATTCACATGTCGGGTATTTTTTTCCCATCCGTCTAAACAACCCTGACTCTAAACCCATTACCAAGGGGCGTATTTTAAGATGCTGTTCCACGACTTCCTGAATAGTTCCCTTTATTGCCCTTTGTGCCCACCCTCTAATATGCTGAGACTGTGCCACCAAAAAATATACCTATAAATTTGGTAATGCCAAACCTCTCTCCTCTTTTGGCCTTTGAAGAGTCTCCAGTTTGATCCTAGGCTGTCCCCCACCCAACCCCAAGTCTCTAAAGATAGCATTGACACGTTGGAATATCGGCTGAGGAATCCACACTGGGGAATTATGTAGAGCATATAACAATTTGGGCATAAGCACCATTTTAAGTAAGTTGGTATGTCCTACCACCGAGAGGCGCATTTTACTTCACGTAGACGCTTTATCTTTTAATTTCCCAAGTATCGGGTTTATGTTCAATTGCAGATAACACTGCCAGTGAGGGACTGTGTTGATACCAAGATATTTGAATTCCTTTACAAGTTTGAGTTGCGTACGCTCCACCTGCTCAACATCTGAATCATCTAGGGCATCTACCCCCAAGATGTGAGATTTGTCCCAATTTGCAGCCCAGACAGCATACCAAATCTACTAATTATATCTATCGCTCCCTGTAATGACTCTTGAGGGTCCTGTAAAAATAAGAGAATATCATCAGTGTATAACGCCACCTTTTCTTCCACCACACCATATCGGAATCCCTTCACCACCCCCGACCGCCTCAGCACAGCAGCTAACGGCTCTATAGCCAAGGCGAACAGCAGCGGAGAAAGGGGGCAACCCTGCCTCGTTCCCCTGTACTTCTTGAATATATCTGAACGTTCCCCATTAACTCTCAGTCTAGACACTGGCTGCGTGTATAATAATTTCAGCCATGCCAGAAAGACCGGACCTATTCCCACCAATTGGAGAACTCACCAGAGATAGTTCCATTCCACACTATCAAAGGCTTTCCGTGTGTCCAAAGAGACCACCACTCTGTGTCCAGCATTATCGGCAGTCATCTGCATATTAAGAAACAGACGTCTCAGGTTAATGGCCGTTGACCTATCTGGATGGATCACACCAGACACCACCAGACCCAGCCGGGAAGACAACACTTTAGCTAGTATTTTTACATCTGCCGGTAATAGGGAACTGGGTCTATACGAATCTGGTCATGTCCGGTCCTTATCTGGCTTTGGCAGGACCACCCCAGTAGCTTCTCGCATTGATGCTGGCAACTCTCCCGTTTCCAGAGCCGCTGAAAATATATCTTTCAATTTTGGCAGTAATACCCCTCTAAGATGTTTATAAAACTCCGTTGGAAACCCATCTGCCCCTGGGGCTTTGTTATTTGCCATTGACGACAAGGCCTCTTCCATCTCCTCTACTGTCAGGGGACCCTCCAAGCTATTACTTTCCTCTTCACTCAACTTGGGTAATTGGGTTTCCTGTAAAAATCGATCTATATCCCGATCAGTAATCCTTACTTTGGAAGCATACAAGTCTTCATAAAAGTCCCTGAATACTTCCAATATGTCTCGCGTTTCAGTGACTAGGGTGTCATTTAGGTCCAGGAGACCATATACATGTCCCGGTTCTCTCTGTGCTGCTGCTATAATAGACAGCAGGTGACCAACTTTTTTACCCTCTTCATAAAAGGCAAGTTTTTGAAAATCCCTCTTCTTTTCCCCGTTCGCCAGAAATATTTTATCCACTCCCAATTGAGCTGTCTTCATATTCTGCTGCGCCTCTACGGTGGGGTTTAGCACCAACTCCTCCTCCACCTTCCTTAGTGCATCCTCCCCTTTACTTTGACTTTTACATCTAGAAATGTCTCTGATCAGTAAGCCTCTAGTGTATGCCTTTATTGTGTCCCACACAGTTCCTACAGCCGCACTTCCCATGTTGTTCTGAAGGGGAAAAAACAAAATAGTTTGCGCCAAACTGTTATGGATCAATACATGGGGTCGGTTTATTAACCCCTCCGCTCACCTTCTCGAGTTGTGCAAGTCCGCACAACTGGATTAAACGCTCGTGCTGCTGGGCCCTCCTAGTTGAATATGAGCGGCGGGATGGAACCTGCACGTGCCCTCCGTATCTCTCTCTCTGCAAGTAACTGTTCCAAGGGAGTGGTGTAATGATGTCTGTCAAGGTCTTGCGGCCCAGAGCTGCTGGCTATCACACTTCCCAGCCCGGAAGAAAGTATATGCAGCTCCAAAAGATAATGTGATATAATGAGCGCTAAGGTACACACAAGGACTCGACCAGTGAATAGTTTACCTTTCAGCTTTAATCGACAAATAGATCCCTCTAGCCACAATGCGTTTCAACGCATATAGCGTCTTTCTCAAGTGACTCACTTGAGAAAGACGCTATATGCGTTGAAACGCGTTGTGGCTAGAGGGATCTATTTGTCGATTAAAGCTGAAAGGTAAACTATTCACTGGTCGAGTCCTTGTGTGTACCTTAGGCTGCCTTCACATTAGCGTTTGTGTCTGCATGCTGATGGCATGCAGACACAAACGCTGTCAAAAGCAGGGTCCAAATGATGTGTCCGCAGCGGATAATGTCCGCCTGCGGACACATCACTATGGAGCCCGGCAGCCAATCGGCGCTGTCCGGGGGCGGGCCGGGGGTGGAGTTCAGCGCCGGAGATCTCCGCCCCCCGGCCGCCGGTAAGCACCGGGACGTGTCGGCGGGGAGAACAGCTGATCTGAAAGCTGTTTGAATCTTCCCGCGCCGACACTGAGAGGAGATGTCGGCGCGGGAAGATTCAAACAGCTTTCAGATCAGCTGTTCTCCCCGCCGACATCGCTAGATTACCAGCGGCGGGGAGAAGGAGGACAGCAGAGGGTCAGCTGATCTCCCGGTGGCCGTCGGTGAGCTCCTGTGACATCACCGGCGGCCACCGGGAGATTTTTCAATGGGTCCGCAGCGTTCTCCCGCGCTGTCAAGCGCTGGACACTGCGGACCCATTGACGGCAATGCATTTTTTGTACGCTTGGGGACGCTTGCTGATCTTCCAAGGTCCCCAAACGCACAAAAAATGCAACATGCTGCGTCCCGGGTGCGGATGCTGGACACCGGAAGGAGCAGATATCGTCCGCATCCGCACCCGAACGCAGCAAACGCAGGCACCATGCGTTCCTATGTTAAACATAGGAACGCAGTGCGCATGCGTTTGAATGCGTATGGCAACGCAGCATACGCTGCGGCGCCAAATGCTAATGTGAAGGCACCCTAAGCGCTCATTATATCACATTATCTTTTGGAGCTGCATGTTGTTCTGAAAGAATTCCTGAATCTCTCTCGCTATCTTCTGCATATCTACAGTTTCCAGCCACACTGGATGTACCTTCCACTCCTTACGTCCACCGTCCCCCCAGATACCCACTTTTAATTCAACCAATAACGGGCTATGAGCTGAAAGCATCCTAAGTAGATATACTATATGAGTTACGATCTGGTTAATCAATCCATCTCCCAGCGCCAGATCAATTCTACACATAGTACCGTGCGACGATGAATAGCACGAATATGTCTTCACCCCCACATGACAAACTCTCCACAAGTCTATCATACCCACCTCCGATATATACTTAGCAAATGATGTCTCTCCCCCTCTGTCCATCCTTCCCAGATGTTTACTAGTTTTGTTCCATTGTCCATGCATTATATTGTTAACATCTCCTATCAACAGAGTAGGTATCCCGATCCAATGCCTCCTAAGTTCTATGATCTCCTGCACCTCTGCTCTGGTAAATGGCGGCGGAAAATATACCGCCACTACACAGTACAATTTACCATAGAGTCTACAAACTAGAAAAACATACTGTCCGTCTTTGTCAATTTTAATCTCTACCTCCTCAAATGGAACTCCAGCATGTATCAAAATGGAAAGCCCTCTTGCATACGTGGAATACTTGGAATGGTATGCTTTTTGAACCTATTTCCTTGCCAAGATTCCAATTCTGTCAGCAGTCATGTGTGTTTCCATAAGACAGATGATGGAAGGTTTATAAGCTATTATATTTTGGAGTACAGCCGCCCTCCTTTTACATTCCGCCAGTCCCCATATATTCCAGCTCAACACTCTAACCATACCAGCCATTATTAATCAGAGTCATCATAATCATAAAAGACCATATCTTACAATATCCATTTGCCATCCGTCCCCTCCCTTCCTCCTCCCACCTCCCCCCATACTCCCGACCAAAATCCCTCCATACTCCTCCATCTCCTCCATTCCACCTCCAAAATAGTCGTTTCGTTCTCTCAACCCGAGTGGGTGCATGAAACCGGCCTGTACCGCCAGTTGGAAACTTCTGCCCAAAAAACAAAAAAAAAGGGAATTTGCTGTCTTCCCAAAGGCCTCTCCCGCCTTATGAAAAGCATAATATCAAATTTAATAACTGTATGCACCACCAGTCACCACATCAGTCTATAAACATGTTTGAATCCTGCAACCAATAGTCAACTGTAATCAGAAAAATGAAGAAAAAAATAAAAAAGGGAAAAGAAAATTGAAAAACAAGAAAGAGATTCTTCCTCATCTCCTCTCCCCTCCTTCCCCTTCACGGCGAAGGGTGAGTATATCGCACATGATCAAGCACTCAGTCTGCTTCCTTCAGCTGTCCTTGTACTCCCTCACTAGTCTTGCATTTTTCTCAATCCAGTCCATCGCCTCTTCCGGCGTTTGCAGAAAGTGTACCCTGCCCAGTGCAACCAGTCTCAGTTTGGCTGGGTACAACATTGAATATGCAAATCCCATGTCTCTCAATCTTTTCTTCACATCCCTGTAGCTCATTCGCATTTTCTGCACGTGGGTGAATAGTCTGAATAAAACGAGACATCCTGCCCATCTATGGTCAAATCTTTAATCTTCCTCGCTGTACAAAGAATAGTGCCTCTATCCCTGTAATTTAGGAGCCTTGCTAGTATGGCTCGGGGTCTCCGTGGGATTCGGTGGGCACATTCCACCACAAACACCTTCGATAGTTTATCAGCTCCAAACTTGTTAAGCAGCCAAGCCTCAAATTCTGTAGGATTCGATCCCTCTTGCCTTTTCTGGGACCCCCACTATTTTGACATCATTGTGACGCAACCTGTTTTCAGGTTGTCATTTTTTGCAATGACGTCAGCTAGTAGTTTCTCTTGCCGTGTCTGAGCAGATTGTATAGTCAGTATAGTGTCCTCAGCAGTGCTCACTCTTTCCTCCACCTCTCCTATACGGGTATCAGCTTTTTGCATAGCAGTCTTCAGGTTAGTGATTTCAGCTTGCACTCCAGTGACCTGCTTTGTAAGCTTCGCGAGTGCCTGCTTACAGTAGGACACAACAGTGAATACATCCCTCAGAGTAGGTTCCCCCACAGCAGATTCTGCAGCAAAGTCCTCTGTATCTTCATGTGTCTCATCTCCGGAGCCCTCATTCACACAGTCCTCCTCCCCCATTGTCTGCTCCTGCGTATCATGTTCTGCTCCCAGCCTCCTGCTCTGGATTGTCAGCTCCGCACTCACCCCTTTCTTGTCTGGCGAACTTTACCAGGCGTGCAGCTGCTGACATTCTCCTGGAGCACGCTGCATTCTCTCTGGCCGCCTCCTTCCGGGCCTCGGCGCCATCTTGGCCCCTTCCTCCTCGCTCCTGTCCGGGGTCTCGCTGCCTGGTGTGAGTCATGGCTGTGTCCCTGTGCTCCAAACACACACTCCGGGGAAGGAGAGCTTCCTGCAGGATCCAGTGTCACAGTGGCAGGTCAGGGGTGTACCGGCTCGGTGCACACAGCTGCGATCGGCGGGAGAGCTCCGGTCGCACGTCTGCTCACATCCCCGGCTAGGCCACGCCCGCCCCTGTTGACGTGTATAATCTGTGTGTTAACTGTGTTGTTACATAGAACTGCAAGTTTCACGTATGTATCTGTAGTCAGAGATATCACTGTCATTTGTGGTGGGTGTTACATAGGATTGCAGGTGACATCTACTACATTATCTGTAATCAGTTATCATTGTATTGTCTGTGGTGTTACCTAGGACTGCAGATAATAACAGGTTACAGATAATGTAGTAGATATTACTGTGGTGTTGCATAGGACTGCACCTCAACATTATCTGCACTCAGAGTTATCACTCTGTAATTTGTGGTGTTACATAGGACTGCAGGTGACATCTACATTATGTGTAGTCAGAGCGTTATGTTACAGTGTTACATTTTTTATTTCGTCGGGATGGATGGTTGGCTGCAAAATATATACCTCAGCGCTTGGACCCCAGATCTTTTCTGACTTTAGTAACACCCTTGGCTCACTGAAACATTCAGTAATTTGAAAATTGCTCAGTAAAATCAGTATGTTTTTCAACCATAAGGTTGTTGAGGCATTGAAACGATTCACTGGTTTTACCAATCATTAGATGTTTCTTGTGTGGCACCTTGGTAATAAGACACCTTTTTATAGGCTAGCAGTTGAACCAGCTGATATTTTTCACCAAGTGGCAGGATTGCTTTCTAATTACAGATACATTTTACGTAAAGTCATGACTTTTCATGGCCTTTTGAATCTCTCTTCATGTGCTCAATACTTTTTGCCTGTGTAATTTCTCATTATTACCGTAAATTTATGGACATCTATGGTTTGGTTTCTTTGACTGTATGGATTGGATGAGTTCTTACTGAATCTGGTGAGAAATTCATGTCAGTAGCACTGTTAGACTGCTTTCACATTTGGGATTCTGCCCGTTTGCGGCAGCTTTGCCACATCTGCTGCGTAATGGCTGACTTGAGGCAAGCCTGTAGCAAACCTCATTCATTCTCTATGGGTCTTGCGGTCAGGTGCGGTTTTGCTGGATCCAGCACATCCAGCACTTGCAACCACGCAAAAAAAAAATGCACTTGCCTCATCTGACCACAAGTCCCATAGAGAACGAATGAGGCTTGCCGCAAGTCAGCTGTTATACGGTAAATGCGGCAAAGCAGCTGGATCTGCCGCGAATGGGCAGAATCGCAGATGTGAAAGCAGTTAAAATATATTTACTTAGAAAAATTGGTATCGTGTTTAATACTCATTTCACCTGCTGTAAGTCACTTCCTGTTGGAGAGGGGAGGTTCATTTTCACTGGGGCTAAATGGTCTGACCATTCTTTTATCCACAAAACGTTGGAAGTTGTCTCTATGTTACCTAGGTGGAAGGGTTTTCATATCCAAAATCAGATTCACAAGGCAGAGTCACCATTATGTGCCACATTATATCACATTTCCAGCCAAGTTCTGGTATTATGCACAATGACCTTGTATGTTGATATGGTGTAAAAATAAAATAGATTTCTACGCATCCGAGTGGTCAACACGTTCTACCTATAAAAGATACAGCTGATCAAGTACCAGAAGCCGAAAATTATCAAGGCAGTAATGTGGAATTCAGACTCTAGATTTACAAATGAAATTTTAAGAAAGACCTTCAGGATTCATGAAATGAAGAGACAACACATAATTTTGTTTGATTTGTCATGGCTGCACCAATATTTTATTAATCTCCTATTGTATAGCTTAATCCAATTAAACATTAAGATGTGAAATCAGAACAAAGTATTAGAACAGAATTATAATTTAGGAGTATTAGCTCTATAATGGTTTTGAGGGTCTGTGCAGATAACGGCAAGATGGTTCAAAAGAAAAATATTGCATTAACACACACGTTAAAATGATCTTGGCTATCTGCTTGATAAATGGTTTTATAGACCACAGACCTTGACTTGTTCAGGTCCTTTATGTTGTGATTCTCCAGCAAACACCACATTTTAAGAGAAATTCCTCATGAGGAAAAAAAGTTGTGAAATCTTACATTAATCGATGTTCACAAGCCAGGACCCTGCCAATTCCTCAAATGACAAGCTAAAACACACTGCAATGTAATGAAAGGGTGCTCAGAGAACATTTTTAACAATTAGCATCTTCAAACAGAATTTTTAAATTTATATTAGAATAGGACATGAAACTGTGAGCACAGAATGACTATGGAAACCAAGTTGAGGCACTCAGTGCATCATGCCATGGCTATACATATAAGTGCACCTTCCCCACCTGCTTGTATTCCTCCCTCCATCTCGACCCCAGATCTCGCTTTGGCAGCTCTTCCTTCATAGAGCCAGAGGAATACGGAAATAGAGGTAAAACAAACAGGTGAGCAAGTGTGTGTGATCATCCATTCCCCACGCACCCAACCAAAATCTTCAATTTCTCCCTCTCTTCTGGCATCTAACCCTTCTTCTTCAAACAGTATCATTACTCCATTATTAAAAAAAAAAACTTCTTTCGACCCACCCTGCACAAATAACTACAGACCAGTCTCCAATCTCCCCTTCATCTCTAAACTTCTGGAGCACTTGGTCTACTCCCGCCTCACCTGTTACCTCTCCACTCACCCTCTTCTAGATCCATTACAGTCTGGTCTCTGCCCCCTACATTCTACAGAAACTGCCCTCACCCAAGTGACCAATGACCTACTGACAGCAACACGTAATGGGGACCACTCGGCTTATTCTTCTTGATCTCTCTGCAGCCTTTGACACTGTTGACCACCATCTCCTACTCTCCATGCTGCGCTCCATCGGCATCAAGGACATGGCTCTCTCCTGGTTCTCTTCCTATCTTTCTGACCACTCTTTCAGTGTATCATATGCTGGCTCCACTTCCTCTCACTATTGGGCTCCCCCAGGGTTCAGTCCTTGGACCTCTTCTCTCGCTACACGGCCCCGATTGGACTGACCATCAACAGATTTGGCTTTCAGTACCATCTTTATGCTGATGACACACAACTATACACGTCTTCCACTGACCTTACTCCCGTTCTAATAAAGAACACTAATGACTCCCTAACCGCAGTTTCCAATGTCCTGTCCGCTCTATCTGAAACTCAACCTTTCCAAAACTGAACTTTTTCTGCTCCTGCGCCACTTGCACCTGAAGAACATCTCTAGAATTCGCCCTTTTCTCAACTTGGAAACCACAAAAACCCTCACTGTGGCCCTGATTCACTCCCGCCTTGACTATTGTAATTCTCTTTTAATTGGCCTCCCCCACACTAGACTCTCCCCTCTCCAGTCCATCCTTAATGCAGCAGCCAGGATCACCCATCTAGCTAACCGTTAGTTGGACGCTTCCGCCCTATGCCAGTCATTGCACTGGCTGCATATACACTATAGGATCCATTTCAAACTGCTTGTTCTCACCCAGAAAGCTCTTCACAATGCAGCACCTCCCTACCTCTCCACCCTCACTCTGTCTATCACCCCACTCATTCTCTTCACTCTGTAAGTGACTTTAGAATCACTTATGCATTAATCCAAACCTCCCAATCCCGGCTCCAAGACTTCTCCCAAGCAGCACCAATTCTCTGGAATGCTCTACCCCAAGAAATTAAGTCTATCCACAACTTACATAGTTTCAGGCAATCCCTAAAAACACATCTTTTTAGGGTGGCTTATGATCTCTAGTCAAAGTCACTTAGATGTAGCCTATCTGCCCCACCAGTATCAAATGCATCACAAATAATGGTTGGTGGTCACTTATGCTGCTCCTATCTATTCCCCATCTCCTCAAGTTGACTATACCATCATTGTAAATAAGCACCTGTACTTTGTGTCACCCCCACCTCATTGTTAGATTGTAAACTCTTATGAGCAGGGCTGTCATTATTTTGCTTTAATTATTGTATTATGCTTTGTATTGTATTGTATTTTCTGATAACTGTTTCTTATGATTGTTTGAATATGAACCTCTGAACACCCGTCGGAGGGCAAGTATTCTCACTTTATTATTTTTAATACATTTGTCTTTATTTAACTTTGATTTTGCAGTGTATATTAATGCACTGCGAAATCAAATGGGCAGTCACAGAGGGGAGGAGGAAGCAGGATTCTTCCTCCCCTCTGTGACACCAGATGCAGCAGTGCCTGCCCTTAAAGGAAAAAAGCGCTGGCGCTGATGCGTAAAGAATTGACAAGGTCATTCTTTTTACGCAGGCACTTTTTCGTATAGAAGCACAGCGTATTTTTTCGCACTGTCTGCACGGCAAAGTGAATTTCCCATTCACTTTGCCAGCAGACAAAAAGCACATTGCATATTTTTGCTTTTCAAAATACGCAATGTGTGAACGCAGCCTTATTGTCTCTGGCCACTGCAATCACTTTGTTTTTGCACTCTTGCCCATTCTCCCTCCTAAGCATGCACAGTTTTTCTGGGATTTATTGTTTTTTGCAATCCAAGCAGGGCCCTCACTATTCTTCGTATCTATTGAATTGTGTTACTCTGATTTCCAATACTGTCTGTACATGTAACGCTGAATTGTAAGGCGCTAAAAGAATATGTTGGCGCTATATAAAAATATTATCAGTTTTAACTCCCTAGGATGTGCTGAAAAAACGGAAAAATGCAAAGTAGGGAAAAATGTATTACAATACATTGGTTTTTACTAATTCTAATTAGTAATGATTATTGCATGCATGCCCTTTTTAAAGGAGTTGGATCTGGGCTTGAGATGAGGAAAACCATGGTTGTAAGACGTTTACCCATATATACACTGAGGCAAAACATCAAGACTTTTATACAATCTATTAAAGAAGTTGTTTGATGAAAAAAAAAAAAAGCTATCACCTATCCATAGGATAGATGATGACATGTAGATCAGCAGAGGATAACTGATGGTGCCTCCACCAAATAGGCAGAATGGGGCACTTTATTGAAGAGGAAAAAATCCAGCGTTCACAGGTAGTAGCAATGAAATAAAGCATCTAGTTCATTTTTTCATAGTAAAATAAAGTGAAAAGTGTTATAGCCCCAAGGGAAGACGCTGGAACGCTGGGTGAGTATAGCAGAGTTTGTGATGCAGAAAATTTTTGCACCCAAAAAGTACCATCAGCACATAGCCTTAGAGTAAGGCTGCGTTCACACACGGAGTATGTTGCTGTGTATTTGTACAGTCGCACTTTTTTGCGCAAAAAAGCGTGACTGCATTCAGACTCCACACTTTTCCTGAGGCCATTTTATCATGTAGCCTATGGGAAAAGCGCGCCGAAAAAAACCGCAAAGAATTGCCACGTCCCTTTCTTTTTGTGCACGCTTTTGCAGTGAAAGTGCGTGCACAAAAATATGCGGTAAACCGCAGCATCTGCATGCCTTTCAGCCATAGCTTTTGCTGGAAGGCATATCCAGCTTTGTTTGGCACTGCAATTATATTTAATTTAATTATTTTCATAAATCAATAGTACACGGGAAAAGAAAGCAACTTTGAGCAATCTGTTTCTTTCTCCTTGAGTGTGCATTTTATTTCCAAAACTACCAATTTGTGTGTAAAACGAATACATATATTCCCATTTCTGACATAATAAATGAAAGTTGGTGCTCAAAGCTCTATGGCAAACTGTAAAGGCCCCAGTCCACGCTTCAATGTCCCAGCGCTCCCACCAATGATCTGACCTGGCCGAGATCGCTGGAACATCGTTTATTGATCGCTAGTGAGGTGTCACATGTACAGATATATTAAACGACGCAGCAACATTTCTGTGACAAGGGACAGATACTTGCGGTTGTTTGGTCGCCTACGTGCTTCAGTTCTGAATAGGCCAAGTCGTAAAAGAGATCGTTGGAAAGGTGAAACACACAATGATGTTGCAGGTTCAAAGAACAATGGACGACAGATTTATGGTCCTGTTCATAAACCTGCGATCAACGATCAGCTGACTTATCGTTGGTCGTATCTACGTGTCACACGCAACAACGTCGTAGCAACGCCCAAAAAGCCGTGATGTTGCAACGATAAGTAATTACTGTATTTTTAGAACTATAATATGCACCCAGATTTTAGAGGGGGAAAAAGGGGAAAAAAGAAATTAAAGTACAAAATGTGGCCAGAATCTGCTGCCTACACTTATGGGAGTAATGTCCCAATCCCTGGCCCCGTCCAGGTGATTATGTCCCCCATCCCGATATACAGCCTCCTATACTGATATATAGCCCCCCATCCTAGTGTATAGCCTCCCATCCTGGGATACTGCACCCCCCCTATCCTGGGATATTGCAGCATTCCCCCTCCATCACTGTATATGGCCTCCCATGCTGCCGCACACACTAGAATAATAAACTGTGTAACTTACCTGTCCACCATCCCCTCAGTCTCTCCCTCTGCAGCATCACCCGTCTTGCTTCATGTCTGTGGCTCTGTGTGTCCCTGGGGCATCCGATCATGTGACCAGCACAGCAAAGTGAAGTCACCACTGTGCATCAGTTTATTATTTTAGTGTGTGCAGCAGAATGGGGGGGCCATATACAAAATAGGGGGGGGGTTAATACACTTAGTGTACTATATTACAGGTATTATCCACCGCCTCCCGCTCACCTCTCAGCGCCAGCTTCAGCACTGAGAGATGACAGACAGCGGGATGCAGTGAATATGAGCGGGGACATGTGACCACCGGCTGCCTCTGCAGCCTGCTCCAGCCTTTTCCAGCCCCGCTGCTACTCCCAGCACAGCATCACAGCCAGCACACAGTGTGTATATTCAGACCATAAGACGCACCTCCACAATCTGGGGGGGGGAAAGTACGTCTTATGGTCCGAATAATACGGTACACAAGACAGAATACATGCACATCACTGTATTTTTGACATTGCTGCGCACACACTAATTTTATGTTGCACTTTGTAAGACTGAATCAGCTTGAAAAAGCATGTGCACATACCCTTAGGTCCTCTGCCCATGCTCAAGAAGTGACAATTTTCTGTTTCCATTTACTGTAGAACTACACAGCAAAAACAGTGTCTCTGGTGGAGAAAATTATGCATGCGTAAAGTCCTGTCCCTGGATGGTAGGGCTAAAATGTAATGTCAGATTTCAGGTACCAGCAAGCTATGTTCAATACACAAATTCTGATAGTCTTATACGCTGTCTGCATAGGGGAACGCTTAAGAGCGCCCAGCGTAGCCTAACGTTCCTCTATGCAGACAGTGTGGAAGGCTGTCAAATCTTGCGTAATGAACTAAGTTTGAGGACGTAGCCAGCACTTGAAGTCTGACAGTACTAGTTAGCCCTTCCAACTAAAGGAAGATAAGCTTGCTTAAATGGCAGGGCTTAAAAAGGTCAGCTTTCAGGTTCCAGGCAGCACTGTCCCATGCAGTCACCCCCTAACCTTGTGGGGTGTGACACCGCCAAAACCAGGAAGTGCCTGGAGCACAGAAGGTAAACGCCTTACAATATTTGACATGCTGCATATTTTTACGGATTAAAGATCTGTACAAATCTTTACCCAATACAACAAAATGCACAGACGTCAGCACAGCACAACCAAAGTCAAGTTCACTTCGCTGGATGGCCAATATAACATGCGCATGTGCTGTGCATTTTAACAATATGCTGCACAAATGCGCAGCAAATTAGCCAAAGCGGGCACAAGGCCTTAGAATTTCAGAACCTACAACAGCTATTCGCCTTGTGGAGAGTATTCTGCCAGCTGGCAGTGAGGAGACTTAAAGCCGCAGTAATATACAAAAGGATTTTGCCAGTGACCGTACTTCTATTTTCTTCCTTTATTAAGACGTGATTAAAATGAACAGGACTGAACGCTGGACGCGTTTCGGGGGACAGCACCCCCTTAGTCCTCGGCATAACAAATAAATTCATTCACATGTATTAAAACATAAAAGCTGTTCATTTTACAGGTGATACAAATAAAGCTAGGAATCAGTTTAACTCTTACATTGCTCGGTTCAGAGAAGTAGTGCAACTTAAAAATAATACCAATATTGTGGTCAAAGATTCAGACAAAGGGGGGGGGGGGGGGGGAGGGTCTGTGGTTGTCTTAGACTCTGGTTTATATAGAAAAATGGTTTTTGACATACTTAATGATGTGACCACATATCGGCTTTTGTCTGATGATCCCACTCTTATTTTCTCTGAAAAATTAGATCGCCTCCTTTGTGAAGGTGAGTCTATGGGAGCCATAAGTAAGAAAACAAAAGGAATACCTTAATGTCTCAAATCCCACCTGCCCTGTCTTTCATGCTCTCCCCAAGACCCATAAGGGAGTCTTTCCGCCCCTTCTTAGACCGATCGTAGCAGGAATTTATTCCTTGCACGAAAAGTTGTCAGAGTGGGTTGATGACAAACTACAAGTGTTGGTGGACGGCATGAGAGGCAGAATTAGGGATACAAAGCATTTATTACAATGCTTGAACACCTAAAGTGGACTGATACCTCATCATGGATTACCATGGATGTCACTCAATTATATTCCTCAATAAGACATGACCTTGCCATTCAAGTAGTGCAAGAATGCTTAATGCGTACAGATGTTTTTGACAAAAATGTCAAAGACTTTCTGTTAATGAGTTTGGAATACCTTTTGGCCAGTAACTTCTTTAAATTTGATGGCAGATTCTATATTCAGTGTCTGGATTGTCCTATGGGGGCTAAATTCTCTCCGTCGCTAGCGAACCTATATGTTCAACTTGAAAAAATAGTTATGTATACGGGCCATTCCATGTCAAGTGAACCAATGATTATAACCTCTATTATTTTTAATTCTTTAGATATTTTATTTGATAATAGCATGTCAGACAATGCAAAATGTGAAGAGAATTTTTTTTTTTTTACAAATTTATTTTTTTTTTAAATGATTTTCAAAGTTCGAAAAAAGTGTGAATTTCAGTGTTGTCTGCCTTTACATTTCTCCTCATAACTCATGCGAAAGCAAACGCAAAATTTTAAAACGGATTCCGAATAATCGGCATAATTTAAATATTTCAAAAACTGCCCATGTGTCTGCTGTGCTCTTAGCCACATCTGTGCCAAATTTCAAGTTGGGATCGCGATGGGATCATATTTTAAAATATTTAACTATTATATTGTCAATTAGAAAATCTTGAATTCAGATCTGTTCAGGCTGTGGTCTAAAAGTGTGGGGTCTACATTCACCAAATAATCCATGATTTTTAGACATTACTGTATTATTTTGATATGTTACATCTTAGAAGCAGGAGAGAACATATAGGAGAAAGCTTATTTAGGGCTCAACCTGAGAATGAACAATATTGTATTGAATATTGTACAAACCAGGACTACGAAGAGGAGGAGAGTTTGTTAAAACATCGGTTACAGGAAGCAGAACCCATCAAAGGGACTCAGCAATACCACACTTTCATTCCATATATGGAAACCGAAATAAAAACAAGGATTTTTTCATTCAGCAAAACAGTGAAGTCCATGAAGTGGTAGAAGGCGGCACAAGATTGGCAATTTATGACATAACTGGCTATATGACCTGTGAATATGATTGGCGCTGGTGACTGGCTACTGTACTCTCCAAAGATTGTGAAAAAGTCAGATAATAACTCAGTGACAGGCCATAAATACTCTGACACAAAAGGAAATGGCGATTGCTAGTAAGCGCTTATGGACAAGATTACATTTCACCCACTTAAAAGGGACAAATTGATGATAAAAAGCCACTTTAAAAACGTACTATCAATTGTTTGATTAGTTCATATTTTATAGAACGATGAATTAACTACTGTACTATTCTTATTAAACACTTCATAAATGACATGTTTAGTGATATAATAGAAAACAAATTTACATGTATAAATAGGGGTTAACATTTTTGGTTCTTTTATTCTTGTTTAATCAAACTTGAGGATATGATCACCTTTTTTCTTTTGGTTTGTTCAATGCATTCAGGTTGAAAATGCTGAGCGTTGTGTTCTGATGATTAAGATATATTTATCCTGGCACTTACAGGATTTGTGTTTTGTGTTTCTTATTTGTTGCATATAAATGTTTTATTCAATAAATTGTAATAACTCATACAACCATAAAATAAAAAAAATATATAAAATTTGACAGGTCCCAAGTTGAATCTCTGCACAAATAGAACCAAGAACACAAGTAAGGCTGCTTTCACATCAGAGTTTTGCACTGATCACGACAGTTGTGGTGAAAAAACCCACAACTGCCGCAGTTACCGCATAACGGCTGCACTTGCGGTTCACCTGCGGCAAGCCCCATGCAATGTCTGGGGCTTGCGGCAGGTGCGGCAAGAGCGGTGTAGTTGCGGTTTCGGCACTTGCGGACGCGAAAAAAAAGACGTTTTTTTTTGCAGCCGCACCTGCCGCAAGTACGGAAACCGCACTTGCCGCACACTTACCGCAAGCCCCAAAGACATTGTATGGGGCTTGCCGCAAGTGTGCCGCGATCGCGACCGTTATGTGGTAATCGCGGCAGTTGCGGTTTTTTCACCACAACTGCCGCGATCAGCGTTTACCGCTGATGTGAAAGGGGCCTAACACACAGGAATTTTTTCACAATTTTCAAACTAACATTTATTTTACAATTGCGCATCAAAATTTTGAATTTGATTTTTCCCAAACAAAATATAAAAGCCATAGTCTTGTGACATATCAAATGAAAACTGTTAACATTCTGAGTAAAATGATGCCTTTCCCATTTCATTATCTTATTTCTAGCCCGAGATACAAAAAATATAAAGCCATACCAGGCCAAAATTCGCACTTTGAAAACTTTAACTATATGTAAAAAATTAACTGATTAACAAAAAAAATTAAAAAAAACTTTCAATTTGTAATTAACTAAAGTAGTACTTCAAATACAAAAAAATAAAAAAAATCTAAAGACGTCAGGTAAAAAACAATCATATTTAGATCACTTGATATGGAATGACCCATTGACGCTATTAATAGTAAAATATTTTAAAACACAATCCCATCGCGATCCCAACTTGAAATGTGGTACAGATGTGGCTTAGGGGCCTTTCACACTTGCGTTTTTTTCCTGATTTGGAAGATCAGGCAAAACCCGATTCTTACAGTATTTTGCCCATTCACTTTCATTTTGTCAGGTAGAATGTTGTTGCTTCATGTTTTGTCCTGAAATCATTAAAGAGAATGGGCAAAAAAATGAATCCTGTAAGAATCAGGTGTTTTCCTGATCTTCCAAATAAGGAAAAAAATCGCAAGTGTGAAAGGCCCCTAAGAGCACAGCAGACATATGGGCAGTTTTTGAAATATTTAAATTATGCCGATTTTTTGGAAATGCGTTTTAAAATTTTGCGTTTGCGATCGCATGGGTAAAATATTAACAAAGATCCTCTTGTGACATATCTGGTGAAAGCCTGGACAGTTCTGAGTAGAACGGTGTTTACTTTGTTTCTCTATCTTCTTTCTAGCCCGAGATATGATAGAAAATGTAAAGTCATACCAGGCTAAAATTTGCACTTTTTTAAAACTTTAAAAATCTGTAAAAAATTAACTGATAATTGCAAAAAAAAAAGTTTTGAATTTTTTTCTTTAACTAAAGTTGTACTTCATATAGAAAAAAAAACAAAAAAAAAAAAAACTGAAGACGTCAGGTAAAAAAAAAATATTCATTTTTGGTTCACTTGACATGGAATGACCCATATGGTACCTCCTGTCCAATGACCTACCGACCGCCAAGAACAAACACCACTACTCCATCCTCCTCCTCCTTGACCTGTCTGCCGCCTTCGTCACGGTTGACCACTCCCTTCTTCTCCGGATCCTGGTATCCCTTGGCATCACCCACCTTGCCCTCTCCTGGATCTCCTCATACCTAGCGGACCGGACCTTCAGCATCTCGCACTACCACACCTCCTCCTCACCCTACCCCCTTTCTGTCGGAGTCCCCCAAGGTTTGGTCCTGGGACCCCGACTTTTCTCCATTTACACTCTCGGCCTAGGGCAACTCATTGAGTCCCATGGCCTCCAGTACCACCTCTACGCCGACGACACCCAAATCTACCTGTCCGGCCCTGACATCACCTCCCTACTCTCCAAAATCCCACAATGCCTTTCCGCCATCTCATCCTTCTTCTCTGCTCGCTTCCTTAAACTCAACATGGACAAAACTGAATTCACAGTCTTCCCCCCCCCAAGAAATTCCACCCCACCTCCCAACCTATCCATCTGCATCAACGACTGCGCCCTCTCCCCAGTCCCCCAAGCCAAGTGCCTCGGGGTAATCCTTGACTCCTCCCTATCCTTCAAGCCCCACATCGAGGCCCTCACCACATCTCTCCGGCTCCAGCTCAAGAACATCTCACGGATCCGCTCCTTCCTCACCCACGACACCACTAAAACATTCATCCATGCTCTTATCTCCCGCCTTGACTACTGCAACCTCCTTCTCAATGGCCTCCCGGCTAACTCCCTCACGCCTCTCCAGTCTATCCTCAACTTCGCTGCCCGACTAATCTACCTGTCCTCCCGCTACTCCCCTGTCTCCCCCCTCTGACAAGCCCTTCACTGGCTCCCCATCTCCAAGAGATCCCAATTCAAAACACTAACCTTGGTGTACAAAGCCATACACAACCTGGCCCCACCATACATCTCCGACCTGGTCTCCCGATACCTACCCTCACGCAACCTCCGCTCCTCCCAAGAACTTCTCCTCTGCTCCCCCCTCATCACCACTTTGCACAACCGAGTCCAGGACTTCTCCCGGGCATCTGTCTTACTCTGGAACTCCCTGCCTGAACACGTCAGACACTCTCCTACCCTGAGTAGCTTCAAGTGTCACCTGAAGACTCACCTATTCAGTCAAGCCTACAACCTGCCATGAGACCCAGGCGACCACCCCATACCTGACATTCCCCCATACTACTGTATCCTAACCCGCCCCTCAGACTGTGAGCCCTCGTGGACAGGGTCCCTGCCCCTCCTGTACCTGTATGTCCGGATCGCCTAGATTTAGTGTACTTGTTCTGGTCTCCCTTATCCTCATGTAAAGCGCCATGGAACCTAATGGCTCTATATAAATAAATAATAATAATAATAATAATAATAATAATAATTGATGAGTGGTGTGCGGTGGTACGGGAGATACATAGATGACGTCATCCTTATCTGAGGTGGGTCTGTCGGTGTGTGTCCCGCGTCGACCGTGCAGCATGACTCAATCACACCAAATGATTTATTAAAATTCTTCAATACCAACAATTATAATCTTAGGTTTACCATGCAGGAATATAAGAATGAAGCTCCATCTTTAGATCTGGAGCTTCATGGTGATCCAATGACAGGCATTATAGGCTCCAAGCTATTTAGGAAAGGCATCTGTGGCAACTCAGTTTTACGGGCTGACAGCTGTCACCCACGTCATGTTACAATGAATCTCCCAGTCGGGGAATTAATTCGTGCCAGGAGAAACTGTAGCAGAAACAGTGATTATATACGTGAGGCAGGAATAATTTCAAAATGACTAAGTAAGCGTGGGTACAAGCAGTGGTCAATCAAAAGAGCCCGCAATATAGTAGATTGCAAAAATAGGGAGGAAATGCTGGCCAACAACAAAATGAAACAGACAGCAAAATACAGATTTACCAACTTTTATTATCCCCTTTCAGCACAGATTTTCCAGAAATAAAAGCGGTAATTGATAAATACATCCCTATATTATATCAGGATGATAAATTACGCTATATTCTTTCAAAAGGCTGGAGATCAGTTGCTAAAAGATCGTGCACCATTGGAAACATGATTTCTCCTAGTGTTTATTGTAGTGAACCCACAAAAAAACCTGTTTGGTTAACTTGTAGTGGTTCCTACAAATGCGCTGGCAAAAAGTGTAATCTGTGTCACCGCATTGATATCACAAATGAATTCCAAAATAAACTTACAGGTAAAAAGTTCAGAATCTCTTCATATATCAACTGTAATACCACCCATATTGTGTATTTGGCCACATGTAATTCATGTAATATGGATTATGTGGGCTGCACTGGTCGAACAATGAAAAAGAGATTATCTGAACATATTACTGCTGCAAACCCTAATTCCGCCACCTATAGAACTGGTATATCAGGACTTTCACGTCACTTTAGGGATATTCATTCAGGAGACCTGACATCTCTCACTGTAAAGGGTATAGAACGTGTTTCTCGTCCGTATAGGGGCGGGGATTGGGGTAGATTACTTCATAATAGGGAACTTCATTGGATTCTGCGTTTAGAGACCCTTGCCTCTAATGGGTTAAATTACAGAAAAGATTTGTCCTACTCTTATTAAATCCACTTAGAACGTCCATATGCCAACTTCATAGGTTTACCGTGAATGGCATCAAATATAATCAGATGAAACCGGATTCATGTGTCAATACACATATCAATTGATATTCTACTGAAAATATGCATAAATTTACTCCTGTGGATAATCCGTTATTTATTCAATCTAGATGTTTTTTCTTTGGATATCCCTGTCCCTATTTGTTCCTATTGAACATATATAGGATTAATGGGCTATCATATAGATTATAACAAACACCTATTTATATGTAAAAATCAATAAACACATAAAAAAGATTTATAACATCAATGATAAGTATTACTTATATATATATAAAAAATGGAAGGATAAAAATAAAAATATAAATAAAAACAAAAAGAGTATAAATATTATGCATAATTTCATACATAATCACATAATGACAAATTAAAAAATATATGTTGAAAAATATTATGGTACAATATATATGTGTCTTTTATATAATAGTAAGGTTCTTCTTAGCCTTTATATGAATATGATTATGTGTTAATCACTATGACTCCGGTGAATGCACTACTTCTCTGAACCGGGCAATGTAAGAGTTAAACTGATTCCTAGCTTTATTTGTATCACCTGTAAAATGAACAGCTTTTATGTTTAAATACATGTGAATGATTTTATTTGTTATGCTGAGGACTAAGGGGGTGCTGCCCCCCGAAACGCATCCAGCATTCAGTCCTGTTCATTTTAATCACGTCTTAATAAAGGAAGAAAATAGAAGTACGGTCTCTGGCAAAATCCTTTCTATATTATTGCTATACATGGATGGAACCAGCCATCTGGCCAGCTGACAAGGATCCTGGAGATATGTGAGTGAACCACTCCCCTTCCCTTTCCTCAATTCATTAACCCTAGAACGCATACCTGGGGCCACGCAGGCCTGCCAGGTTACTTGTTTTCTTTTTTCTGTAAAAGTACTTTAGTTTGAATTTTGAGAATCTAGGTAATATAGTTGTTAGTAATTTCCAGTTATTCATATATTTTTATGTTACAGACATTTCGGTATAACAACCTTTTTTTTGGGACTACCCCATATTCACGCACCTGGGGCCTTTTAGGCCTGTACTAGGTTTACATGTGATACTCAGTCTTTTTGTCTGGGGAAGAAATTTATGACTCTGCTATTGCTGGGAAGAGTGTGGATTCTGCATGACAACATGGTCATGGTCATGTGATCTTGGAAGGGAGGCTCCCTCACAAAGTCATGTGTCTCTGACCTCATCGCAGGTCTTTTTGTCCTAATTGCTGGAGAGACTTTGGAGGAAGAAGTCAGCTTCCTTTTGTCTGGAAATAGAAACTTTCTGAGCTCCAAAACCAGAGGCTTCTACTGAACTACAAAAAAGTGATCTGTTGGAGGTAAGAGGAGGGGGGCTGCACTTTACCTGCTTTATATCGCTTGGTGTGCTGGGACCCTAACAAAGAGTTTTATCACATACTGTTTACAGTGCACAAGCCTGATTGTAATCTTTTTTGATGTTGTCTGTCCTCCTGTTCCTGTGTGTTCATGACCTGCGATGATGTTAGAGACGCATGACTTTGTGACGGAGCCTCCCTCCAAGATCACATGACCATGTAGTCAGTCAGAATCCACACTCTTCCCAGCAACATCAGAGTCAAAGTCTGAGTAATAAAGACAAAGTCTTCCCCAGCAACAGTACAGATGAAAAGACTGAGGATCACATGTAAACCAAGTACAGGCCTAAAAGGCCCCTGGTATGTGAATATGGGGTAGTCCCAAAAAAGAGTTGTTTTACCGAAATGCCTATAACATAAAAATATATGAGCAACTGGAAATTACTAACAACTATATACCTGAGGAATACCTAGAGTTTCAAAAATCTAACTAAAGTAATTTTACAGAAAATAGAAAACAGGTAACCTGGCAGGCCTGCGAGGCCCCAGGTATGCGTCCGCCAGCCTTAGCTGGGGTCACCAGGAGGTCAGATCCATTACGGAATCCCGTCCTGGCGGACCCCAGCGCTAGTGGGAATGCATCCTTACTTTGCAATAAACTTTGAAAAGTATTTTTTTTTTAGTTTATTCCATGATAATTGTAAACAGGCCTAAAAGGCCCCAGGTGCATGAATGTGTAGATTTCTATGGATATGCGTTCTAGGATTAAAGCCGCAATGCTGCTCTGGGAAATTGCATATGTAAATTTTCACTTCAGTGAGGAAGTAGACAAACTCTAATGCCACCTAACAAAGGTAGCAATCCTAAAACGGACTCTTTAACAAGCCTTTTTATATGACTTTGGGGTTCTGACCTGGCACAAATCCTAACTGCAGACGTTCACTGATGAGGGGCAATCACCCCGAAACGCAGCGTTTTCAGTTTGGGGTTCTGATCTGGCACAAATCCTAAGTCATATTAAAAGGCTTGTTAAAGAGTTGATTATGACTTTTAGGATTGCTACCTTTATTAGGTTGCATTAGAGTTTGTCTACTTCCTCACTGAAGTGACAATTTGCAGAAACTACAGCAAAAAAAGTCTGTGTCTACGTCTAGCTCCTCCCTCCCATCCCCATAGGATTTTATGAGCAGCAACTGTCATCTCATATCTAAGTGATCGGAAAATCTGTATTCGCAGAATAGTGACCCATGCATTGAAAGTTAAAGATCAGTCCAGGAGGGAAAAGAAGCAGAATTGTCTAATAAGATATATTACAAAAGTTGTTTATTTTCATGTGTGTTATTGATTATTACTCTAACTTTACATCACATTACTGGGCAACAGATAATCTCTCCCCTGTTTATCGAGCATGCATTTTAGATGCTTTTTTATACAAGTCTGTGGTGTGTGTACAGCATGTAAGACAGTTTTTGGCACAAACATAGCTTGGATTCTAGCATATTTAGCGAAGTAAATCTCCCCGTGTGTCCAGCCTTGCACGAAATAGAATCCTCTAGGTTTGATAGGTTGTTCATTGCCTTTATACCATCCACACCCTTGATGACACTTATACTGTTACAAGGGGGAGAAATGCAAGTTTAACATGTGAACTATGAAATTTTTTATTATAGACTAAAGTACAGGTGCTGTGTAATAAAATAGAAAATTGTATTACTTTATTAATGAACTAGCTTTAAACATTCAGTTAGAACATTACTTCTGATATTTACACACTTGAAGCTAAATCTAGATAAACTAAAATCAAATTTATTTATACTCTAAAGTACAGAATAAAAGTTTTAAGAGACCACTCTTATTATAACAGCTATAATATTCACCCCACTATGTGTGAGGAAAAACCCACTTAATGACAAATGATCAGACACGTATCATAAGACAAACCTTAGCCGGCCCACGTTTGAGAAACATGTAAAAAGGCTCATTCAGAAGTATGCAATTTTCCTCTCCATACTGGGTGAAAAATCACCATATCTTCATACCAGCTTCAGACATGCAGTTCAGTTGAGCTATGCAAGGTAAAATTAAATTATGATTGATATTTATGGGCTACGTAGTGCTTAAAATGATCACTATGTTGCCAATGTATCAGGCACCTGCTTGTATAATAACCGATTATTGAATCAACCAAATGGGAAGACATTATAATCATAATTGGCATATTCTGTGACAATCTGAAAATGTCTGCAGTCTAGTCACAGGCTTTCTTAAGTTCTATGTCTGTACAGGACAAAGTGGAGTCCGTTCTCCAGCAATTACAGGGAAAAGAAATGCATAGAAACAATTTAATTAAAAAAAAATAAAAAAATTTCTTTAAAGTATAACCAGTTCTAAAGACGGAAGTGACCATAGACTAAAAAGCTCTACGTTGCCCGACACGTCATGTTTGTACAGTAAATAAAGACCTGAGCCAGAAATTAGTGCATTAAATATGGTGAAACAAAGCAGCTGAATACTACAAATTGCAACAGTCAGTATAGGTTTTTTTTTTCTTACCCACCATATCACAGTTCCAGAAGTTGCAAAGAAAAAAAAAAATGTAACAAGAAAGATGCTATAATAAACTTATGTGACTCCCAGACCATTAGCACCCAAGCAAGTTCTACATTTTCCAGTGTATTACTGTAATTATTTCTCAGTACGCAACTTCAAAGACATCCGCTTAAAGCAGTGATCCATAAATCAGCTAGGATCCTTGATCTGTACTGTAAAAGTACAGCAAATCCATTCGAGAAAACTTGAGCAAAATCTTGTACATGGTACAATCAATTATTCAGCCATCTTGGAACATCACTCCAAAAGATCCTGAAAGAGAAAAAAAAAAAAAAAAAGAAGATATAATGTGACAGCTTAATTTTCCAAAATAGTCGATAATCGTGGTGGTCTTCATCAGACCACCCCCTTATAATTACAGACTAAACTACCTACACTTACAAAGTAATAACTATGTGGAGTTCAAACACAAAATGTCCAACAAAAGTTGAGGTCTGGGGGAGTATCTATTCTCCTTGCGGGAAGTATTCTGTCAGCAGGCAGATGAGGAAACTAAGCCACAATGCTCCTTTGGGAATGCATATGCAATTGTCACTAGTAGACAAGCAATGCACCAATAAGCTAGCACCGAGTGTTACAACACAAACATTGTATCAAATCTGAACCAATCCTGTTGCAAGGAAATCATACAATCCATGTTGTACACACCACAAAATGGAACTATGTGTCCAATTTCACTGCAACAGAGATGTTCAAGATTGATACAAGATTGTGGTGTAAACCCACCATAAAAGTCATAATTGAGTCTTTAACGAGCCTTTTAATAGGACTTAGTATTTGTGCCACATCAGAACCCCAAACTGCAGATGCTGAGTTTCGGGGGACTGGCCATCATCAGGGCAGTGTGTGGGAATTCTGATCTGGCTGCATGAGAGGCTAAGACTAGGTCTAGGGGAATATCTATTCTCCTTGCGGAGAGTATTCTGCCAGGAGCTTTAAGCCGCAATGCTCCTCTGGGAAATTGCATATGCAAATTGTCTCTTAAGTAGACAAACTAATGCCACCAATAAAGGTAGCACGCACTGCACTGATGAGGGGCAGTCAACGCTGAAATGCAGTGTCTGCAGTTTGGAGTTGTGATCTGGCACAAATCCGATATCATATTAAAAGGCTTGTTAAAGAGTCAAATATGACTTTTAGGATTGCAACTTTATTGGTGGCATTAGAGTTTAGAACCTGACCCCTAAAAATCAGCCCCCCCACCTCCAGGAATGCATTGTATGCACCCCTTTGTGTAAAAAAAGGATATTTACAAAGTATCTAAAACTGCTTTTATTACCTTGATTTCTGCGGCTTCTCAGTGCTTGAGAAGTCACATAGGGCGTTCCCTGTAGCTTCTCAGCACCACCTGAGGATTCATTTAATCCCAGACTAACTGCCGTAGAGCCAACTCGTGCATGCGCAATGCGCAGCGCGAAGTCCTATGATATGGATATGACGCGATTTGTGTCATACAGGCTATACCGTCCATGGAAGGGGGCGAGGGAGCTCACACTGCCTTAGCACACATATCTGGGCGTGAATAATTGATCTGCAGGCGACGCTGAGAAGCCACGGGAACGCCCTGTGTGACTTCTCAAGCACTGAGAGGCCGCAGAAATCAAGGTAATAAAAGTTGTTTTAGATACTTTACAAATACCTTTCTTTACACAAAGGGATGCCTACAATGCATTCCTGGAGGTGCAGGGACAGGTATAAATGGTCTGGGGGCTGATTTTTAGGGGTCAGGTTCCCTTTAAGTGTTAATATGCAACAAAAGTTGGGAATTTACTACAGATTGGTCCAGAAATATTTGCAGAGTTTCAGACTCATCGTGATTTGGGCTCTGCATGCCTCTATTTTTCATTTAAAATAAAACAACCGAAATATAATTGAAGTGTAGACTTTCAAATTTAATTTTTGTTCAACCTTTTTAATTATCTTGTGAAACGTTTAGGAATTGCAACCATTTTTCTACAAAGCCGTCACATTTCCAGGGCTCAAAAGTTGTTGGACAAATTTACTTTTCAAAGTATTAAAATGAGGTATCGTTGCCTGCAAATGTTCAAGTCTGAAAGACATGGGCATCACTAAAGGCCTGGAAAAGAATCACCAAGGAGGAAACCCAGTATTCGGTGATTTGAACATCAGCTGATTTTTTTGTTGGGCTTTCTACCTTATGTTTTGTCTTGTCTTATGTATGTGAAATGCATGTTCTCTAGGGATTAGAGCTAGCAACTGACTCAGCCATTGCAGAATATTCCACTTCTTTGACTTCTACTGCGATATCAACCAAAAATTAGTTTTGGGACATTATCCATCTTTACTGTGAAGAGCCATCCAATCAACCTTTCTGCATTTGGTTGAATCTGAGTGGAAAATCAGCCCTGTACACTTCAGAATTCATCCACATCAATAAACACTAGTGACCCAGTGCAATTGAAAGCCATGCATGACAGGCCATCACACTGCCTCCACCATGTATTACAGAGGATATTGTATGCTTTGGTTCAAGAGCCATTCTAAGCCTTCTCCATACTTTGTTCTTCAACTTATTCTGGTACAGGTTGATCTTAGTTTCACCTGTCCCTAAACCTTTTTTTTTTTCCAGAAATAGGATGGCTTCTTAAAAACAAAAAGGAAAGATTACACTTTGCCAAAAAACATTTTAAAGGCTGATTAATGGTTTGCACCTTGCAGTGAACCCCCTGTATTTGGTCTCATAAAGCCTTCCCATTATGGTAGCCTTAGATACTTCTTGGAGAGCGTTCATCACCAACGCGCTCTACATTTTTACAGAAAGTACCAAACATTTCTGAAATTTCTCTGATTGATTTCTTCTTTTTTTCAGCCTGTTTCTCTTCCATTGAGAGCTTCTTTGACCACATGTTGTTGGTTCACAGTAACAGCATTCCAATAGCTACAATGCCAATATTTGTGCCACTGTCCAAATACTTGTGGATCTAACTGTATTTTCTTGTATTCAATCTAGTTTGTGCGAGCTGAGGGGATATCGATTAACATAACACCTGTTCATATATTCTATAATTAGTGCACAACCTGCAACGAGGGCCAAATGCATCCCTCCATACCATTCTGCATGGCCCCCGACCTTCTGTATACAGTAGTTATTATGTTTGAGGAAAGAAGAATTGCACACTTCTAAGGAGTAAGAATGAGCAAGGACATATAGAGCACTGTGCAACCATATCTGGATCTACATAGATCATAAGATTAGGGTTCCTTAACCCTTGTTTAGCAATTTTATAAAGGCATATGCATGTTTTACATGTAGCTCGCACTACTGTATTTTAAAGGGAATCTGTCAGCAGGATTTTGCCATGTAATCTGATAGTAGCACAATATAAGGGCTGAGAGCCTTATTCCAGGGTTAAAACAGCAACACACAGCCGAGTAAGTGATGCACAAAAATCTGTTTTATCCGCAGAAGATTAATCACTACAAGACTAGATGTCTTGTGCTTCCTAGTTAACTGTTCAGTGTATTCCCACCCCCACCACTGCTTGGCAGCTTTCTGACAATAGGCAGCTCTTTGTCTAGAGTCTACACTCGATGTTGGCAAGATTATACAGGGTTCAGCACTCTGAGCTCTGCTAAATCTGAAGCAGAGATAACCATGGTTTTATCAAGATGGCAGCATGCAAACCAGTAGGTGACACCATTTCTGCAATCTGGTTCTCAACCCCTAATCTATGCTGCCCTCAGATTACAGAGCAAAAACCTGGTGACAGGTAAAAAGCAATACCTCTATGTTTTGCTGCGATTTCATTCAATATGACATTGTATTAGAATGGTTTGCTCTGCTGAGATGCACAGGCTGCAAGTGTAATAAAGGGCTATGTATGGGCTTCTGGTGTAATACAGGGGCCATGTGCAGGCTCAGGCTGTAATACAGGGGCTGTGTGTGGGCACAGGTTGTAATACTGGTGTTACACGAGGCTTGTCATGCCCACTAACCTAAAAGGAACCCCTTCATTCCAGGTTCAACTTTCTAATGATTGCAAGAGATTCCTGAGAACCGCGGAGTCTGTAGTGCTCAGAGAAACAGTTTTCTTTTAATTTTATTTCCCTATTACTAAACCACTATCCCACAAGGCAGAGGGTAAATGAGCAGCAGCTAATTTACGTAGCAAATTTTTTTTTCTTTTTTAACTACCACACACCCATGGTGGGCTCCAGTAACCACGTGTTACTCAGCTGAAGCCAGCTCCAGCGTTGTTCCAGGTCACTGAATTGGAGGTGAGCAGGCGGCCGGGTGAAGATCCACGCTAGTGTGTGAGTGAAACTCACCAACTGACAGGCTGTCAGTGTTCACCCCGCTCATAGAATTCATCTACTGCAGAGCTCCCTGTGTGGAGTTCCCAGTGTTCGGACTCTCTCTCCTGCTTAGTGGCTCCGGGTATGCGTCTACTCTAGTGTTGTGGATACTTTTAACAACCCCACAGGGTGAGTGGTATCCTTCATATCTCCATGCTATTGCCGGCTAATACGCCAGTAGAGCTTCTTTGTTTCTCAGGTATGCAGGTTGTTAGAAGAATAGAAGAGGTGTCTTAGTCGTTTTGGGGCTTGTGTAGCTGCTGCTTCACTGAGAGTCATAGCCCACTATGTGCCATTTTCCAGAAGTCCTTGCCTTGTGCAAGCTTTCCTGCATATTTCACAGACATGTATATATGGCGCCCCTGCGGTATGGCTGCCACAAATCGTATTTCTTCTACATCGATTGTAATGACATGTCTGGAGTGAACTGGGCTCCCTCTGCTGGAAGTCTGAAGCAATCAGACACTACCTTTATTAGGAGACTGAGTACTTGATGCCTTATTTGGGCATGCGACTCACCTCACTGGTGAGGGGAAGGGTTAGAATTTAGGTGTTTAGTAAGATGGAGTAGGGTGAAAGAAAAGGTTTAGTGAAGAGAGCTGGGAAGGTGCTCTGAAAGAACCAGGTGCAAAGCAGGGTACCAATCCCTAGGCTACTCGGGCTTACAGGGCCTGGTAGCAGAAACAGGAGGCTAGGTGGATTCTATACCCACCAACCACTTAAGTAGAACTTTCCAGGGCACCAGTAGTACGGAGGATCAGAGAATTGCTGAAAGGCACAGCTAACTACTACTGGGCCCGCACTAACCAGCCTGGCAGGAGGTAACCCACGGCAACTAAGAGGAAGCACTGGAGAGCATGTAGCACCAAGAAACCCAAGAACTACAGAAGTCAGCAGCAAGGCAATATTTCTCACCTAGCAGAGCAAACTACAGTTCTCATCAGACTGGCCAGGCCACCTGGTGGCTACATTACCCTGGACACTGTGCAAGAACTTCTGTAAAGGTAAAGCAAAAGACTGTTTCCTGCTGTTCATTTCTCTGCTACCCTGCACCACTACTACCGCCCTCATCACCATCCCATGGGAGCCAGCCCTGGTTGAGAAGAGTTTAACAACTACACTGCCACTCCATCTATCTCTCATGGATCTCCTGCAGTGCCAGCCATATCTTGCCGATTATCCCAACTAATTCTTTATCATTTTTATTCTCCCTTTTCAATGTGAGCCATGGCTACAGCACAGGGCATTGCCACTGTGATCTTAACTAAGGGCCAGCTACTGAGTAAACTAGCCCTTAGTGCTCCACACATACGATGGGTTAAAATATGAATGATCTTTGTTGCCTATAGCAACCAATCAGAAGCTGAGCTGTGATTGTTTGCTATAGGCCACCTGATCAATATCCAGCCCAACTGTCAACACAGGCAATGCAGTATCTATTAGCTCACACAAACAGTAAATAGGCCTTTTTTTGGTGTTTTGTAGGAAAATGTTCACCTCACGCTTTCCAGTCTACGACGATCCCTGAATTAATGGAGTTGGCTGTGCAAAATTTGCGATTGTAAATGAGACGGTGCAGGAATGGTGCAGATTCCTTTAGTGGACAGACATACACACATACACTCAGCTTTATATAGCAGATAATTAAAGCACTACAGCATATTTGTGTATGTCAGTGCTGAAGTGGGACATTAATGTAAGTCTACTGCCCTGTGAAACTCATATGCCTTTGTCTTCACCTTTTTCTAGTGTCGGTCCATTGGGTCTCTGGTGATTTGTGACCTCCCAACAGCCCAAGTTTATTATGGAGAGCACCAGAGGTCACAAATTGCTACATCTCTACGAGAGCGTCATTCTGGTTATATTAAGCGCTTGTGACGCAAATTCTGACTTCCATACAGTCAGAACTTATGGTCACAACATGGCGCCAAAAGTCCAGAGCGATGCTGAAAAAAGGTGAAGTCGCCAGAAGGTGAGTAAAAGACCAGGGCAGGGGACTGGGATTTAAAGCACCACTCAAACAATGATGCTTTAAAGAAAAAGAGGTCGTTTTCCCTTCTTCACCAGCAGAGTGCACTAATTAACAATGTAATGTTTCGCAATGCATTTTCATACCTCATCAGAGTCATCATGGTAAGCACTTCTTCTAGAAGGGTCGCCAATGTTGGTATCCAAGTGCTCATCACCATGGGTATCCATATTCTGCCTCAAAACAGAATATCTGTGCACTAGGAACCTGTGGTAGAAAAAAAAAACAGAGGCTTTAATTCTCCTTAATTAAATAAATAACCAGAAAAAAAAAAAATGGCAGCACCTTATCACATAGGAAAAAGTATTCAAAACCTCTAAAAACTTGTTTTAAGTGATAAAACATTTGTTCACAATGTAAATGAATGTCCAGTTTGGTGTCTTAGAATTTTTTTTTCCTATCCAGTTCATAGTATCCCTTCAGAAAGTAGCTAATTCAAGTGAATCTGTCACCAGATTTTAAACTACAAGCGCCACCTTCAGCAGCACCTGAGCTGCATTCTAAGAAGGTGGCGATTATGCCCCGACTTCCCCTGCACACTGAATAAATAACTTTTAAAAACTCCTGACCTGTATTATAATTACATGTATCCGGTCTGATGGGCTTGATTGAGGTCTGTCACCACCACCCTGTGCTGTCCAGCATATTCTTTTCTGGCTCGCGCAGGTGTACTATGCTCTGCCTTACTGCGAGCAGATCCTAAATCTCATTTGTGCATGCACAAACCGCAGAGGTCTCTGCGCAAGTGCGAGATTCACCCTGGTATATGAATGACACAGAAAACGTCATCCTGAGAGCCGAGTGGAAATCTCACGTATGTGCAGAGGCTTCAGCGATTCACGCATGCACAGATGAGTTTTAGGCCTTGCCCACAGTACAGGAGAGCACAGTGTGCCTGAGTGAGTCAGAAAAGAGAACGCCGAACAGCACGGAGAGGCGAGGCAGATGGTTCTGCAATCAAGCCCATCGGATCAGACACAGAATTATAATACAGGGCAGGAGATTTTTAAAAGGAATTTACTCAGTGTACAGGGGCAGTCAGGGCATAATAGCCACCTTCTTAGAATGCAGCATATATTGGCAATGAAAGTCAGAGCACAACACACAATTTCCTTATTGTTAAGGTCATTGTGTTGCCCTATGTGAAAATATCCTCACAAGAGTGAAACAGCAGTATTTTAAGTTTACTTCAAAAATGTAATATATTCTAAAGCACAGAATAAAAATGTAAATGAGATAAATGGAAAAGAACACTGATCAAAATTAGAGAACACCTTCAGATACCTGCAAGTTATTGGTGTTAATCTGGAGCCTGGTGCTAATTTAATTAATTATTTGACAAACCCTATTTAACTAGCAGCCTAATTTTCCAGTTTGCACTCGCTTAGGCTACTTTCACACTGCGGACCGGATTTTGGCCCCATAGTATCCTATGGGGCTGGATGGAGCCGGATAGCAGCCATCCACCATCCGGCTTCCATCTCTCCGGAGGAATCCGGGAAGAATCAGATTTTGTGTCCGGGGAGAACAATCTCCCCAAAATTGGCATCTCCCAAATTCCACCGCATCCTCCCGGGGCAATCAGGAGCCCCGATCAAGGAGGATCCGGGAACCTGACATCTGCGGCTGCATACCGCTGTTATTTCAAGACTGCGGCTAGCTCCCTGCGAGCCGCAGTCCTGAATCATTGGCAGCTGAGTCAGGCTGCACACCAGACCGGTGGGCATATTAGCCCTCCAGTTCTGTGTGCTGATCCAGTCCGGGGCTGTCAGGTTCACCCTAACAGCCCCAGATCGGACTTGACCGCAGTGTGAAAGCACCCTCAGCTAAATTGGTGTGCTGTTCCAAAGTGACTGAAACCCTCCGGCAGCAGATTGGGTGATCCCTTTGGCCTTCATCTGGACAATCAGTCATAGCAACAGAAGTCAATGATTTCTAGAATATTGCTTCTTTATAATATCAAACTCTTTCAAGTCCCCCAAGAAGGCCAAATGAAAGAGAGGACAGGATCATGCAGAGAATCTCTATGGGTAAGGGTAAGTTCACACATACAGGTTTAACCTCGGTTTAGCAGCGAAATCTGCCGTCGGTTTAGGCAACGTTTTATGTTAATTTATGTAAATCCTAAGCAGCGTGAGGATTAACATTAAACCCTATGTAATGTTGAAAACGCTGTGCACACAATATCGTTTTGTATGAGCGGATTTACTGACGGATGAGCGGTTCCCCGGCGGCTTAGCAACATTCAACTTGTTCATTCTTCCGCTCATTTTGTGAGTGATTTTGTGGCAGAAAACTGCAGCAGCATAATCAAATCACAATCATCGCTGGAAAAGCCGCCGGATAAACCGACTGTAAACCGCTGTTCACCGCTGAAAAAACGCTCGGAAACCGCTGAAACACCACTGCCAAGCCGCTGAAGACTTCAGGGCTGTGTACTCTTGGCTCCTTGAAAAATCTCAGCGGTTTACTGACGGTCTGAACGTCAATAAACCTGTATGTGTGAACTTACCCTAATTGTTTCAACATTGCAGCTTGAAGAGCTTTCAAGTTCAGCAATGACCAAAGTAAGGATCTGTCTCGTCATATTATCATGATGTTTAAGGGTACCGTCACACACAGATATATTGCATGCAACTCACTGGTTGCAGTGAAATCATGGACACATTATTACATTTGTACACAGCTACAAAATAGAACAATGTGTCCATGATTTCACTGCAACCAGTGAGTTTATTTGGGTCTGATGGGAAAGATAATGTTCGTCGACAGACTGGGGAAAGACCAAACCAAAGTGTGTAAATAAGTCAGAGGTAGTGGAGGAAGTGGAGGAAGGTAGTGGAGGAAGTGTCATGGTTTGGGAAATGTTTTCTGCTGCAGGGTTGGACCTCTTTTACAGCTACATGGCACAGTGAATGCAAGTGTGTATTAGAACCTTCAACAACACCTTGAGGGCCCGTTACACACAACGATATCGTGAACGATATCGTTGCAACGTCACTGGTTTGGTGACGTTGCAGCAATGTCGTAACGACATTGTTGTGTGACATATCAATGTCAATGATAAGTTATTGATTGTAGATTTATGGTCCCCCGCTGGGCGCCCAGCATTTGCACATGTGACAGCGGGAGACCAACGATGGACGAGCTCCCAGCGCTGCACAGCAAGTGCTGGGAGCTGGTAACCATGGTAAACAATGGGTATCTAGGCAGCCCAGCGCCTAGTTACCCGATATATATCCTGGCTACCAGCCTTCTCCTCTTACAGGCTGGTATTCAAGGTACACAGCGGGTAACTAGGGACAGCACTTTCCCTAGTTACCCGCTGCGTACCTTGGATACCAGCCTGTAAGCGGAGAAGGCTGGTAACCAGGGCATACATCGAGTAACTAGGTGCTGCGCGCTGACTAGATGCCCGCTGTTTACCATGGTTACCAGCCTGCTCCCGCTTACCGAACCTGGCAGCGAGAGCTAGACATCATGGAAAGAATATTTTATTCTTTTCCACAATGTCGCTGGTCCACTGGTTGCTGGCCAGTCTGCCTGTGTGACCGCTCACCAGCGATCAGTTCACGATGTGGCAGCGATCCACATTGTTGGTCGGATCACTGCCACACCGCAGAGACACAGAATGTAACTGGGCCTTTACTTGCTTTCAGCACTCAATCAGCCAGCAATTTTCATGCGTGACAATGCCCTGTCACACAGCAATACAGGTAAAGCAGTTCCTTGAAAGAGAAAACATTGAAAAAATGATATGGCCGCCCAGAGTCCTGATCTAAACCCAATAGAAAACCTCTGGAAAATCCTTGGTGATAACGTTATGGCCAAGAAACCCACAACAGTCACAGAACTGTGAAAGAGACTGGAAGTAGAGTGGACCAAAATCACACCAGAGCAGTGTGAGAGACTAGTGATGTCCTGTGGCCACAGATGTGCTGAAGTCATTCAAAGCAAAGGCCTGTACACTTCCTACTAATTCGAGACTGTTGTCAATTTATTTTTAATCTTTCTCTGTGCTACAGTCATTGGCATTCTCTAATTCTGATCATCACGTTTTGTGTAAAATAAAAGTTTTAAGGGCTCGAACACACATCAGTGAAACTCGTCCGAGTTTACTGTGCGGCAAAACCGCATTGCTCTCGGACCAATGTTAACTAATGTCCGAGAGCACATTTCCGAGTCTCATACGCTTTTTCCGCATCCGATTCTCAGATTGCGAGTCAATCGCAACCTACATTGACAACCCATGCAAGGAGAACATCAATTAGAAATGCAGCCAAGATGCCCATGGTCACTCTAGAGGAGCTGCAGAGATCCACAGCTCAGGTGGGAGAATTTGTCCACAGGACAACCATCACTGCCCAAATCTCTATCCGGGACCAAGTGTCTTTCAGTCCGCGCCGCTGCTCCAATAAGTATCAGAAACACTGGAGTGCTTTTAAACAAGATATCTTCAGTTTTATTTTCCGACGTGTTTCGGAGCCAACACCCAGCTCCCTCCTCAGGGAATGACATGAGCATACTGTGAACAAACACTTATAAACCCAAAGAGGCGCCAAAAAGACTAAAAAAGCGCCAAATACTAGATAATGTCCATTGGAAACTACGTCACATAATGGGGAGGATACATACTGTGACATCACAAATAACATGTAACATACAAATAACATGTAGTAAAAACTGTCAAAAACTGAGGAAACACAGAGAACAGTGATCAGAATACACTAAATATAAAATAGGAATATATATTAATAATATGAATAATAAAAAATGGGGAGTGATGAAGTAGATTTATAACCAGTAAACACAATAAAACATCTCTAATTATATGTGAAGAAGATGGTATACGAACTCGTGCTGGGTGAAGAAAAAATGTGCAATAAAAGAGAGAGCTAATCAATGAAATGTTCAGTCACTCAGCTCACAGAGCTGTTTAGGAATAGATAAGAAACAGTGACATAGAGCGAAAATAAGTGTGCAAATTAGCAAAGAAATATATGCATAAAATTTATAAAAAATGTAAAAATAAGAATAAGAAAGGTGTATTTATTGTGAAAAAATGTGAAGTACATGACTGAACTGATTGTTATATTCTTTTCTCTATGTGTTCCTTTAGGACATCAAGAATCATGGAGCGGCAATTCATCTGGACAAGAATAGTATTATAAGTTAATAATTAATTAAAAGCAATTTTATTTGAGATTAAAAATATATAAAAAAAAATATATAAATTATATAAAATGAAATAATTAAGTGTTATATTTCTCTATGAATTCCCTTGCATTACCAAGAATCAGGAAGCAGCAATTTATTTGGACAAGATTAATATTATAAGTTCATAATTAATTAATACCAATCTTATTTGGAATAAATATAATTATATATATATATTATATTATATTATATTATATTATATTATATATATATATATATATATATATATATATATATATATATATATATATATATATATATATATATATATATATAAAAATGGATTAATAATCGAATAAAAGTTGAAGAAAGAAATTTGTTTTAAAATTAATGCTTTTGGTAAGAGTAGGAACGGTGCAAAACTGCTGGTAATAGTATATAGAGCTCACTAGATGGCGGCCTGATTCTAAAGAATCGGGTAGTCTAGAATCCATATATTGTTTATTTACTAATAGGGGAGTGCGGTGAAATGAATTGTGTGTATACAGGTAGCTCAGTGGTAGCAGAGTATACGGTGGCTCAGTGGTTAGCAGTGAGTGCGGCGGCTCAGTGGTTAGCAGTGAGTGCGGCGGCTCAGTGGTTAGCAGTGAGTGCGGCGGCTCAGTGGTTAGCAGTGAGTGCGGCGGCTCAGTGGTTAGCAGTGAGTGCGGCGGCTCAGTGGTTAGCAGTGAGTGCGCGGCTCAGTGGTTAGCAGTGAGTGCGGCGCTCAGTGTTAGCAGTGCGTGCGGCGGCTCAGTGGTTAGCAGTGAGTGCGGCGGCTCAGTGGTTAGCATGTGAGTGCGGCGGCTCAGTGGTTAGCAGTGAGTGCGGCGGCTCAGTGGTTAGCAGTGAGTGCGGCGGCTCAGTGGTTAGCAGTGAGTGGGCGGCTCAAGTGGGTTAGCAGTGAGTGCGGCGGCTCAGTGGTTAGCAGTGAGTGCGGCGGCTCAGTGGTGAGCAGTGAGTGAGGCGGCTCAGTGGTTAGCAGTGAGTGCGGGGCTAGGGTGCAGTGAGTGCGGCGGCTCAGTGGTTAGCAGTGAGTGCAGCGAGATTGGTCAGCGCAGCGCCGTGGGCAGAGTGGTCAGCACACACATACACACACACACTCCGCTATACTTACCACCGGCCCTGCGTCCGCCGCCTGGATCCTGAGTCAACATGTCGCCGCTCCCGGACGACTGGATCCAATATGGTGTCCGGGAAGTTTGGCGAGACTTCTTGGACGCTATATTGGATCCAGTAGTTCGGGGGCGGCGACATGTCGACTGAGGATCCAGGCAGCGGACGCAGGGCCGGTGGCAAGTATAGCGGAGTGTGTGTGTGTGTGTACAAAGTGAGGGAAGTGCGGACAAAGTGACGGAAGTGACTACATACACACACTGTACATTGTATATGGAGGGGTGAGCGGAGGGGTGGGGAGAGCGGAGGGGTGAGCGGAGGGGTGGGGAGAGCGGAGGGGTGAGGAGGGGTGGGGAGAGCGGAAGGGTGAGGAGGGGTGGGGAGAGCGGAAGGGTGAGGAGGGGTGGGGAGAGCGGAAGGGTGTGAGGAGGGGTGGGGAGAGCGGAAGGGTGAGGAGGGGTGGGGAGAGCGGAAGGGTGAGGAGGCGTGGGGAGGGCAGAGGGCAGGGGAGGCGTGGGGAGGGCAGAGGGCAGGGGAGGCTGGAGGGCAGAGGGCAGGGGAGGCTGGAGGGCAGAGGGCAGGGGAGGCTGGAGGGCAGAGGGCAGGGGAGGCTGGAGGGCAGAGGGCAGGGGAGGCTGGAGGGCAGAGGGCAGGGGAGGCTGGAGGGCAGAGGGCAGGGGAGGCTGGAGGGCAGAGGGCAGGGGAGGCTGGAGGGCAGAGGGCAGGGGAGGCTGGAGGGCAGAGGGCAGGGGAGGCTGGAGGGCAGAGGGCAGGGGAGGCTGGAGGGCAGAGGGCAGGGGAGGCTGGAGGGCAGAGGGCAGGGGAGGCTGGAGGGCAGAGGACAGGGGAGGCTGGAGGGCAGAGGACAGGGGAGGCTGGAGGGCAGAGGACAGGGGAGGCTGGAGGGCAGAGGACAGGGGAGGCTGGAGGGCAGAGGACAGGGGAGGCTGGAGGGCAGAGGACAGGGGAGGCTGGAGGGCAGAGGACAGGGGAGGCTGGAGGGCAGAGGACAGGGGAGGCTGGAGGGCAGAGGACAGGGGAGGCTGGAGGGCAGAGGACAGGGGAGGCTGGAGGGCAGAGGACAGGGGAGGCTGGAGGGCAGAGGACAGGGGAGGCTGGAGGGCAGAGGACAGGGGAGGCTGGAGGGCAGAGGACAGGGGAGGCTGGAGGGCAGAGGACAGGGGAGGCTGGAGGGCAGAGGACAGGGGAGGCTGGAGGGCAGAGGACAGGGGAGGCTGGAGGGCAGAGGACAGGGGAGGCTGGAGGGCAGAGGACAGGGGAGGCTGGAGGGCAGAGGACAGGGGAGGCTGGAGGGCAGAGGACAGGGGAGGCTGGAGGGCAGAGGACAGGGGAGGCTGGAGGGCAGAGGACAGGGGAGGCTGGAGGGCAGAGGACAGGGGAGGCTGGAGGGCAGAGGACAGGAGAGGCTGTAGGAACGGTGCAAAACTGCTGGTAATAGTATATAGAGCTCACTAGATGGCGGCCTGATTCTAAAGAATCGGGTAGTCTAGAATCCATATATTGTTTATTTACTAATAGGGGAGTGCGGTGAAATGAATTGTGTGTATACAGGTAGCTCAGTGGGTAGCAGAGTATACGGTGGCTCAGTGGTTAGCAGTGAGTGCGGCGGCTCAGTGGTTAGCAGTGAGTGCGGCGGCTCAGTGGTTAGCAGTGAGTGCGGCGGCTCAGTGGTTAGCAGTGAGTGCGGCGGCTCAGTGGTTAGCAGTGAGTGCGGCGGCTCAGTGGTCAGAGGACAGGAGAGGCTGGAGGGCAGGGGACAGGGGAGACTGGAGGGCAGGGGACAGGAGAGGCTGGAGGGCAGGGGACAGTGCACAGGGGAGGCTGGAGGGCAGAGGACAGAGCACAGGGGAGGCTGGAGGGCAGAGGCTGGAGGGCAGAGGCTGGAGGGGTGAGGAGGGGTGGGGAGAGCGGAAGCTGGAGAGGCTGGGGAGAGGCTGGAGGGCAAAGGCTTGAGGGGCAGAGTGGAGGCTGGAGGGGCAGAGTGGAGGCTGGAGGGGCAGAGTGGAGCTGGAGGGCAGAGTGGTGAGGGGCAGAGAGTGAGGAGAGTGAGCTGGAGGGGCAGAGTGGAGGCTGGAGGGGCAGAGGGAAGCTGGGGAGGCTGGAGGGGAGGGAGAGTGGGAGGCTGGAGGGGCAGAGGGGAAGCTGGAGAGGCTGGAGGGGCAGAGGGGAAGCTGGAGAGGCTGGAGGGGCAAGGGAAGGGGGAAGCTGGAGAGGCTGGAGGGGCAGAGGCGAAGCTGGAGAGGCTGGAGGGGCAGAGGGGAAGCTGGAGAGGCTGGAGGGGCAGGAGCGGGGAAGCTGGAGAGGCTGGAGGGGCAGAGGGAGCTGGAGAGGCTGGAGGGGCAGAGGGGAAGCTGGAGAGGCTGGAGGGGCAGAGAAGCTGGAGAGGCTGGAGGGGCAGAGCTGGAGAGGCTGGAGGGGCAGTGCTGGAGAGGCTGGGGGGCAGAGGGAGAGGCTGGAGGGGGAGCTGGAAGCTGGGAGGCTGGCAGGGGCAGGGAGCTGGAGGGGCAGAGCTGGAGAGGCTGGAGGGGAGCTGGAGAGGCTGGAGGGGCAGAGGGGAGCTGGAGAGGCTGGAGGGGCAGAGGGAAGTGGGAGGCTGGAGGGGCAAGCTGGAGAGGCTGGAGGGGCTGAGGGCAGAGGGGAAGCTGGAGAGTGGGGCAGAGGGAGAGCTGGAGAGGCTGGAGGGGCAGAGGGGAAGCTGGAGAGGTGGGGCAGAGGGGAAGCTGGAGAGGCTGGAGGGGCATGAGGGAAGCTGGAGAGGCTGGAGGGGCAGAGGGAAGCTGGAGAGGCTGGAGGGCAGAGGCTGGGAGGGGGAGGGGAGGGGAGATGGGAGGTGGAGGGAAGCTGGAAGCTGAGAGCTGGAGGGGCAGAGGGAAGCTGGAGAGGCTGGGAGGGATGAGGGGGGTGAGAGCTGGAGGGCGAGGGGAAGCTGGAGAGGCTGGAGGGGCAGAGGGGAGAGCTGGAGAGGGGAGGGAGGGGTGAGCTGGGGAGCTGGAGGGGCAGAGGGGAAGCGGGCTGGAGGGCAGGGAGGGGAGCGGAGAGCTGGAGGAGAGAAGCGGAGAGGCTGGAGGGGCAGCGGGAGAAGCTGGAGGGGCAGCTGGAGAGGCTGGAGGGGCAGAGGAGAGGCTGGAGGTGGCAGAGCTGGAGGCTGGAGGAGAGAGCGGAGAGGTGGAGGGAGGGCAGCTGGAGAGGCTGGAGGCGGCTAGAGGGAAGGAGGTGGGGGAGCGAAGCTGGAGAGGCTGGAGGGCAAGGCGTAGTGAGCTGGAGGGTGACACTAGGGAGTCTGCTGAGGGGAGAGGGAAGGTGGAGGGAGAGCTGAGGACAGAAGCGCATCTGGAGGGCTGTGTAGAGGGGCCAGAGGGGAGTGATGGGTGTGACGGGCACACAGGGTGGAGGGAGAGGCTGGAGGGCAGAGGGTGAAGCGGAAGCCTGCTGACGTGATGCGAGGGCGAAGTCCCTGATGAGGTACTGACCAGAGTGGAGCTGAGAAGTGGAGGGGCTGAAGGCTTGGTTATATATAGAGGCATGTAGCAGACATGACAGATGCAAGGGGCTAAGAGATAGCTGAGGGAACACTATGAGTATCATGAATGAAGCACAAGGATGAACTATGATGAAGGGGAGGGAAAGGGAACTTGTGGGCAGTAGCGGAACTGGAGGCATGAAGTTGTTCGAACTCAACTGAGCAGGTCAGAGGTTCTGTGAGGTGGCAGCTATAGGGATATGCTGGGCACAGATAAAGTCCTCGACATAGGATGGGATCTGAGTTATTCCTAAATAGTGTAAATAATCCTTTTTATAATAAATAGATGTATTCTTCTTTACCCCTTTTTTACATTCATGTTTGTTCACAGTATGCTCATGTCATTCCCTGGGGAGGGAACTGGATGTTAGCTCCGAAACACGTCGGAAAATAAAACTGAAGATATTTTGTTTAAAAGCACTCCAGTGTTTGATACTTATTGGAGCAGCGGCGCGGACCGAAAGACACTTGGTCCCGGATAGAGTTTGACCCCCACGATTGTGGAAGTGCGGTCCCGGCTGTGGCTGCTGTGTTGAGCGATCACGCTAGTTGTGGGCTTCACAACTGAATCAGGTGAGCAGTTTTCACACTGTATGGCATTTGATTCCTATTTAGGATAAGACCCTATGCGCATTCTCATTTTATAGACTGCCCAAATCTGGCCTTTATAGAAAAGTGGCAAGAAGAAAATCATTTTTTAAAAGCAAGGCACAAGAAGTCACATTTGTAGTTTGCAAAAAGCCATGTAGGGGGGGGAAAATACAGCTAGCATGTGGAAGAAGGTGCTTGGGTCAGATGAGACCAAAATAGAACATTTTTGGGCTAAATGCAAAATGCCATGTGTGGCGGAAAACTAACAGCACGCCACCCTGACAACATCATTTCCACCATCAAACTTGGGACAGTGAAGCTGGTCAGAGTTGATGGGAAGACAGATGGAAGCAAGGGTGATTCTAGAGGAAAACCTGTTAGAGACTGCAAAAGGCTTGAGACTGGAGCTTAGGCTACTTCAGCACACCAAGCGACGTTTCGGACTGTGTCCTTTCTCAAGCAACAGTGTACACAGAAACAGTCCGCTTTATATAATATAAAACCACTCCCCTTAATCACATCCCACCAATTGTGCACTATGCAAAGCAATTAACATATTTTATAAAACAATACAGAGGATTAAAATTACCCCATCCATACATATTCCAGTCCTTACTGTATACCGATGCTCATCACATCTAGGATCGTTATATATATAGTCCAGATGATGTCCACATTGTACCTCCACATCTAATTCATATAGCTGCTTCCTGGTTCCTTCATCCACCAATCACGGCCATTATTGGAGTATGTTGCCATAGTAACATTGTCCACAAACGTCCTGCAATGCGAGCAGCCCCGTCATACAGCCAATTAGGAGCACTCTGTATTGCACGTGTGCCAAGAATCGAGTACTGATTGGTCGCCAGGCTTAATCCCATTGCGCCTGCTCCGGCGTCCTGTTCATGTCAATCAATGGAGCACACTTCCTCCTGAACTCACTGTGCATCATTGCAGTCGCTCCCTTCCTGTTCCGGTGCATCATTAAACTTGTTCCCCCGGAAACATAGTACAGAATATAATAGTTCCCTTTTACATCTATCACATCTTACATTACTATAATTGCGGTACATCCCTCTCTTTTTTATATCTCATATCACTTCATACTGGCGACTGGCAAGCAGAAATTCATCAGTCTGTCTGCATGGTGTAACGAACTTCAGTTTTTACATGTGTAATATGTAATATACTAAATGTATTATACATTCTATATACATTAACCCCTAGGGGCTGAATATTCAAATGTCACAACTTTATATAGAAAAAAAGAGAGAGATATGATCCGCCATACTTGTCTAGCTATATCCAACCAGACCAAACCCATATATTCATCATACTATTCATACTGATGGATACGGAGAGGTGTTCAATTGATATTAACTCTAATCAGTCCATATTTAGTTTCTCATACTTAGATAGCACTCCGATCCATCATATAATAAACTCAAGGTAATAATAAAGCTTATATAATACCCTCTGTGGATGATAGGGCATATTTGGAACCACTTACACATCATCCCCTATATATACATTACCACTTCTTAATCCATCTTATACATAAATCTATCCCTCAGGAATAAGAAAAAGCCATCGGTATGTGTTATGGATCTAGGATAAATTAAAAATACTATTAAAAACAGAATGTACAGGAAGATGCAGCATAAGGTTATAAGCAAATCATTTAAGGAGACATCCACGTTGATCATATTCTAAGTTTAACCCCTTAGGGTACAGTGTATTGAGTTCTTATATCCACCTTAATTCTTTTTTCTTCAATATCGCCACCCTATCACCACCTCTTCTCAATGGGGGGACGTCATCTATTATCCTGTATTTTAACTGGTTTACACTATGGCCAGTTTCCACGAAATGTCTAGGGACCGGGAGTTCCACCCTCTCATTCCTTATAGTGCTTTTATGTATGCTAATGCGTGCTTTTGCCTCCATTGTGGTCTCCCCCACATAGAGGAGACCACAAGGGCAACTAATTGCATAAATCACATAGCTACTATTACATGTATATCTCTTTCGGATGGTATATTTTTTTACCAGAATATGGGTGGTGGAACTCTCTTCCCTTGATCATATTGCCACAGCTGGCGCATCCCAAACATGGAAAATTGCCCAGACTAGGTTTACTCAGAGTAAGTTGTAAATCCCTTCTTGAGCTCCCAATATCTGATTTCACCAAATTGTCACGTAGATTCCGTCCTCTCCTATATGAGAAAAGAGGTGGTGATACAAACTCCTTGATACCTGTATGGCCTTTATCCAAAAGGGGCCAATGTCTTCTAATAATACCCGATACTTTACCACTCATCCTGTTATATGTGGTAACCAAAGGTATCCGATTCTCCTTAGCTGTCTTATCTCTTGTTGTTAATAGCACATCTCGATTCAAAGACAATGCACGTTGTTTAAAATTTACAAGGTTATCCCTTGGATATCCTCTTTTGAGGAACCTTGTACACATTTCCTCCAACCTCTGATTGACAACATTATCATCAGACACCACCCGCCTCACTCTAATCATCTGGCTCCAAGGGAGCGACTTCACCATTGATCTTGGATGTTCGCTGGAGTGATGCAACATACTATTTCGGTCTGTCTCTTTAATATGGAGATCTGTACATAACTTTCCATCTGCCTTATAGACTCTCGTATCCAAAAATTGCATCTCATCCAGGGAACAAATCATGGTGAAGCCCAAATCCGGATGTATATCATTAATATTTTCAAGGAACATGTTCAATTCATCCCTATCACCATCCCACACGAAGAAGATGTCGTCGATGTAACGTCGCCATCCCCTGACATGGCGCCAGAAGGTGGAATTGTACACTTATTCGCCCTCCAGGACAGCCATATAGATGTTAGCGTACGTAGGGGCCACATTTGACCCCATGGCTGTCCCGCGGCGCTGCCAGTAGTACTCGTCCTGAGGGATAGATTTATGTATAAGATGGATTAAGAAGTGGTAATGTATATATAGGGGATGATGCGTAAGTGGTTCCAAATATGCCCTATCATCCACAGAGGGTATTATATAAGCTTTATTATTACCTTGAGTTTATTATATGATGGATCGGAGTGCTATCTAAGTATGAGAAACTAAATATGGACTGATTAGAGTTAATATCAATTGAACACCTCTCCGTATCCATCAGTATGAATAGTATGATGAATATATGGGTTTGGTCTGGTTGGATATAGCTAGACAAGTATGGCGGATCATATCTCTCTCTTTTTTTCTATATAAAGTTGTGACATTTGAATATTCAGCCCCTAGGGGTTAATGTATATAGAATGTATAATACATTTAGTATATTACATATTAAACATGTAAAAACTGAAGTTCGTTACACCATGCAGACAGACTGATGAATTTCTGCTTGCCAGTCGCCAGTATGAAGTGATATGAGATATAAAAAAGAGAGGGATGTACCGCAATTATAGTAATGTAAGATGTGATAGATGTAAAAGGGAACTATTATATTCTGTACTATGTTTCCGGGAGAACAAGTTTAATGATGCACCGGAACAGGAAGGGAGCGACTGCAATGATGCACAGTGAGTTCAGGAGGAAGTGTGCTCCATTGATTGACATGAACAGGACGCCGGAGCAGGCGCAATGGGATTAAGCCTGGCGACCAATCAGTACTCGATTCTTGGCACACGTGCAATATAGAGTGCTCCTAATTGGCTGTATGACGGGGCTGCTCGCATTGCAGGACGTTTGTGGACAATGTTACTATGGCAACATACTCCAATAATGGCCGTGATTGGTGGATGAAGGAACCAGGAAGCAGCTATATGAATTAGATGTGGAGGTACAATGTGGACATCATCTGGACTATATATATATATATAACGATCCTAGATGTGATGAGCATCGGTATACAGTAAGGACTGGAATATGTATGGATGGGGTAATTTTAATCCTCTGTATTGTTTTATAAAATATGTTAATTGCTTTGCATAGTGCACAATTGGTGGGATGTGATTAAGGGGAGTGGTTTTATATTATATAAAGCGGACTGTTTCTGTGTACACTGTTGCTTGAGAAAGGACACAGTCCGAAACGTCGCTTGGTGTGCTGGAATAAAGGAAGTGTGAAGGATCCCGTTGGGTATGTGGTGCTGTCTCTTTCCAATTGAATGCTATTTGACTGGGATGACTCCCTGGTAGGACGTGCATCACTGTAGAGGCTTGATATTCCCTCATGTACCGTGGGTGCTGCTGGCTCTGTATTGAATGATTGGAGCTTAGGCTACGTCCACACGCGGCATAATTGCCGCATATTCCTGCTTTTACGCCGTGCTTTTGAGCGCTCACGTAAAAGCAGTGCAAAAGAAAGCTGGATATGCCTTCCAGCAAAAGCTATGGCTTTTGCTGAAAAGCGTGCAGACGCCGTGTCTAGCCGCTTATTTTTGCAAGCGTTTTTATTGCAAAAGCCTGCGTGGGCAAAAAGAAGTGACATGCCAATTTTTTGGCGTGCTTTTCCCATAGGCTACATTTTAAAATGGCTTGGGAAAAGAGCGTAATGGGGCACACAGTCGTGCTTTTTTGCGCGTAAACGTGCACAAAAAGAGCGCCACTGCAGAATACTTGGCCAAATATGCCGCGTGTGAACACAATTTTGTCCCAGCGAAGAAGGATACTAATTACCATTTTCAGACTTATATTTTATCAACATGCAGAAAACCATGTACGGTAATTATTTTCTTTACAGGTCACAAATACTTACTACTTTGTGTTGGTAACGAAGACAGGACCGGGAATAACCATCTTAAGTTAGGGCAGACTACTCAAACATATTTAAAATCAGAGAACAGGAGTGTTCTATTGCCCAAGTGTTAGTCACCACTTCAATGTCCACACCAGTGGACATAAGCATCAGGTTCATGGGTAAGCTTATACCTTGATTGTGCTTCCCAATTTGCACCTTATTCTGATACAGGGCTATTTAGACCCACTGGAGATTTACTTGCGCTACTAGCCCTGGCCAGTTTGCACTTCAGCACGCTGCACTTTCGACTGTTTCCTGCGAGTCACATTTACTGTCCTCCAACCTCTCTGCTACCAGTCATTTGTCTCCCTCTCCCTTCCATTTCACCTTGTTGATATGTCATTTTGTATCTCACTTCATGCTTAATGTATCCACTGTAAGAAATAAAAACATTATTCTTGCATATAACACCGCGTGGACATTGAAGTGGTGACTAACACTTGGGCAATAGAACACTCCTGTTCTCTGGTTTTAAATACTTTGTGTTGGTGTACAACATAAAATCCAAATAAAATATATTTAAAGGGGATATCCAGGGTTAATAAAATTTGACTGCATTCTTTCAAAAACAGCACCACTCCTGTCTACAGGTCGCATGTGATATTACAGCATAGGCCCATTCGCTTAAGTCAGGGATGGGGAACCTCAGGCCCCAGGGCAGAATGCGGCCCTCGATGACTTTTTTGTGGCCCCGGGCAGATTCCTGGGGACCACAGTGCTCAGGCTGGCAGATTTGTTTTGCCTTTTAAATCCAGCTCTCCAGTGATCTCTATGCCCAAGACTTGGCCTCCCCAGTGAGGTATATGCCCCTAGCCTCTCCTGTGATCTCTATGCCCCAGGCTCCCCAGTGAGGTATATGCTCCCAGCCTCTCCTGTGATATATAGGGCTCTAGCAAACCTGGAATAACAGTTGAGAAGCAACAAGACCAATATCACCCACTCCAAAGAGAAGCAGCTCCAGCCACCACAGTAGGGGTGAGTTGATTGTTTAACCAAATATAGCAGGAAATTTTCAAGTTGATAATTTTGTATGGTCACCGAAGGATTGTAGAAGTTTCCAAATGGCCCTCAGCAGAAAAATAGCTCCCCACCCCTGGCTTAAGTAGAGCTGAGCTGCAATATCACACAAAAAAGTAGACAGGGAAGGTGCTGTTTTAAAAAGATGTCAACCATGTTTAATTGAATTCTGGACAACCCCTTCAAAGTTTGTGAGTGTAACGTGAAAAATATAGAAAATGTCATACTTTTTCAAGGCTCTACATGTAGCTCTACATTTTTAGCATATGAATCTACACTGAACAGTGGGCCTGTAAACCTCTATGAATTTAAAAACACCACGCTAATCCAAACAACTAGGAAATGCGCCCCTTTCATTCTCCCACCTGAGTGGGTGTAATTGTATATACTAGTATTCCTTATTTAGGCGCTCATACATAGAATTAAAACCACCTCTATTTGTGCATCACTAAAGCAGTTCTGAACACAAAAGCAGAGACTCAAAAAAGTCCTTACAACAAGCGATAAGGTAGTGGACACCAAAGTTTTCCTGTAAATTAGAGGATCTTAGAAGTTGCAACATACTGGTCTACTGATTGGACTAGTTCTTACAACATCTCACGGGTTGGTGAATTAAGTCACATCTTTTATTCCACCATCAGTAGCAACGTTTTGATCCAACGCAGGAATCTTTATCAAGCAAAGATCCCTGCATTGGATCGAAACGTCGCTACTGATGGTGGAATAAAAGATGTGACTTAATTCACCAACCTGTGAGACGCTGTGCTTGATTCTACTGCATCTATTCGTTGTCCAAGAAGACTCCTTGGAGGTGATGTGTGCTACGTAATAGTTTAAAAGGGTTGTCCGTGCTTTTGCCATAATTCAGATGTGTACCTAGGCTGCAAAATGTTGACAGTTTGTAATATACATGCTGTCAACATTTTGCATAGTTACCTAGATATTACATATATTTGTGGCAGCCAGGGAACGTCCAGGGGTGTGTTTGTATTGGAGCCTGCATGGAAATGGGAAACTGGTCGTTTCCTCCCAGTCTCCTATAAATACGCCCCCTCCCCCACTCTACACTATGGCCAGCCACCCCCAGGGCTCCTACAGCTCACCCCAATCCCTAACCCCCATTGTACACATCGGTTCCCACTGCACTGACACAATATGCTGAATCTGCTGCTGTGAAGGCGATTTGGCACATGTGTCGGTGCAGTGGAGAGCGCTGCATGTGTGTGCGCTCACCATGTGGGCTCTGTGCAGGGGAGCCGAGGTCCGCACTCTGCAGCCCAGGTCTCTATGCAGGGGAGCCCGATGCTTCTCTTCATACCTCCCGTACCATAGAACAGATCAGGTGGAGCGGTCCTCTCTATACTGCAGCCACCAGCTCTGTGCTCTATGGTACGGCAGGTAAGTAGAGAAGAATCGGGCTCCCCTGCACAGAGACCCGGGCTGCGGAGTGCAGACCTCGGCTCCCCTGCACACAGCCGACATGGTGAGCGCACACATGCAGCGGTCCCCACTGCACTGACACAGTGTGCCGAAAAGCCTTCACAGCAGCGGATTCAGCATACTGTCAGTGCAGTGGGGACAGTTGTGTACAATGGGGGTGGGTGGTGACATTAGGGGTCAGGGCGAGCTGTAGGAGCCCTGGGGATGGCTGGCCATAGTGTAGCGTGCGTGTGTTTGTAGGAGACTGGGAGGAAACAACCAGTTTCCCATTTCCATGCAGGCTCCAATACAAACATGCCCCCTGGACGTTCCCTGGCTGCTGCAAATATGTGATATTTAGGCAACTATGCAAAATGTTGACAGCATGTATATTACAAACTGTCAACATTTTGCAGCCTATCTAGATTGGTGCCATCTCATGTGTAAGTATGGTAATGTGCAAATGTTTTAAGCAGGTGTGGGAAAAAAATGCAACAAAGTAAAAATGCTTTCAAAGAGAACTGTTAAGAAGCATCCAGTTTTAGAGGCGTAATATAGATGGGGGGGGAGAGGGGAAACTGAAGCAAAGATTGTGGTAATGACGCACCACTGGAGTGTGTGTGTGTGTGTGTGTGTGTGTGTGTGTGTGTGTGTGTGTGTGTGTGTGTGGTGTGTGGTGTGGTGTGTGTGTTAGGGAATCTACAGACACTGTTATGGAGTTAATGTCCCCAAATTCTGTACTTATGTCCCACACACTGGGCAGCTTCCAGGTATTTACGTCTCCTTTCCTGGGCTATGTCCCCCATCCTGGTATATGGTGCACTCATGGAACACACAAAGAAAAATAAACCATTATACTCCTACTCCCTGTCCATCTGCTCCACCACAGCAAGACATCCTCTCTCATACTGGCAGCTAGCCAGCGTGTAAGCATGCAGCAATGACATCACTGTCATGCACTGCTCTCACACAACGTCTGCTGCTGGAATAAGAAGAGTACATAGCGCTGTGGTGGGGAGATGGATGGCAAGTATCATCATCATCAGTCCACTGCTGCCTGCCGGGACATTCACTGCTCCCAGCAGGAAGCAGTTAACATCCACTTTCTTTCATGGAGGGCACACACAATTGTCCATGGCTGCATCAGAAGCCTGACATTGTACTATGGTCAGGCTACTGCCCTGTTCTCAATGCTGGAGAAGTCATGGCTGCAGTGCTGGTCTGAGCTTCTTCCAGCCACGAGAACAAAGAGATAGCCTGTGATTAGTAATGTCAGGCTGCTGACCTGTACTCACAGCCATTGTCACCACAGTGTTCAATGTGCAGAGTAATCATCATAATGCTGTACTCTGGATACTTACTGAGCCGCTATGTCAGTGTAAGCCTCATTCAGATGTCTCTACATTACAGACATTTCAAAGAGACTTTAAACTAAGAGCAGAGCCCTGGAACTAATCTCCATCATGTGATATACAGCCGGTGAGCCACATATGCAACGCTATCAAGTGAATGCTGTGCATCCAATCCCAGCACATTGTACATGCCTCGTATTGTATACTATTTGTTGTTTATTCTTATATGATGTAAACTACTTGTTCATACGATTAATAATAATAACCTCGTTCAGCGTTTCTGGCCTAAATTTCAGCGGCTTCTCCCCGTAGAGTTTAAAGTGGAAAATATCAAACCCTTAAATTAATTTTTTATAATTCATATAAAATAAAAATTTTAATGTACATTTCTTCAAATGTTGAAAATTAAAAAAAACATTTTTTGAGGACACATCCCCTTTAAAGTGTTAAATAGGTTTAACATGGCAACAGTTCTGTTTAATAACCTGATGCTTCAGTTTTCATTCTGTGATCTTACCTCCCTCCACAAACGTATTTCTTGATGATGAGAACGGCTGCAGCAACAACAAATAAGAGCACGACAATTACACAAAGAATCAAAGGGATAGTGCTGGATGGCGTTTCCTTCAAAAAATAAAAATAATACATAAATGATCAATATTCTACTAATTTAAAGAAGCTATCCATTTTCAGGAAACTGGGATCCAAACCGTGTAAAATAAATTAAACTCGGCAGGGACTCATCCTGGGTCCCATGCCAGCTCTCCGCCTCTGCTCCCCCAGTGCCTGTGTTCTGACTACAGTGGTGACGTCACATCAACAGTGCCCATCACAGCTCTAACCACTCACAGAGTTCACTGTTGTGTGCCATCAACGTTGGTGCAAGAGAACGGAGCGCTGTTGATGTAATGGTTGCTGTAATCTAAATACTGGGACAGATAGAGAGCCAGCATTGAACCCAGGGAGGGAGAGTTTGTTATTTTATGTATTTTACATGGTTTTGACCTTTCCTGAAAGTAGACAACCCCTGTAAAGCAGATTACACAATAAAAACTGTATACCTTATTAAATACATCATAGACCAGATGGGTTTGTGTACCTGCTTTGAAAATGAATGTTAGGCCCCTTTCACATCAGCGGGTTTTTAAATTTGCACCAGATTTACCGCATCTGCTGCATAACGCCCCATTCATTCTCTATAGGACTTGGAGCAGGTGCGGTTTGCCGAATCGACACATGAAAAAAAAAAAATGCTGCTAGCTGCGTTTTGTGACATGCTGTAACTGTAGCAAGTGCTGGATCGAGGCAAAAAACGCATTTGCCGCACCTGCCGCAAGTTCCACAGAGCATTAATGGGGCTTGCCGCAAGTGCAGCCATTAGCGGCAGATGAGGTAAATCTGCCGGATATGACGCAAATTTAAAAAAAGTGATGTGAAAGGGGCCTTCATGTAATGCTACAGCATTCTAAAAAAAGAAAGTCACCATACTTATGGCAGTAGTTTGGGGAAGGGCTTTGCTATTACAGCATGACAATGAGATCCATAATTCCACAGTGTGACGAGTTTAGTGTTAAATGGGGTTGTCCCAATAATAAAATATGTTTCGATAGATTTTGGAATAATACGTTCAACAACTGAATGTGTGAAAAATGTTTTTGTGAAGATAATTTTATATGCGTGTCCCTGCTGTGTACTGTGTAATGGATGTGTCTGACCATAAAGGAACATGGTGTGATCATACCACATCTTCTGTGCTGAGATAATCATATACATGTCCCTGTTATGTACTGTGTGATGGATGTGTCTGACTATACAGGGTCATGGTCTGATCATTGGGGAGGCCAAGGCTGGGGCAGAGATCACTGGAGAGCTGGATTTAAAGAGCAGACAGTCGGCAGCAGCAATCAGGGGGGCATACACAGTGATGGGGAGCCATATCCAGGATGGGGGCAGTGGCATATCCGTCAGAGGGGGTTGTGTGAACGCACAGGGGGACTATATCCAAGATAAGGGGGCCATATCCAGGATGGGGGGGGGTATATACCAGGATGAAGGGGTGCTATATACTGATTGTAAGACGGGACACTGTCATTATAACATGAAGCCCATTTAACATTAAAAAAATATATATTTTTATCTTCTCCTTCACCAAATTTGGGGTGCATTTTATAATCTGATGCGTCTTATAAAGCAAAAAATCTAGTAAATAATATATTTAAAGGTTGGATAACGCCTGCAAAGAGATGAAACTGTGAGCACTTAGACACTGTGTGAACACACAGGCATGCATATTTGGGCCTCAGGAAAGTTTTACAGGCGCCCTATCATGAACTTGTACATACAGATAGTTTCTATTATTCTCCAGTTAAACGGGCAAATCTAATATATAAAGCTGAATGTGTGTGTATGTCCGGGGATTAGCATCTAGACCGTCGCAACTACAGCCACAAAATTTTGCAGTCACATGTCTGGAGCCCGAAAGCGTCACAGGCTATGTTGTGAGGTGAAATTTTAACCGTGGGCGTTCCAGTGCACCAAACAATTTTGCCCCTATCTACATAATGGGGAAAAAGTGACAGTTACCAGTTGACAGTTGTGAATGAGAGGGGCTTAATGACAGCGCCAAAGACTAACAGCATATACCAGCATATAGTCACTAAGGTGGGGCCCCAACATGGGATATTGACCACGCACGGGGACATGTATACACACCACACGCACATAAAGAGCAACAGCAAGTGTATAGTCGCTAAGGTGCAGCCCCAACATTGGATACTCACCACGCACCCGAACAAACACCCCCCCCCCCCACAAAGAGAGAGACACACCACACAGACCCCCACCCCCCACAGGGACACACACAAACACACACACACCACAGAGACACACACAACACCACACAGACCCCTCCACAGGGACACACACATACACACCCTATAGGGACACATACACACACCACAAGGACACACACACCACACAGACAGACACAGATGTGCACAACTCGCCTCATACGTGTGCCATCTTTAATTTCCAAAAATAAACATCTGATAAAAAACAGCCAATGTGCAACACATGTGCCATATAGGGAATTAAGGCAGATGTCAGTCTCATGAGCTGTCTATTATGTGTATGTGTGAGGTAACATATACTGCCCGGCCAGGGGGAGGGTTTACTGTTGGCTGGAGATTTATCAGGCTGCCTACAGCAACCAATCACCGCTCAGCTTCTACTTTCCTACAGGTCATTAATATGACATTCAAATTCTATTTTGTTATAGCGAACATCAGTTATTTATTAACCCGTGCGTAGCTGGGTAGTACAGCTAGTCTAATATATAAAGCTGAATGTGTGTGTGTGTGTCTGGGATTGGCATCTACACCGTCGCAACTACAGCCACAACATTTTGCACAGTCACACGTCTGGATCTCAAGAGCGTCATAGGCTATGTTGTGAGGTGAAATTTTAACCGTGGGCGTTCCAGTGCACCAAACAATTTTGCCCCTATCTACATAATGGGGAAAAAGTGACAGTTACCAGTTGACAGTTGTGAATGAGAGGGGCTTAATGACAGCGCCAAAGACTAACAGCATATACCAGCATATAGTCACTAAGGTGGGGCCCCAACATGGGATATTGACCACGCACGGGGACATGTATACACACCACACGCACATAAAGAGCAACAGCAAGTGTATAGTCGCTAAGGTGCAGCCCCAACATTGGATACTCACCACGCACCCGAACAAAACACCCCCCCCCCCCCACAAAGAGAGAGACACACCACACAGACCCCCCCCCCCCACAGGGACACACACAAACACACACACACACCACAGAGACACACACAACACCACACAGATCCCTCCACAGGGATACACACCCTATAGGGACACATACACACACACCACACAGACAGACACAGATGTGCACAACTCGCCTCATACGTGTGCCATCTTTAATTTCCAAAATAAAACATCTGATAAAAAACAGCCAATGTGCAACACATGTGCCATATAGGGAATTAAGGCAGATGTCAGTCTCATGAGCTGTCTATTATGTGCATGTGTGAGGTAACATATACTGCCCGGCCAGGGGGAGGGTTTACTGTTGGCTGGAGATTTATCAGGCTGCCTACAGCAACCAATCACCGCTCAGCTTCTACTTTCCTACAGGTCATTAACATGACATTCAAATTCTATTTTGTTATAGCGAACATCAGTTATTTATTAACCCGTGCGTAGCTGGGTAGTACAGCTAGTCTAATATATAAAGCTGAATGTGTGTGTGTGTCTGTGATTGGCATCTACACCGTCGCAACTACAGCCACAACATTTTGCACAGTCACACGTCTGGATCTCAAGAGCGTCATAGGCTATGTTGTGAGGCGAAATTTTAACCCCGCGCGTTCCAATTCACCAAACTATTTTGGCCCTATCTACATAATGGAGAGAAAGTGACAGTTACCAGTTGACAGTTGTGAATGAGAGGGGCTTAATGACAGTACCAAAGACTAACAGCATATACCAGCATATAGTCACTGAAGGTACCGTCACATGTAACGATATCGTTGCCGATATCGTTCAAAAGTCACGTGTTTTGTGACGCTTGAACGATGTCGGAACGACACCGTTTCGTGTGACACTACAAACGATGAACGATCAGTCGGCTGATCGTTCATCGTTTGATTTGAGGTCCTGTCCTCAAATCAATCGTCCGTCGCCCGGTGGACACGCAGCATCGCTGCGTGTGATACCGGCAGACGACTGATAAGCCAGCTCCCAGCGCCTCTCACAAGTGCTGGGAGCTGGTATCTAAGGTAAACTGCGGGTATCTAGGCAGCGCGCGCTGCCTAGATACCCGACGTGTACCTTAGATACCAGCCGGTGAGCGGTGGAGGCTGGTTACTAACGTACACATCGGGTATCTAGGCAGCGGCGCGCGGCCTAGATACCCGCAGTTTACCTTGGAGACCAGCCTGCTCCCGCTTACCTTAGGCTGGCAGCGGGAGCAAGACATCGTGGAAACGATATTTAAATCGCTTCCATGATTTCTCTGGTCTATTGATCGCTGGTGAGTCTGTCTGTGTGACAGCTCACCAGCGATCTGAACGGTATTGTTAGCGATCGCGCGTGCCTGTGATAGCTAACAATATCGTTCATAAAATTGACACGTGTGACGGCACCCTAAGGTGGGGCCCCAACATGGGATATTCACCACGAACAAGGACATGTATACACATCACACGCACACAGAGTAACAGCAAGTGTATAGTCGCTAAAGTGCAGCCCCCATTGGATACTCACCACGCTCCCGAACACACACACACACCAAAGACACACAACACAGACACACACACACCCTGTAGCGACACATGCACTCACCCCACAGGGGCACACACACACCACAGGGACACACACACACCACACAAACCCCCCCCCCACAGGGACACACACACACACCCCCTATAGGGACACATGCACTCACCCCACAGGGACACAGACACACACACACCACAAAGAGACACATGCAACACAGAGACACACACACCACACAGACCCCCCCACAGGGACACTACACATACACACCCTATAGGGACACATGCACTCACCCCACAAAGAGACACATGCAACACAGAGACACACACACCACACAGACCCCCCCACAGGGACACTACACATACACACCCTATAGGGACACATGCACTCACCCCACAAAGAGACACATGCAACACAGAGACACACACACCACACAGACCCCCCCACAGGGACACTACACATACACACCCTATAGGGACACATGCACTCACCCCACAAAGAGACACACACAACACAGACACACACACACACACCACACAGACCCCCCCCACAGGGGGACACACACATACACACACCCTATGGGGACACATGCACTCACCCCGCAGGGACACACACACACACCCCAGGGACACACACACCACACAGACACAGATGTGCACAAATCGCCTCACATGTGTGCTATCTTTACTTTCAAAAAATAAACATCTGATTAAAAACAGCCAATGTGCAACACATGTGCCATATAGGGAATTAAGGCAGATGTCCGTCACATGAGCTGTCTATTATGTGTATGTGTGAGGTAACATATACTGCCCGGCCAGGGGGAGGGTTTACTGTTGGCTGGAGATTTATCAGGCTGCCTATAGCAATCAATCACAGCTCAGCTTCTATTTTCTTACAGGTCATTAATATGACATATTCAAATTCTATTTTGTTATAGCTAACCGTAGTTATTTATTAACCCGGGCGTAGCCGGGTAGTACAGCTAGTAAAATATATATTTTCTTAAAACTAGATTAGATAAGTCAATTACCAATTTAGATCTATCAGAAAGATCATTTGTACATTTTTTCTTCATGTCCGTTTCTTGGCGAACAGGATTTATGCCTCCGATGCACTTATCCCCAGGAATCTTTCGGTACCTGTCAGTAAGAAATGCAGGAACCTTTATTACAACATAAAATAATGTCATTCTAGGTGTATAAATTTTTTTTATACCTTATTTTGATTTTTTCTTCATGGGGGGGGGGGGAAGTCATGTCACATGATCCCCTAACTACATGTCCAGTTCTTCGGTGTAGACAGGATGTCAGCCTTTTGTGAACTACAGGTTAGCATCTTTCATCTATCAAACCTCTCCAGGTAACTCACTCACTCACAAAGCTCTGCATGTACATCATGCAAATGAAGATATAATTTCTACTTTATACAGGAGACCAGTGATATAGTATGGTTGTCCTCTCACTCACGGTCTACAATTTGAGAAACAAAGCACTCCTAGATCTACATTTCGACCCTTGCCTCCTGCTTGTAAGCGCCGGCAAGAAACAGAAGCTTCATCACAAGTAGGAGGCAGGGGAATCAGGCTGAAGCTGCACCATGTGAGATATACTGAGTTCCCACGTGACTCATCAAACAGCAGTTCTCTAACGGAAAACATACAAGAAGGAATCTACATGGCAGACAACACTTGTATACCCTCTTTAGTGTAAGGCACAAAGAAGAGCTTGCACATTAGTATTATGAAAATTACTAATTATTAATTTTACCCTTACAAATACCTCCTGAGATGTCTTGTTCGAGACACCTCACAGGATGAATATGAATTGTCACAGAAAATGCGGTTTAAAAAATAAACTTGTAGAAATTAGATAGATAGGGGACAAATGTAAGGAGTGTGTCAAAGATAATTACAAAAGTGGTTAGGGGGTAGGATAGATGGTTATACATTATAGGTGTCAGACCACCCATTTTAAGTTTTTTTCCCCAAAAATGTTATTTTAGCCCCAAATTTTTCTTCACCTTAACAAGGGGGAGCACATAATTTGTTGTGCAGTATCTCCTGAGTGTATGTGGTCAGAAGCTCCTGTTTAGGTGCATTGCAGGGCTCAAAAGTGAAGGAGTGTCATTTAATTTTTGGAGTTAAAAATTGTCAGCAATAGATTTCGGGCACCTTGTCACAGAGGAAAACCCCCAAAGTGATACCATTTTGGAAACTACACCCCTCAATTTATCTAAAGCTGTGGTAAGCACCTCAAACCCATTTGTGCTTTACAGAATTTTATTATATTTGAATGTATATCTGAAAATAGTATTTTTTTAATCAAAAATGATGGTCCAGACAATCTTTTAAAAAAAGTAACAGAGAAAATGGAGCAGGAGGGAGGAGAGTAAGGAGTCATCATTATCATTACACCGTCTATTCTAGTTTGTTGGTGTGCGAACCCCGGTGATCGGCAGACAGGAAGGGGACCCGGCGACTGCTCCGAGACCGCATGTCTGGGCGCAGTATGCCCGCCCGGCGGAGCAGGGGAGAACGCAGCATCTGGGAAGCGCTTCTATAGACTGCTACAACCATTGTGATTTTTATGCCGTTCACTATGTGGACAGCCTTATTCTTCGGGTCAGTGAGAATTAAAAAAATTATGCAAATGTGATATTGCTGAAATGTTTTGCTACTTTTACATAATAAAAACAATTTTATAGAAAAAGTATTGTTTTTGCATCGCAGTTTAGCTTTTTTATTTTTCCACTAATGGAGCTGTATGGCGGTATTTTTTTTTTTTGCAGGACTGTGCTATAGCCCCAGACAAATATTTTTTAGTTGTTCAATTTGCATAGGATAGGAAATAAGTTTTGCATTTATGTTATCTGATAAATGTATTGCAGTGTCTTGCTACACTGCCATCTGCTGGCGGGAACTGAATCCTGCTCACGTTTGTCCATTTGAATTAAGATGGTTCAAACTTGGTGTCATCACTTGTCAGTTGATTGGTCACTTGCTCCAAGCAGCCATTTTATCCTGTGTTGCTGTGAGACCACATCTACAGGACTTGTGTAGGCATCAGTTTCTGACCAGCAGCAATAGGTGTCAGCGGCTTCAGACAGACAGTATTTCAACATCTACAACTATTTTATGGTATCCAGACTTAAATAAACCAAGTTTTGATTTGTACCAACGTTGTGGTTCTACGTTTGAGTCTACAGAAGCCGAGTCTGAGCAGGTCCTGTCTGCTCCTCATTTGGATACAGATACAAGAAAATCTCACAGCACCATATTTCTAATTGCCTTGTGGGTAGACCGAACAGGGACAAGATTATGTCGTCAGCCACACCATTGGTTTTTTTTTATTGCATTTTATTCCACTTAATTTGGAGCTATGATTAAAAAGCATTGTTTTTTTACAATTATAACTATAGGGTTTAAACAGTGTTCACAGTTTTATGATCGGGTCATTCTGGACGCAGCAATTCCAATAACGAGTACTTCTCCAGTATTACAGTAGACATGTAAGGCCATACATGAAATATTTTACATTTCAAAAGGCCTGCCTATGGCTTGATCTAACAGGCCACCATACCTGGCACTCCAGGAGGTCATTGCTTGACCTCTGGGTACCGAGACAACCATTGACGTCCTGCTATTTCTTCATGGAGGTGCTGATGGGGATGACCGAGGGAGCCACCTTCCTCCTTCAACCTTCCAAATGTGGCATCTGTAATGTTCATCAGCCAAGGGTCAGTGAAGGCACCATCCCTGTTACTGCAGGAGCTCGGCTGTCAGCTGTACCTAGCTCCGGCAGTTGGCGTGCAGAACAGTACTGGTATTTCAGCACCTTCTTCATGATCATTCTGTGATCAGCCATTTAGATTTACTGACCAATCACAGTAATCCGAGTGCAAGGACTTATGAAATGGGGCCCTGCACAATTTCCCATCTCTGTCAACTCTCAGTGACAGCTGTTGGCACAGAACAGTCCCTCTGTTTAAATGTGGGAACTGACACTCACTCATGTCAGTCATTCAATATTAAGGGGTTAAAATAAGTTCTGGAGACAGTTCTCATGCATATGTGTCCGGCCCATAGCCTGGATCAGCTCATTTACATACAAAAAAACGTGCATTTTTCTGGAATAAGATACCAAGGTATCATTTTATTCAACTTTCCATGACCAGACTGCCATATTGGCAGATTCTACTTCCCTTTAATCCAGGATTTCCATCATGGATATCTTGCCTACAAATACATATTTGTCTACTTGCCAACTGACTTTAATAGCATGCATGTGTTTTAATATGGTTATCTGAATGTCTCAAATTAAAAACCTGTTTGCCATTTTTTGTGTACATTGAACAGTAATTTCTAATGCTCCTCCGGTATCTGTTAAGCGGCCGTCACACGCACAGATATCTTGAACGATATCGCTTGAACGCGCCAGATGAAACATCGCTTGAACGATGTCTCTGCGTGTGACGGCAGGATACGACGAGCGATACATGATCAAATCGCAAAATCGAGATCTGAGCCCCGGACCTCAGATCTTGCGATTAACGATTTGACGATCTGCCCCATCGTGGTGTATAACACCACGATGAGCGATCTCCCAGCGGCAGAGCCTATGCTGGGAGATGGTAACTATGGTAAACGTCGGGTTACTAAGCGACGCGCGGCGCCTAGTAACCGATGTGTACCATAGTAACCAGCGAGATCGCGGCTCCACATCGCTGGTGAGTCTGTCTGTGTGACAGCTCACCAGCGATGTGAGCGATATTGTAAGCGATCGCGCGTGCACGTGATCGCTTACAATATCGCAAGAGATATCTGTGCGTGTGACGGCTGCTTTAAAATGACTGGTGATAATTTGGTGCTTGGTGGGGGTCCAACAATTGTGGCCTGCACTAATCGCTAGAATGGGAGACGTACTGTTAGATTGAGGTTGCAGTAGTGTGAATACTCATTCAAACAATAGTTTCCCCATCTGAGAAGATTAGCTGATCTACCAATTGGTGCGGGTCCCAGAGATCAGGCAAGACCGATTGTTAGGTTAGGGTGGACAACACATTTAAGCAGGTTAGATGTGGAATCAACTCGGCATGATGATACTAACCCATTTGTTGTCAGTTTCTCCTCTTCCCCATTTACACACAGATCAAGCTCATGGCCCTTAAGTTCATCCTGCTCCACACATTTCGATTCATCTTCTTTCCGAAAATATCCAAAGTCACTAAAAAAAAATTAAAAAAGTGGAAATTTCCAAATTCCATCAAAGATTGATAATGTCAGCATATCAGAATGCCTAGGGACATTGTTGAATTTACCACATGTAGTCATCCAAAGTGCAATTACAGTTCACAGATTCCCGGCTTACTAGATAATTCCGACCATTCTGGCACATGGACAGTTTTTTAAGGCGTCGATAGTGTTCCTTGTATCCCAAAACACAACCATCAGATGGTGCGCCGATGTCTGTAGAGTGTGCCAACCATGTGGTGTAGTCATCATCTCCACCTAATAAAAAGGGTTATAGAAAAATTATAATACATGGGAAAGAAAAAAAATGATAACACTTTTTCCATTCACATGAAAGCTGCGATGTAATTGAAGTGTAGACTTTCTATTAGAAAGGGGTTGAACAAAAATATACTGTGAAATGTTCAGGAATTGAAACTAGTTTTCTACAAAGTCTTTTCATTTCAGGGGCTCAAAAGTAATTGGACAAATTAACTTTACCATAAATAAAATTATAATTTTTAAATACATTCCTGAGAATACTTTGCAGGCAACGACTGGTGATGTGCATGGCATCTAGACTTCAGGCAAATACTGGGTTTCATCCTTTGATACTTTGCTGGCCTTTACTACAACCTACTTCCGTTGTTGGTCGTTTGTGTGTCTTTCTGCCTTAGGTTGTGTTGCACAATGGCAGCTTTATTTTGTTTGTTTTTTTGCTGGAGTGGTACTGTTAGGGTACCTTTACACGCCGCTACGACAGGATGGATACAACCCGCTACTTCACGTGCACGAGCACGGCCAAACGGTTACAAACGGGAAACGCACCACCTTTACACGCCGCCACAACGTGCGCTACGCTACGTTACATCTATAGCTAGCTACATCGCCGGGTGTCTCAAGTAGCCATCTGTAGCTCATCTTAGCTCATTTACACACCGCTACAACCAGCTACTATGGGCGTACCTGGTGCAGCAGGGACAGCACATAGGCGTGCTACAATTGTGGATTACGAGACGTCCGTACGCTGATAGGACAAAGCAATAATACCATGATTGGCCAGGCATCGCAGGAGGCTGTTTAATACATGACGCTTGAGCAATTGTGTAGTGTGACTCGTCAGCTCCTTAAATATGCCGCCCTGTGCGGCGACAACCAATCGCAACGCAGGAGCTTCCTCCAATGATCGCTGAAGGGGGCGCGGAAACCTGGAGCCTGTGTCACGCCCCAGCTACATAGCATGGTGTAGAAACAACCCTTCTGTTCCTTCTTTACACGCCGATACAGCTCGCTACAATCGGCTTTGTAGCCATCAGTTTTCGAGCAGTGCTCAGAAACAGATGTATCTGTTGCCGGCTGTCTCGTCCCGTCTTCACACGCCGCTACTACGGGCTATATTGACGCTACAAGCTACATTTGTAGCCTGTAGCGGGTTGTATCCATCCTGTAGTAGCGGCGTGTAAAGGTACCCTCAGGATAAGGTCACACTGGCATGAAATACAGACGAGTGGGATTTCCGCGCATTGCGCTCAGACCAATCTTAGTTAATGGTGTAGACCAGATTAGTGTGTGTTGGGCACTCATTTCCCATCCAGAATCTGAATGAGAAAAAGTTGCAACATGCTTCAACAGTATGCGATTCTCACCCGACATGGACCGCACACGGATCATCCGAGAGACATCAGTTTTCTCACTGATACATTGTCATTCTGCAGCTGAGATAACTGTAAAATGTTCTTGTAAATGATTCTACAGTAATAGCTGCTGAGGAAAAAACACATTACACACGGATCAAAAAAAACAGACAATCGTTCGACTCCCCTGGATGAGAAATGGACCGATTTTTATCACGCCAGTGTGTCCTTACCCTTAGTGCACTGACACACTGGCAAGAAAATTGGACGATTGCAATGAAAGAAAATCTCGCATTGCCCTCAGACCAGAATGACTGAGGACATATTAACGTGTGTTGTCCGTTTTTTTTCTCATCCAGAATCTGGATGAGAAAAACGTTTCAACATGCTACAACAGTATGCGAGTCACGGCCGAGACTCGCTAATGCAAGTCAAAGGATCCGACAAAATCACGGCCAGCACACAGACCATCCTAGTGCCGTCCGTTTTTTTTTTTTCCCTGATACATTATCATTCTGTGGCTCAGAACACTGTAAAATGTTCCTGTAAATGATTATACTGTAAATAGCTGCTGAGAAAAAAAACAAAACACATTGCAGACAGATAACATCCGAGTGGTGTCCGTGTGACATCAGAGAAGAAAAAAGAAAAAAATAGCACACTCACATAGCAGTTGCATGCTCCACAGATCGAAAAACAGATGACTCTCATCCAACTCTCCTGGTTGGGAAATGGACAGATTTGTTTCACGCCAGTGTGTCCGTGCCCTTAATCTAGCGTCTCCGCCCCCAGTTTTATACTCCCCCTCCAGCATCCTCACCTGTTACTGATGCCGTTCAGTTCCCAGGGTGCCACCCTGTGACTGCAACTGCCGACTTGCCGGAAGTCGGATGTTATGTCACAAGCACTCAATGCAAGTCTATGAGATCCAGAACGAAGACAGAATGAGGCTCTCCTAGACTGGCATTGAGGAGTGACCTCAAAACACTGGAGCACCCGGTAGGTCACAAACTGCCAGACACCAACAAGAACAACAGTGACAGAAGATAATAGTGGTAGAAGATAAAGACAGTGGCAGTTACACACAACAGTATCATACCCCAGCACTGACTAACAGTCGTTTCTGTACAAGCGCAATATAGAACCAGCCATCAGGTAGTGCCAAGATGTGGTTACAACCACTGTTCACTATGTCCTGAGTCGTGACAAACTGCTACGGCCACATCTCTCACTGAAAACCTAAGGCTGCAGGCAAAATAAAGTTAATTTTAGTGTAGCGGCTAGGCAGCTTCAGAACACAGTACCATTAACCTGCAGAAATGGCCCTTTATCTGCAGTGTAATAGCAGTTTGCTTGACATGACAGGTTCTCTTTAAGAGTGCCATCTGGTTAAAGTCAACCTGTCACCCTCTTTGGACATTTTAAACTGTGCCCACCAGCTGTAACATGCTTCAATTGGGGTTCCTGTAACCCCTCTATGTGCCCAGATGTCCCCCTGCATACCTCAGAAATTAACTTTTAATCTTTGCCGCGCTGTATGTAAATGACTCCTAAAAAGGTCCGGTGGGGTCTGCTCTCTATGGTCCTCGCTGCCCCCCTGAATGGCATGCCTGCTCCGCTCTATTGGAAATGTCAACCCTCCTGTGTGTGCATGTTGAGTGACAGGCACTACTCTAGCGCCTGCGCAGTGGCACGGTCACTGTGCTCCATTGAAGACGCAGTGCCTGAAGGCTCACAAGATTCTACTGCACATGCACGAGACTTCAGGCACTGTGCAGCTTCAATGGAGCATGGTGACCCGTGCCACTGCACAGGCGCTATAGTAGTGCCTGTCACTCAATATGCATACACAGGAGGGGCATCGGTTTCAACAGAGCAAAGTGAGTATGCCAGGTAGGGGGGCTGCGAGGACCACAGAGAGCAGACCCCACTGGACCTTTTCATGAGTTATTTACATACAATGCGGCAGAGAATAAAAGTTCATTTCTGAGGTGCAGGGGGAGGTCTGAGCATATAGAGAGGTTACAGGAACCCCAATTACATCATGTTACAGCTGGTGGGCACAGTTCAGAATGCCCAAAGGGGATGACAGGTTCCCTTTAATAAGTCCCAATTTATGAATGTCTAACCTTGACCTTTAACAACAGAAGTGTTGGCAATGGATAAAGAGGTTTCTTGTGCTTTAGCAATAGCTTCTTGAACCGATAATAACCAAGCATTATCCTTCTACAGATTTTACTACAGGATGAAAAACATCTGTTCACCAAATTGCTGCATTTCTTCTCTGAAAAAAACATTTATGGCTTATGGTAATGAAACAAATATGGAATTTGTATTGTTTTTTTTAATCTGTTAGGCCCCTTTCACATCAGCGTTTTCACGGATTGCGGCAGAACCACCGCATCTGCCGCCTAACTGCCTCACTTGCGGCACACTTACGGCAAGCCCCATGCATTATCTATGGGGCTTGCGGCAAGTGCGTTATTGCCGCGATCCAGCAGTTGCAGTCACGAAAAAAAAAAAAGCAGTCAGCTGTGTTTCTTTTTTCGCAAACGCAACTGCCGGATCGCCACAATAACGCACTTTCCGCAAGTCCCATAGATAATGCATGGGGCTTGCTGCAAGTGTGCCGCAAGTGAGGCAGTTAGGCGGCAGATGCGTTTTTTGGTCTGGATCGGCCGGATCCAGGCAAAATCACTGATGTGAAAGGCCCCTTACTTTTGACATCTTGCTCTAACTGAATTATAGCAAACTGCTAAACTTTCAGAAAGGTGTACTTATAGTTTACACACAAATCTCCAGATGGTTCACAGGAACACAAAAGGATTAATGGATTAAATGGAAATAAAAAAAAAAAATGACAAAAATGACAAGACAGAGTCACTTCCTTTTTTCACTTACATCTTTTCTCCAGCAGTACAGCAAAGTCTATAGTATAGGACGTCCATATGCGATTAAATATACCAGGCTGATATCCCCAGACAGTAACATTCAGCGAGTGAGCACCTGGCTCAGAAGCCAGACCAGTGAACATTAGAGGATCATTGGAGAAGTTATAGGAAAACCAACATTGGCCTTCATCTGTTGAAAATCTAAATGGTATAAAAACATTTAGAAAATGTCAAATCAGCATATTACACACAGGAGAATAAGTGGGTTACACAAGTTACAACATGGAGCTGAATCACTTATTTTTAAGGTCCATTTTCAGAATTAACATCCAATATGGCTTAGGGTCAGATTAAAATGTATTAATAGTGTTGTTGCCATGGCTGATGGCAGTGTTTGTTACTAGGCACCGGAGGTCCGATTCCTGGCAAGACGGGTTGCAAGGGGCGGCAGTGGAGTCGAGATGGAAATAAATACGGTAAATAAATAAATCTTCCCCCAGACTCAACGAAAATCAGTCTTTGCAGGTGAGAGGGAAGCAGTGTCCCAGCGCTCATTGAACCAAAGATACTGGGGACATGCACTTGTTCACACTGCATGTTATGGAGTGCCGGCAGCCTTTTCTTATTTAGATTATGGGGTCATCTATGCGCCCACTAGCACTCCACTACCCTTAGGCTGCTTTCACATTACGATTTTGTTAAATCCGATGCTGTCTTTCATCGGATCCAAACTGATCCCTGCAATCGGATGCCAAATAGGCATCAGATTCCGACATTTTGCAGGATCAGTTTGGTCTGTCACCTTGCTTCCCCCTGCTGTCTCCCTGCTGTCTCCCTGCTGTCTCCCTGCTGTCCCCCCAACATAAAAAAAATCTTTATTCTCACCTGCCAGCGCTCCCCCGGCATCTCAATCAGCTCCCGATCGGTTTTACAGGACCTGCGATGAAGTCAGAAGCGTCATCGGGTCACATGAGCGGTTACCGCGGTAACCGCTCATGTGACCCGTTCAGCTGATCGGGATGGGACATCATCCCAGGTCCTGTTTACCGAACAGGAGCTGATGGAGACACCGGGGGAGAACTGGCAGGTGAGAATAAATTTTTTTTATTTTAAATACCGTATATACTTGTGTATAAGCCGAGTTTTTCCAGCACAAAAAGTGTGCTGAAAAGTCCCCCCTCGGCTAATACACGAGTCACTCGGTATGCTGTGGAGGGGGGGGGCTGTGACCGGGGGCTGGAGGAGGTAGGAGGGGGCCGCAGTGACCGCAGGAGGTCACGTGGGGCCGCCTCATTAGTGTAATGAATATGCACGGCATCCCCCTGTCCATCAGCGGCGGGGGGAGCGGTGATTATTGCACTACACTGGCCCCCATCAGAGTTATCCAGCCCCCCCTCCTTAGTATGTGTCCCCCAGGCTGCGGCACATATTAAAATAACAAACATTTCATACATCACCTATCCGGCGCCGCTCCTCCGGTCCCGGCTTCTTCCTGCTTGTGCCGGTGTCATGTGACTGGGCGCAGCCGATGACGTCATCTGCTGCGTCGGCCACAGGAATAGAAGCCGGCATAAGCAGGAAGAAACCAGGAGACGGAGGAGCGGCGCCGGAAAGGTGATGTATGAAATTTGTTATTTTAATATGCGCCGCAGCCTGGGGGACACGTACTAAGGAGGGGGAGCTGGATAACACAGATGGGGGGCCAGAATACCACCGCTGGGGCCCTGCATACCACCGCTGGGGCCCTGCATACCACCGCTGGGGCCCTGCATACCACCGCTGGGGCCCTGCATACCACCGCTGGGGCCCTGCATACCACTGCCGAGGGGGCCTGTATACAACTGGGGCCTGTATACCACTGCTGTATACCACTGGGGCTGCTGTATATACTGCTGGGGCCTGCATTTACCACTGGGGAGGCTGCTGTAATACTGCTGGGGCCTGTATATACCACTGGGGCTGCTGTATATACTGCTGAGGCTTGTATATACCACTGGGGAGGCTGCTGTATACTACCACATGAGAGGCTGCTGTATACTACCACTGGGGAGGCTGCTGTATACTACCACTGGGGAGGCTGCTGTATACTACCACTGGGAGGCTGCTGTATACTACCACTGGGGAGGCTGCTGTATACCACACTGCTGGGGGCTGTATACCTGTGCTGGAGTCCACCCTCGGCTTATACACGAGTCAATAGGTTTTCCCAGGTTTTGGGGGCAAAAGTAGGGGGGTCAGCTTATACACGGGTCGGCTTATACACGAGTATATACGGTACTTGATTTTAGCTAGATTTAACTTAAGCAATGTATGTATATACATTGCGGAAGTAAAAATAGGCGGCACACAATAGTTTTAGTGTACTGAGCATGCTTAGTACACTAAAATCGGGTCCGAGGAGACATCAGATGTTTCCTCGGACCCTGCTCCATAGGGCCCCATGGTAAAGTCATTGGATCGGATTTGACATAATTGCCATCCGATTTGCTTCCAATCCTATTCTCTCCGATTTTTTTCAGGAGCTAAAATTGCAGCAGTCTACGATTTTTGCTCCTGCAAAATATCGGACAGAATCGGATCGAAGGCAAATCGGATGGCAATTATGCCAAATCCGATCCGATCCCCATTAGATTACATGGGGGCTGATTCGGATCCGATGCTGTCCGATTTTCATCGGACAGCATCGGATTTAACAAAATCGTAATGTGAAAGCAGCCTTAGGGCCCTTTCACATCAGCGGTATTTTCAAATCGCGGCAGATGCGGTGAAAAAAACCGCATCTGCCGCGATTACCACATAACCGCGACACTTGCGGCACACTTGCGGCAAGCCCCATGCAATGTCTATGGGGCTTGCGGTAAGGGTGCGGCAGGTGCGGTTTCGGCACTTGCGGCAGGTGCGGCCGCGAAAAAAAAACGCTGCTTGCAGCGGTTTTTTTTTTCGCGGCCGCACCTGCCGCAAGTGCCGAAACCGCACTTGCCGCACCCTTACCGCAAGCCCCATAGACATTGCATGGGGCTTGCCGCAAGTGTGCCGCAAGTGTCGCGGTTATGCGGTAATCGCGGCAGATGAGGTTTTTTCACCGCATCTGCCGCGATTTGAAAATACCGCTGATGTGAAAGGGCCCTTAGATGATTTTATCTTTTAGCAGGTTCCTACTTGCTGTGAGGTAGCGCCCCCTGGGGGAATCGCTTGTCAGTGGAACAGACACCAACAACCATGTTTTTCTTCAAAATAACACAATATAGCAGTTTATTTACACGTCATAAACTGCACACGAGATATAAACAGAATATCATAACAGAGCACACTAGTCACAGGGTACAACTCACTTAATTACACTACCTAAGCCGTCATCACAGTTCACATTACATATTATATACACTGGAGCATTATTATTATTATTATTATTATTATTTATTTATATAGCGCCATTAGGATCCATGGCGCTTTACATGAGGATAAGGGAGTCAAGAACAAGTACACTAAATCTAGGCGATCGGGACGTACAGGTACAGGAGGGGCAGGGATTAGTACCAGCTCCATCAACTATCAGGAGCACTAACCGTAGCTCCTATGGTGGCTATGCCCGCCTGGCATGATTTACATTTTACACAACATGCATGGTACTTAAATCATAAACCCTTATGATACACACTCAGTCAACAGGACCATATCATGACTCTTTAGTTGGTCCCAATGGCGGTTACGACCGCCTGGCCTTCATTCACATGAGACAACATACATGGCATTTTTACATAGACCATTATGCTTTACACATGAACCATCACACAGTCAACGGGACCATATCATGACTCTTTAGTTGGTCCCAATGGCGCAGTAGGTTCTAGCATCGCTTTCGCATATACCAGGTGGAGTTTTGTCTCAGTACTCTGACTAACAGGGGAGGAAGGAACTTCATCAATCATAAGATCTTATATACTGCTCTTGAAAAGTGCTAGAGTTGTAAAAAAAGAGAATTTTGTTTACGTACCGTAAATTCTTTTTTCTTGAATCATCAATGGGAGACCCAGACAATGGGGTTTAGGGCGCTGCCCTCCGGAGGTCACACTAGGTACTACAAGTTTGTAGCACCGCCTCCTCCGCTTATAAACCCCCACCGTAGGAGACATCCTCAGTTTAGTCCATAAGCTGCGAGGAGAAATAAACCACACCCGAAACATCGGGAAGAATGCCGTGCACAGACGGTGTAACAACCCGGAAACACTGTCTCAACAGAGAACAGATCAAATGCAAACATGCAACGGAACAACTGGGTGGGTGCTGGGTCTCCCATTGATGATTCAAGAAAAAAGAATTTACGGTACGTAAACAAAATTCTCTTTTTTCTGATCATCATAATGGGAGACCCAGACAATGGGGATGTCCTAAAGCAATACCCCAGGGCGGGAAGAGTTCCTCAACAAGACGGATAACACATGGTTCCCCTTTTAAAGGTGGGCAACCGCCGCCTGGAGAACCCGCCTGCCCAAACTCGCATCCGCAGAGGTATGGGCATGCACCATATAGTGCTTAGAGAAAGTGTGCAGGCTGGACCAAGTGGCCGCTTGACACACCTGTAGAGCAGAAGCTCGATGTCGCAAGGCCCAAGAGGCACCTACAGCTCTAGTAGAGTGTGCCTTCAAACCCACCGGGAGAGGCAAACCAGAAGACCGGTAAGCCTCCTGAATGGGAGCCTTGATCCATCTGGCCAAGGTCGACTTTGAAGCCGCGGACCCCTTACAGCGACCCATCGTGAGGACAAATAAGGAATCCGAACTCCTAAAGGAGGCGGTCCTGGACACATAAATGCGTACAGCTCTCACGAGATCCAGAGTATGGAGGTCGCGCTCAACCTGATGAACGGGAGCGGGGCAAAATGATGGGAGAACAATCTCCTGGTTCAAGTGGAATGTTGAAACCACCTTCGGCAAGAATTCTGGCCGTGGGCGCAACACCACCTTGTCCTGGTGAACCACCAGAAAGGGTGACTTGCACGAGAGTGCAGCCAATTCTGAGACCCTTCTCAGAGACGTAATCGCCACCAGAAAGACCACCTTCTGGGACAGACGAGAGAGAGAGACGTCTCTCAGTGGCTCAAACGGCGGTTTCTGCAGTGTCGTCAGGACCATGTTTAGGTCCCAAGGGTCCAGAGGTCGTCTATAGGGCGGGACCACCCGAGACACCCCCTGCAGAAATTGACGTACCTTCGGGAGGAGCGCCAAGCGCCTGTCAAACAACACTGAAAGTGCTGATACTTGACCTTTCAGAGAGCCAAGGGATAATCCCAACTCCAACCCCGACTGTAGGAAGGCCAGCAATGTCGGGATAGACAAAGGCCACGGTGAGCGGCCACCAGAGGCACACCAGGTAAAAAAGATTTTCCACGTTCTGTGGTATATCTTCCTGGAAACAGGTTTCCTTGCCCGATTCATAGTGGCAACCACTGTAGGAGAGAAACCTCTGGATGTCAGCAGCCAGGCCTCAAGAGCCATGCAGTCAATCTGAGGGCCCTGGAATTGAGGTGGAAGAATGGCCCTTGCGCGAGTAGATCTGCGCGTTCTGGAAGAGCCCACCTGTGTCCGCCTGACAGTTGCCACAGGTCCGGGTACCAAGACCTCCTGGGCCAATCTGGAGCCACTAGAATGGCCACTCTGCATTCTGTCCTGATCTTCCACAGGACCCTGGGAATCAGAGCCAGAGGCGGAAACACATATGGCAGCTGGAATCTGGACCAGCTCAGAAACAGGGCGTCCGCCCCAGAGACTGGGGATCCCAAGATCTTGCCATGTATTGGGGTACCTGATGATTCAGCCGTGAGGCCATCAGATCCACGTCCGGAGTGCCCCACCTGCCGCAGATGTCCCGGAAGACGTCTGGATGTAGAGACCACTCTCCGGCGTCCATCCCCTGTCGGCTCAGATAGTCGGCCTCCCAGTTCTCGACCCCTGGGATGTGAACTGCGGAGATCAGGCAGCCGTTTTCCTCCACCCAGAGTAGAATGCGGTGGACTTCGGCGAGGGCCTGAGCACTTCTGGTCCCTCCCTGATGATTTATGTAGGCGACGGCCGTCGCATTGTCGGACTGTACCCGAATGGGCTGTCCTGACAGGAATTTCTGAAACGCCAGTAGCGCCAGATAGACCGCCTTGATCTCCAGCACGTTGATCTGCAACGCCGACTCCGACTGAGTCCAAAGGCCTTGAGCCATGTGGTGCAAGAACACCGCCCCCCAGCCCTTCAGACTGGCGTCGGTGGTCACCACTAACCATGACGGTTTTAGGAAGGACCGGCCCCGTGACAGGTGAAGTGGCTGGAGCCACCACTGTAGAGAGTCCCTGGTTGGTTGTGACAGTGTCACCAGCCGATTCAGAGAGATCGTCCTCTTGTCCCATCTGCGAAGAATCTCCAGCTGGAGAGGACGGAGGCGAAACTGTGCGAACGGCACCGCCTCTATCGCCGCTACCATGCGACCCACCAGTCTCATCAATACCCGTAGGGATGACTGTGGAGACAGGAGGACATTCTGCACTCCTGATTGGATCGCAAGCGCTTGGCTTGAGGTAGGGACACCAGGGCCGAGTCCGTGTGGAAGTCCATGCCCAGATATGTCAATGACTGGGTCGGAACCAGGGTCGACTTCTGAATGTTGATAAGCCACCCGAACCGTTCCAGGGACTTCATGGTCACCTCCAGGCTTACCCGACAAAGGTCTTCCGATGGCGCCCTGACCAACAGGTCGTCCAAATAGGGTATGACGGCGTGTCCCTGCGCATGCAGGAGAGCCATCATGGAGGCCATCACCTTTGTGAACACCCGTGGTGCTGAGGCTAGCCCGAATGGCAGTGCCACAAATTGGAAGTGCTCTTCCCCCACTGCGAATCTCAACCAGCGCTGATGAGCTGGTGCAATGGGGACGTGAAGGTAAGCGTCCCTGATATCGATGGACGCTAGGAAGTCTCCCTGTGACACAGCCGCGATCACTGAGCGCAGGGATTCCATGCGGAACTTCCGAACCAACACGTGACGGTTGAACAACTTGAGGTCCAAAACCGGGCGAAAAGAGCCGTCCTTCTTTGGGACAATAAAGAGGTTGGAGTAAAAACCCCTGAACCTCTCTTCCGTGGGCACAGGGACCACCACTCCGTCTCTGCGGAGTCCCTCCAACACCAGGTAAAAAGCCTGAGCCTTTTCTGGAGATGGAACCGACCGATGGAATCGGTGTATTGGTTGTGACGTCAGCTCTATCCTGTAACCTCTTGAGACTACGTCTCGAACCCACTGATCTTGAATGTGAAGAAGCCACTTGTCCTGAAAGCGGGACAGGCGGCCCCCCACCTGTGGGGAGGCAGGATGAGATAGCGAGTCATGTCGAGGCGGGCTTGGGGGTGGCAGCCGCTGCCCCCGCCGGCTTCTTCTGACGACTCTTGGAACGCCACTGAGTAGCAGGCTTGCCCCCTCGGTCTGAGCGAGTGGACGCCGTTGATGACTGTGAACCGGAGCGAAAGGACCACTGCTTAGGGTTCCTTTTCACGGTGTACCGTGGCTTAGGCTTATTCTGCGGTATCTTAGACTCAGCAGAATCCTTTATCAATTTGTCCAGTTCGGTGCCAAAAAGCCTGTCACCAGCGAACGGAAGATTTTGTAAAATCTTCTTAGATGTGGCATCTGAGTCCCAGAGACGCAGCCACAATAGCCTGCGGATCGCAATTGCATTGGCCGAGGCCACAGCAGAGCGAGTGGCAGTTTCCAAAGATGCCGTCCTGGCATAGTCCGCATAGGCCCTTGCTCTCTCAGTGAGAGCCAGGACCTCTGGACTGGACCTAGCTAGATCAGTGATACCATCCAAACAGATAGTGATCGCTTGTAGGGTCCAGACTGCGGCAAAATTAGGGGCAAACGAAGACCCCACAGCCTCATAGGAAGACTTGGCGAGTTGCTCGACCTGTCTATCAGTAGCATCCTTCAACGAGGAGCTATCAGAGGCAGAAAACAAGGAGCGCGCAGCAATCCTAGTCATGGAAGCGTCCACCTTGGGAGACTGCGACCATTCCTGGAGCGCCTCCTGGGGAAAGGGAAAGCGATTGTCCTTAGTTTTACGGACATAACGCCGCCCAGGATGCAACCTGGGAGCTTTAATCACCCTTCCGAAATTAGTGTGGTCCATGAAGGAGCCACTTGGTCTAGCCTCTGGCCGCAGCCATTGATAGATCTCCTTGGGGTGTACAGTCACCTCCTCAGGAGGAGTGACAAGACGCAATGTCTCATTGATGGAGGACACCAGATCCTCCACCCCATCTGGAGGTTCAGACATAGACCCAAGAGTAGAACCCCCATCATCTTCCTCACCATCAGAGGAACGCTCCTCCTCAGAGAGAGTCTGGAGCTCAGGAGAAGCCTCACGGGCTCGCTTAGGGGGTCTTACAGCAGAAGTAAGAGACACCCGGGGGTAACTAGGAGGAGTAGCTGGGTTCTCCAGTCTCCTATGCAGTGCCTCCAGGGTTTGCGACATGGAGGACATCTGGGACAGCAGAGATTCATTGATCTTATTCTGCGTTTCCCATGGCCCTGGGATCACCTGAACCTCAGGGTATAATCCCGGATTTGCAGACTCAATAGTAGCAGATCGGGCCTCTGGGCGTCCGCAGTTATTGCAGGACCCCTCCACCAGTGTCCCGTTGCATGTAGTACAGACAATGGTGGCCACCGCCGCCTTAGCAGCATGCTTCCCAGCTGAGGACATCTCCACAGTGAGGGGAATATAAGCCAAAGTTCACAAACAAACCGGGAATCCCGGTGGCTTACCGACCGCAGTAAAGCGGTAGGAGGAAGCGGTGTGTGTGTGTGACCTCCGCGAGTTCCGGTCTCCCTTGCAAGTGCAGACACGCGCTGCAGTTCAGATCCCAGCCGGGAAGTGAGGGAGAAGATGGCCGCCGACAGTGAAGATGTGGGCGGAGCCAGGAACACGCGGGAAGAACACACAACACGCCCAGCGGTGATGTCACCCTAAGGGCTGCCTCCTCCTCCTCCAGACTGCCTCAGCAATGGAGGTGCCGGAGCCCGCAGCGCGGGAAACGAGAGTGAATATCACCACACACACTCTCAGACTGCATGTACACATAAAAAAACACCCGCAGTCTACAGCCTCAGCCCCTGTGAAACACAGGGCGGTCAGCCAGGGAGACCCCAGCACAGGGTCACCGCCAGAACCGCGGACCCGAGGGTAACCGCGCGGTCTGAGTGTCATGACACCACAGTGACAGACACTACCCCCAGGCACACAGGAGACACACCAGGTGCCTCAGTGCCGGTCCGGTCTGTAAGCACCTTTAGGGAGGCCTCGGACGGGGGTACAGCACCAGTCCGGAGTGTAAGCACCATTTAGGGAGGCCTCGGACTGGGCTGGCTCCGTCCGGTCTGTAAGCACCATTTAGGGAGGCCTCGGACGGAGCGGAGCTGTGCAAGGCTCCAGGCTCCCCCTATCCAGAGCCTCCATGGAGGGATGGAAAGGAAAGGAGCACGACAGCGTACCGGGAGAACACTAAAGTGTCCAGGCTAAAAGCCCTCCGGTACCTCCACCAGCGTGTTCCACAAGGGTGAGCGGGGAGGCTGTCGAGGGTCCCGAATGGGACCATTTTACCTTGTCTTCATACGCCATCACGTAAGTTGTGAGAATGCAGTGAAGTGCAAGCAAAGCGTGATCCTCCGAGCACACTAAGTTTAAAACTGAGGATGTCTCCTACGGTGGGGGTTTATAAGCGGAGGAGGCGGTGCTACAAACTTGTAGTACCTAGTGTGACCTCCGGAGGGCAGCGCCCTAAACCCCATTGTCTGGGTCTCCCATTATGATGATCAGAAAAGGATCAACATACCATATACCCTGTTACTGATCAACAACAAACCTTTTTGAACTCACTTGATTGTGCTGACCAGCTCATCACTTTGCTGTATTGCCACAATAAGCCCTCCAGAATCCAATATGGCGTAATGGTGAGGACCATGCAACACTTTGGCCCAAGAGTAGCCACCATCATCGGAGAGGTACACACTGGGACTAGCAATGGATACAGCATCCCCCACACTGCCTGTGACACAGTAATACACATTAAAGCACAACGCAAAACAATTACACTATTTGGACGTGTAACTTTACTTACCGTGAGCAATAATTATTCCTATAGCATTTGACTCAGTCATTGGTGGTAGAGGGACCGCAAGATTTTGCGACATGCTGTACTGGGCATGTATATGCAAACTACACTGTGGCACAGAAAAAATAACACAAAGAAAAGTGCATTACCATAAAGAATACCACACCATGTCAACATCAGGGCAATTATTGTTTAGAACAGGGGTCCCCAACCTGTGGCTCGCAGGATCATCTAATATATAAAACCCCAAGGCTCACTTCCGTCACTTTGGCCAGCACTTCCGTCACTTTGTCATCGGCTACGTGACGTCACCACAGCGCTACACCCGTCTAGGGTGGACCAACATGGCGTCCCTAAGCGGAGCGGGACTCGGGCAGCCTCGCCACGCTTACGGTCGCCCCTACAGTGCCCAAAACACACACGCCCGCCACACACCACTTCGGGAGATGACCGGCTAATGCCGGTCGTCTCCTGGGTGGCTCGCGGCTGCCCGGAGCTCAACTGCGGCTACCTAGCACCGGGTCAGCCGGGAGATGTCAGCCGGCGCAATCTCTGTGCCGCTCCGGTCTCCTCCTTGCTCCCGTCTCCTCCCTCCCGGATCACCCAGAAGAAGCGGCCGATGGGCTAACCCGGAAGCACCCGCCACTGTCATGGAGCCGGAGCTGGGAGGAGGAGCGCGATAGCGGCCGGATGCGGCCGCTCGGTGAGTACCTTCCCCACCCCCGTGCAGGCCATGGTGCTCCCCTCTCCCCCTCCTCTCCTCCAGACGGCAGGGGTTAAAAATAGCTATGCATCTTTTATTCTCATCTCTCCGGGCTCCAGTGGCGCGATCCAGCTCTACCTTCAGATGGCAGCAGGAACTCTCGCGATGCAAGAGTCACATCAGCGGTCATGTGACTCTTACATCGCGAGACTTCCTGTTACCATCTGAGGATAGAGCTGGATCGTGCCGCTAGAGCCCGGAGAGGTGAGAATAAAAGATGCATAGCTATTTTTAACCCCTGCCGTCTGGAGGAGAGGAGGGGGAGAGGGGAGCACCGGGGCCTGCAAGGGGGAGAGCAGCACTGTCACCTCTGTGTGTATAGTACCTGCAGCACCATTGTCACCTCTGTGTGTATTGTACCAGCACCATTGTCACCTCTCTGTGTATAGTACCAGCACCAGTGTCACCTCTGTGTGTATAGTACCAGCAACACTGTCACCTGTGTGTATAGTACCAGCAGCTGCAGCACTGTCAACTGTGTGTATTGTACCAGCAGCATTGTCACCTGTGTGTATAGTACCACCAGCATTGTCACCTGTGTATTGTACCACCAGCATTGTTACTTGTGTGTATTGTACCAGCAGCATTGTCACCTGTGTGTATTGTACCAGCAGCACTGTCACCTGTGTGTATTGTACCAGCAGCACTGTCACCTGTGTGTATTGTACCAGCAGCACTGTCACCTGTGTGTATTGTACCAGCAGCATTGTCACCTGTGTGTATTGTACCAGCAGCACTGTCCCTGTGTGTAAGTCAATGAACACCCTAATATATTTCTAGGCATATTTCCAGAGTTTTTATTTTTGCTGTAAAGCAGAGGTCCCCAAACTTTCTGACCTTGAGAGACACAGTCAGATCATCGTGAGCCACATCCAGCTACCACCCCCTCGCAGTAGTGACACCCAGAGGCCCATTACCGGTATAATGAAACCAAAGCTTTTCCACAAAAGTCTCACTGAGGCAGTAGGTCAAGAGTCATGTGTTCCTTACCCTATTCAGATTTGCTCTTCTTTTTGGGGCTACTCCTAAAAGTCACCATTTGGAGACTAGCTCTTTGCTTATGTATCACTAGATGGCGGCCCGATTCTAAAGAATCGGGTATTCTAGACTATGTATGTAGTTTATTTATGAAGATTTAAGAATAATGCAAAGCGAAGCTGGGTTTAAATCCTGTGACAATATCTTTGATTGCTTGCAGGAGGGCACAGCGGGCGTGTGCGGGCAGGAGCAAGCTGTAGAAGAGCAGGCGGGTGCGGGCAGGAGGGGGCCGGGGAAGAGTGGCTGTGTGCGGGCATAAGGGGGCCGGGGAACAGCAGCCAGGTTCGGGCAGGAGGGAGACTGGGAACCGCAGTGGGGGGTGGCAAGAGGGGGCCAGACCCCTCTGGTACTATACACACAGGGACAGTGCTGCTGGTACAATACACACAGGTGACAATGCTGCTGGTACAATACACACAGGTGACAGTGCTGCTGGTACAATACACACAGGTGACAGTGCTGCTGGTACAATACACACAGGTGACAGTGCTGCTGGTACAATACACACAGGTGACAGTGCTGCTGGTACAATACACACAGGTGACAATGCTGCTGGTACAATACACACAAGTAACAATGCTGGTGGTACAATACACAGGTGACAATGCTGGTGGTACTATACACACAGGTGACAATGCTGCTGGTACAATACACACAGTTGACAGTGCTGATGCTGGTGGTAGTATACACACAGGTGACAGTGCTGTTAGTACAATACACACAGAGGTGATAGTGCTGCAGCTGCTGGTACTATACACACAGGTGACAGTGTTGCTGGTACTATACACACAGAGGTGACACTGGTGCTGGTACTATACACAGAGAGGTGACAATGGTGCTGGTACAATACACACAGAGGTGACAATGGTGCTGCAGGTACTATACACACAGAGGTGACAGTGCTGCTCTCCCCTTGCAGGCCCCGGTGCTCCCCTCTCCCCCTCCTCTCCTCCAGACGGCAGGGGTTAAAAATAGCTATGCATCTTTTATTCTCACCTCTCCGGGCTCTAGCGGCACGATCCAGCTCTATCCTCAGATGGTAACAGGAAGTCTCGCGATGTAAGAGTCACATGACCGCTGATGTGACTCTTGCATCGCGAGAGTTCCTGCTGCCATCTGAAGGTAGAGCTGGATCGCGCCACTGGAGCCCGGAGAGATGAGAATAAAAGATGCATAGCTATTTTTAACCCCTGCCGTCTGGAGGAGAGGAGGGGGAGAGGGGAGCACCGGGGCCTGCAAGGGGGAGAGCAGCACTGTCACCTCTGTGTGTATAGTACCTGCAGCACCATTGTCACCTCTGTGTGTATTGTACCAGCACCATTGTCACCTCTCTGTGTATAGTACCAGCACCAGTGTCACCTCTGTGTGTATAGTACCAGCAACACTGTCACCTGTGTGTATAGTACCAGCAGCTGCAGCACTATCACCTCTGTGTGTATTGTACTAACAGCACTGTCACCTGTGTGTATACTACCACCAGCATCAGCACTGTCAACTGTGTGTATTGTACCAGCAGCATTGTCACCTGTGTGTATAGTACCACCAGCATTGTCACCTGTGTATTGTACCACCAGCATTGTTACTTGTGTGTATTGTACCAGCAGCATTGTCACCTGTGTGTATTGTACCAGCAGCACTGTCACCTGTGTGTATTGTACCAGCAGCACTGTCACCTGTGTGTATTGTACCAGCAGCACTGTCACCTGTGTGTATTGTACCAGCAGCACTGTCACCTGTGTGTATTGTACCAGCAGCATTGTCCCCTGTGTGTATTGTACCAGCAGCACTGTCCCTGTGTGTATAGTACCAGAGGGGTCTGGCCCCCTCTTGCCACCCCCCACTGCGGTTCCCAGTCTCCCTCCTGCCCGAACCTGGCTGCTGTTCCCCGGCCCCCTTATGCCCGCACACAGCCACTCTTCCCCGGCCCCCTCCTGCCCGCACCCGCCTGCTCTTCTACAGCTTGCTCCTGCCCGCACACGCCCGCTGTGCCCTCCTGCAAGCAATCAAAGATATTGTCACAGGATTTAAACCCAGCTTCGCTTTGCATTATTCTTAAATCTTCATAAATAAACTACATACATAGTCTAGAATACCCGATTCTTTAGAATCGGGCCGCCATCTAGTGATACATAAGCAAAGAGCTAGTCTCCAAATGGTGACTTTTAGGAGTAGCCCCAAAAAGAAGAGCAAATCTGAATAGGGTAAGGAACACATGACTCTTGACCTACTGCCTCAGTGAGACTTTTGTGGAAAAGCTTTGGTTTCATTATACCGGTAATGGGCCTCTGGGTGTCACTACTGCGAGGGGGTGGTAGCTGGATGTGGCTCACGATGATCTGACTGTGTCTCTCAAGGTCAGAAAGTTTGGGGACCTCTGCTTTACAGCAAAAATAAAAACTCTGGAAATATGCCTAGAAATATATTAGGGTGTTCATTGACTTAAAATTATCACATTGCCCAAACATGTTACTTGCCACAGATGAGTTTGACCAAGCATCTTATGCTTGAAACAAAGTTGTTTTGGTAAGGGTCGAACAATTCTCAGGCCCCATTTTGTGGGCTGTGTGTGAAAGCATGTCAAATTTGCTTTTTTTTTATTGCTGGTTTTCTCTATGCTAATAAGGTCTTTGACTAGTTCAGGGGGCATTGTTCATCCGGCTAGTCTGCCATGTTTGTGTTATGCATCTGTGGATATGATAATTTCCAGGAGCCAGCCAGTCAGCTCATGGAAATCTGGTGTCTTATTTTCGCAGAGTCACTGCAGTGCTGTGTCAGGTGTATGGACCCGGCTTCAGAGCCACACAGCGCGAGATTAGGAGTCTTCTGCACTGCCATCTATACGCGCATCACTTGTGTGAGGTGTACAGACCCAGATTCAGAGCCACACCGCGCATGATCAGGAGTCTTCTGCACTTTCGTCTGTAGACGGTTCACCTGTTCAATAGGAGGTTATCCAATTCTATGGTGGCCGCGCTCCCCGTGGTAATGATTTTAAGAACTTCTTGTCCACAAAAAATTTTATTACTCAAAACATGTGAGAATATAAAAAACGGATACAACGCGTTTCGGCGGAGACAACCGCCTTCCTGAGGTATCTAAGTAAAAATACATTTGACACTTTGCTTTATAGGTAAAAGATAATTACAGCTTACTAGGTAATGACATGAGGGTGTGGGTATAACCACACCTGTCCAATCAGTCTCATTGTCCGCTTCAGCTATAGTGCTTCATTACATAGTAAAAACAAAACACCCACAAACAGCAAATCACTACGCTAAAAAAACACTAAGAACATTTATCAATAAAATTACTATCCACAAAAACTCTTAAATGACATAAAAGTTAACAATAAAGTTAAAGTATTTTTACTTAGATACCTGGAGGTATGCGGTTGTCTCCGCCAAAACGCGTTGTATCCGTTTTTTATATTCTCACATGTTTTGAGTAATAAAATTTTTTGTGGACAAGAAGTTCTTAAAATCATTACCACGGGGAGCGCGGCCACCATTGAATTGGATCATTTCCTATTGAATCTTTATGCCTGTGGGAATCCGTGGCAGGACACAACACAGGATCAATTCAAGGCGAGCAGCAGACCCGGATAAATATCCAAAGAGTGAGGAGGCTTTGGAAAAACCATATGCTTGAAGTTTTATGGCAAGAGGTGAGTGCATAAAACTTCATTAAAAGGGCACCAGAGAGTTACATTGGAAACGCGCTGAGATTGGCGCCGCATGTTTGTTTTTTATATATACCCTACAGGGAATCACCTTACTTCACGGTTCACCTGTGTCAGCCGTATGGATCCGAATTCAGAGCCGCAAATCGCAAGATTAGGAGTTTTCTACACTTCTGTGCAGCTATAAAGCCAGAAGCCGTACACCTGACACAGGTGAACCATGTATAGACTGAAGTGCAGAAGAGTCCTGATCACGCGCAGTGCGGCTCTGAAGCCGGGACAGTACACCCGCCACAGAGACGAAGTGACGCTGCGGGCATGAGACTTGTCACTGCCAGCTTCTGGAATTTAGTTATCACATCCACAGAGGAGTGATAATAAACATTGCAAAGGGCAGGCTAGTCGGGGGAAACCAAGCCCCATCAACTAGTCAAAATCCTAATTAGCATAGGGAGAATCCGCCACAAATATAATTTTTTTGACCTTTGAATTTGGAGAATATCATGAGACAGGAATGGTTAGGCAGGGAATTTTGTCCCACACATGTGCCTGCTGATGGTTTAGAGGGCTTAAGTGACCTGACAGGTTCGCTTTAAGGCTTTGTTCACACTTCCTTGCAGATACTACTAATGTATAAAATGGTTCTGTCAGGGCTTTGCCATTTTTATGCACAAGAATTGTTAGGGTATGTGCACATTGGACGGTTCTGCATCATTGCAGACCGTCAGAAAACCGGTGGAGAATTTCAGGAGCTGAAATTCCTGACCTCAGCAGTGTCCATCCTTTTTTTAGCGTTTTTTTTTTTTTTAACGTTTTGTGTGTGGTTTACTAGCGTTTATACAGCGTTTTCTTGGCGGTTTTCATTGCCACCAATGAGTCCTAATCTTGCTAGATATGCTGGCTAAAAGCTTAAAAGAAGTCACAAGCTCAATCTTTGAAATCCGGTGGAAAACCGGTGAAGAAAGTGGAAAGGAGAAAAAAAAAAAAACGTTCTAATGTAAACAGCGTTCTGAAATCCATAGACTAGCATGTTAATCCAACCGCTGGTTAGGATTAACATAAATTTACATAAAACCCAGCCGGCGGAAAACGCTAAAAAACAGCTCACAAAACTTCCAATGTGCACATACCCTTAAACTATTCCAAGAATTTCTTTTGTTTAACTAATTCTTGAAGTTTACCAACCCACCTTTGCCTTATCTTTAGCTGTTGAGTCACATTCTGTATTTTCAGGTTTATTGATGCGGCTCCATTCACCTCCTTGATCAAAAGTGATGACTGAATAGATCGAATTGTCTGGAATGTTAAGTTAGGGGATCCATTATGCACATGCAGTATAAAAAAATAAAAATACCCTGCCAGACACGCAATAATAAGACTCTGCGAACCTTCAGATAACACGCTGGTAATGAATACTCCGCGTAGGGATGTTACATTAGTGAAGTCCGTTTCTCCTCCCGTCTTGGTGTACAGATGTTTCTCCAGAGATTTGGAGTAAACAATACCTCTATCGTCAGATGTGTAAATGGTTCCGCATCCTGTATCTATAGGAGAGAGAAATAAAAATGGATCTATATATAATCTGTCAGCTGTTCCCCGCTGCTCAGGTATCAAGTAGCATAAAACACAAACAGGTATGCTCAATACCGAGGCAATAATTCAGAGTACAGCCACTTGGAAATGGAGACGCAAACATCAAAGAGCCACTAAGGCCGGCTTCACACCCCGGTGTGATCAGGTCCAAGCTGTCCGGGGTGACCCTAACAGCCCCGGATCTGATTATCACCCTGTGCAGCCCTATGGGGCCGGATGGCAGCTATCTGCCATCCGGTTTCCATCTCTCCGGGAGAATCCGGGTGTGTTCAGATTTTTCTCCTGGACACAAAAACGTTGCTCCCCAAATTGGCTTCTCTCGGATCCGGGGCAATCCGGCGCTCCCTAACATGGGAGTCTATGGGGCCGGATTGCCCCGATCCAGGAACCGGACAGCGGCGGCTGCACGCTGCTGTAATTTCAGGACCGTGGCCAGCTCCCTGCTAGCTGCGATCTTAAAAAAATCAGCAGCTGCGGCTGCAAGTAAAGTGATCCAGCTGCACACCGGACCAGAGGGCATATTTGCCCTCCGGCTCTGTGTGCTGATCCGGTCCAGGGCTGTCACGCATGAACCCAACAGCCCCGGACCGGATCAGCACACAGAACCGGATTGGATTAAACCGTGGCGTGAAGCCGGCCTAAGACTTTTCCCCAAGTGGAGCTCATCTTTCAAGCAGTCCAACTGTGCTTTGGCCAGTACACGGCAAGGCCTTGGGAAGAAAAAAAAAAAAATCTTTATAATGATACACCCATAGGCCAGTTGGGCTGTTATTTCGCTCTCAATTTGAGCTTTGCCTCCACTTAACTTTAAAAAAAAAAAAAAAAAAAAAAGTTTAAAAGAACCCGGCAGTGGATTCATGCTCTTCAAACCACATTCAGCATGAATCAGGACCGGCTGCATGATTGCAGAGACCCATCTAGCCTGAGGACGCCCTTGGCACTCCTCTGGTTGATCAATAGGTCTTTCCCCAAGTATACACATGGAAAGGACCTGAGAATTGCCTGGGGCAGGGAGAAACTAGTCACATTTCCAGCAATGGTTCCTGGATATGCTTTCTCAAAAAGGCTGGAGCTTTTGACTTCCTATTCTATTTAAAGGGAACCTGTGAGTGCTGCACACTTTTATATACGCCATGTGTAAATTTTGACTATACGGTGGCTGGTCCATAAGACACAAAAATAATCAAGGGGTAACAGTCATGTGTCACACTATCCCTAATGCCATTTAGCACTCTCCCTGCCATTGGGCAAATCACTTGCATCCAGAGGAAGCGAGCGCTTGCTGCACTCACTTCCTCCAGATGTATGCGATACATGCAAAGGTGGGAAGACTGAAGCTGACAGTAACTGAGCGCGGAGATCACGTGAGGCAACACTCAATCATGGGAGAGACCGTGCAGGCACCACTGGAGTGGCACCAGCCCCATAGTTGAGCATAAATGTTCTTATTTTAAAAGGGGACTATATGGATGGAGTAGTCAACAACCCAGTGAAGTGGAAAGTCCTATAATATCCCTACTAATTCTATTGCACATTGATTATTATTCTTGGAAATCATTTTACTTTGCAAATCCTTTAAACCTACCTCCTTCATCATCTACATGGATAATCACCAGGTCATCGCTGGCTGCCAATACAGAGTAAAACTGCTCATGTGTAACAGCTGGGAGCTGAGCAACATTCCACGTGTCCCCTAGATCTTGAGATACATGAATTCTTCTCTTCAATCTGTCCTGAAATACCACAAATCATATGGTATATATGTATCTATATATAGAATTAGTTCAAATCAGACATTTAGATATTTAGGTTGAAGTCATTAAAATTAGGACTCGTAAGCATGAGGGCCCTAGCCGTTGGGTTACGAGCTTATGTATTTTTGCCAAAATATCCACGAACACCTCACTTCTTCACCTTTAGTAGTGTTTCATTGCACCTTTTTCATCTTTTGCAGTGTGTTGCTGAGCCCTCTGCGGGGAGTCTGTCATTTGTGATGCAGGTATATGGTGCAGAACAGCCCACCTGATCTGATAGCAAGGGCGTGAACAATAGGCTGAAGTCTGACACTTTGCGTCACATGTACCAGTGTGACTGACGCCCTATGGTAACCTTGTGTCTATAAATACCACCAATTGCCTCCCTGATAGCATGGCTGGTCGCAGGTGCCACAACCGCCCACATTGCTTGGGTTGCAGGAGTTTGAGCACCGTTATTCAGACACTTGTATTGCTTCTCAGTGGAGCTGACAGCCTCCTGCTAGATGCAATGGATGTAGAACATGACTATTTTTCTGTCATTTTTTTCTGAGTTTTATGACCTACTTTGGTGATTTTTTTCTGATGTCATTAAAAGGGAACCAACCAGCAAGATTTAGTGCTATGAAGTGAAGCCAGAGCCTTACAGGCACAGGGATACTGAATGCAATCATACCTTTACGTCAACAATTACATGAGAAAATGTATCAAACACTGGGAAAACAGTGCAGCAAATTAGCATAAGAGTAGCACAGCGTCTATATGTGGGGTTGGGTTAATTTTTATTACTCCCCTGTGGACTCTAAGCCAAACCCTCCTCCCTCCCTCTTTCCCTCCCTGTCATTATATATCAGCCCCAGGACACCTGACATCGTGCATTGTGACAGCACAATGTCAGGCTCCTTTGTGGCCGAGCTCAGCACTCCCTCCTTCGCCTGCATGCCTGCTGGCTCCCCCGGGTTCTCACTGCTTCTCCCGTCACCAGAGTGCAGACCCCACACCCTTCAGTCTGCACATTCCCGGTCTCTTCTCCGTATGTTCCCTCTGTCTGTGACAGCAGAAGCAGTGGAGAACCCAAGGAACCCGGAAAGCATGCAACGAGGGAGGTAGGGAGTGCTGAGCTCAGCCACAAAGGAGCCTGACATTGTGCTATCACCATGCACTACGTCAGGTGTCCTGGGGCTGGTATATAGTGACAGGGAGGGAGAGAGAGAGAGGGAGTGCGGAGAGTTTGGCTTGGAGCCCACAGGAGAGTAATGCAAAGAAACCCAGATCCCCTGTGCTGCACTTGTTTCCCTATGTTTGATAACAGTCTTCTCTGCAATCATACATGTAATCATTGAAGTAAATGCATGATTGCACTCAGAATCCCAAAGCCTGTAAGGTTCTGGCTTCATTTTATAGCTATAAAACCAGCTGGTTGGTTACCTTTAAAGGGATTGTCCTCAATGGGACTGCAGTATTGTGAATCCTCACATTGTGCACTGTTGGAATTCGGCGGCGCCACCAGGATCAGGCAAGTGTGTGACTGCAAGTGTGCAATTTGCATTTATTAGTCTGTTTTCCGGTGTATAATTGTGGACTATTCACTTATACAATATAAATATATATATATCCTATCCTGGGCAGCCAAAAACTATTTTCTCTGTGCATAAGTTTACAATAGAGTTGCTGGGACATCGCTATCTGATCGCTGCTGAGCTGTCACACAGGCAGACTCACCAGCGACCATGCTGGTAACCAGGATAAACATCGGGTAACTAAGCATAGCGCTGTGCTTAGTTACCCGATGTTTACCCTGGTTACCATGTCCCAGCGTCCACTGTGCGGCACTGGGCATCGGACAGAGTTCATTGATTGTTGGTCTCCCGCTGTCACACATGCCGATGCTCGCTGCCCAGCGTGAGACCAATGATCAAAAATGGTCCTGGCCATTTACAAACGATCAGTGAGCTGATCGCTGGTCGTTGGTACATGTCACACGCAGCGGCATCGCTACGAGGTCGCTGCAACATCACAAAACCGGTGATTTTGCAACGATATCGTTAGCGATATCGTTGCATGTAACCCGGCCTTGACTCATGAAATTCAGGCCATTTCTCTCCAGCCATTGATTTTTATACAGTATTTAGCTGCCTTTCTCACCCTTCCTGTGAGCTCCTGACCAAGTTGCTATCATCAGTCCTGGAAAACCTCAATGCCCTAGATCCCTTTGCATTTTCCACAGCAATTTTTCTGTTCATTGGTCACATCAGCTACTTCAAAAGGAACTGTTCTCTATGTATGCAAGTGCAGTAATAACACTGTAGGCTTAACAACAAGCACAGACAAAGCAATAACGTGTCAATGTAGCATAAACTAAGCTGTAGTAAGATACTTACAGCTGAGCCAAGGCACAAAGTGAACAGGTCTGTAGGACCATGTGCACACCACCGAAACACTAAAATTACAGAAAAACAGTATAATGTCATCTAGAAATACTCTGCTATAAAAATAAAAGTGAAAAGCAAGTACTAGTGAGAAAAGTGGTAATAACAGGGTACTTAGTTAATACGTTTTTTGCAAAAAAAGTATCCAAAGCCATTCTACGCCGTCGAGGTGACCCATATCAGAATGGTCCCTAATCTACCTTATTTAAAACCTGATCCTGCATTTAAAAATCTCAATGGATTTAGGGTGCAGAAGGGTCAAAGTCACATGATGGGCACAGTGCAGCATACGTCTCTATGTGCTTTGCTCAGTAAAGAAGGGCTGGGGCACTCCCTATCTTGCTTAACAAGAGATTAAATAGATACATACAGCTGAGCCAAGGCACAAAGTGAACAGGTCTGTAAAACCATGTATGCTGCGCTGTGCCCATCTTGGGACTTTGACCCTGCATCTTGGATCCATTGAGATTTTTACATACAGGATCAGGTTTTAAATAAGGTAGGTTAGGGACCATTCTGATATGGGTCACCTTGACACCAGTAAAACTGCTTTGCATACATTTTTTGCAAAAAAATGTATTAACTAAGTACCCTGTTATTAATACGGTTTTCACTAGTACTTGCTTTTTACTTTTATTTTTTATAGCAGAGTATTTTGTAGACGTTACACTGCTTTTCTGTGATTTAAGCTGAAGTAAGACTACGCTAATGAACTCTGAACCTGAACTGTCATTTAAACCCAGTACCAAGGACGTGAGGAGACTGGAAAGCGGTGTCCAGCTCAAGACACACTTTGGGAAAAACCCTTTTAAAAGACAAAAAAGTGAAGGAAATGTAGTAGCCATTGTAAATCCGTGACCTCAACCCCACTTTAAAATTATGGGCAGGAAGGGAAAAAACTGCAACAAAGAAGGAAGAATGGGCCAATATTACAGCAACTTTGAGTATGTATGAAGGCTATCCACAACATGTAACCTAACAAACGAAATATAAAAAGGTAATTATACAAAATATTGCCCACCAGTACATAATTTTCTGACCCACTGGGAATGTGATGAAAGATCCAAAGCTAAAATAATCTGGTCTCTAGTAATTCTAACATTTCACAATCTTGAACTACAGGAATTACAAGAACTAAAGGTCAGGAATTGAAAAAAAATGTAGGTTTCCACGACTATGGCTAACCTGAATATAACCTTAGAATTTCAACTGTTTATGTATGGCATGTTTATACAGTTAGACATTAGTTACTTATGGATTCTAATTTTTATTATTTTTCAATAATTATCAGCAATCTTACTTCTTCCATTACAGAGGCAAGCAGAAAACGACTCCATAAGCCAAAAGAGTGGACATGCTCCTTCAACACCTTGAATGTTTTTCCGAAATCAGATGTCCTTTTCATAGTCAATGAGGGGATGTCCACTTTAAATGAGACACACATGGTTAAGGGAACATTCCAGAGTGGATTGGGGGACATGCTACATAAAGCTAACTCTCCCCACACCGTACTTACAACATGATTCGTTGCCTGTAGTGGTCGTAAAAAAAATCATGTTCCTGGTTCCCCTATAATGAAATAACAGTGGCTTCAATTACCTACAATTCACAAGAAATCTTCATTTTAATAATTCTCAGAATTGGTTCTTTTGGTTTTACATCCCTTACCATTTTGCATTACACACAAATTTATGGATTATATTCCAAGTTCCTCCAAAATCCTTTGAAATCCACAAATCATACTGCAAAGAATAAAGAAAAGTTAAATTTTATTACTATTGTTGCTCATATATCAGACACCAACACCATAGGCAATACTGAACACCAGGAGCAGCAGACACTCAGCACTGAAACAAAGGACAGTGAGTAAAGTGCACTTTGTTTTTGTGCGTTTGTTGATCTTTGTTGTTTTTTTCTTAACAAGCGACAGTCCGAGGACAAAGATTTCCTGAAACTGAACAACTGCTTCAACAGAAAATAGCTCGACATTCAGCTACTATTACCCTATTGAGTCCACAATCGTGAAAATCTTAGATCCATTAGATATATGTATATAAAAAATATATATATATGTATAATATAATTATATTATTTTATATGTATAATCTCTATCTAATTATGTATCTATATAATCTATCCACATCTCTATCTAATCTATATCTCTCATCGATCTATTATTTTGCCGATACCTGCTGTAATACTGGGGGCCTTGCGCGGCCTCCTGCTGTAATACTGGGGGCCTTGCGCGGCCTCCTGCTGTAATACTGGGGGCCTTGCGCGGCCTCCTGCTGTAATACTGGGGGCCTTGCGCGGCCTCCTGCTGTAATACTGGGGGCCTTGCGCGGCCTCCTGCTGTAATACTGGGGGTCTTGCGCGGCCTCCTGCTGTAATACTGGGGGCCTTGCGCGGCCTCCTGCTGTAATACTGGGGGCCTTGCGCGGCCTCCTGCTGTAATACTGGGGGCCTTGCGCGGCCTCCTGCTGTAATACTGGGGGCCTTGCGCGGCCTCCTGCTGTTGCCCCTGATAAATATCCAGGCCAACTGTCAAAACAGGCAAGGTAGTATCTATTACCTCACACAAACTGTAAATAAGCCTTTTTTTGGTGAATTACTGTTTTGAGGTGAAATTTTAACCCCGTGTTTTACAGTCTATGACGTTTCCCGAGTCAAATTAGGTGGTTGTGCAAAATGCGATTGTAAATGCAATTGTGCAGATTCCTTTAGCGAACATACATACACACACCTACTCAGATTATTCTGAATTAATACATTTTGGTAGGAACTCACTAATAACCCATTGGTCAAGATAGATTCAATGTTACCTGATCTTCTGATGTCTTTTCATCTTGCTGCAGCCAAAACACATACATTGAAAAGACTGATTGTTGATACTTACCTGCACGCTGATGAGCAAGAGGCATTTGGGATCTTCAGCATTGTAGGATAAAGGCTTCCAGGGATGGAAGGGCAAATCTGTTTGTACAAAACTCTTTGCAAAGTCAGAGGATCTAAAGATGCGTCCACCAGGGCTCCCTCCTGACACATCTGCAACCAGAACCACCTACAAAAGGTGAAAAACAAGGACAAGTCTAAAAACGTCTGTGTTGCTCCCACTTTAAATATAAGATCCCACCAGTAAAACCAGTAAAGATCACACCAGTAAAACAGAAACAATCCAAATATGAAGAACTAATTGAGCAGGGTTAATTTGAACACTTACAAACAGATATTCCAGGCTCCTTTATAAATCAAATCAAACACCAATTTCTCAGAAGCGGACTGGTCATGGAAAGGTATTGCTGGACTTGTCTTTGAAAGAGATACACAATCATATAAAAATAGTAGGAGGTTGGGGGGATGCAGAGATTTTAACTTTTTGTCAAGGTAGGGAGGTTATTTTTTATGGTATCAGTAGTCATTTTTAGTTTTTACAGACACAACCACATTTTTAAACCTAACATGTGTCACTTTATGTGGTATTATTTCCCAGAGGAGAATTACTGCTAGAAGTCTCCTCATGCGGGCAGGCAGACTGATCTCCATAAGAAGAGTAGTTTCTTCCGGTCTGACTCAGGCATCTGATCACATGAGTGGTGTGCACAGCGATTAGGTCACTTTCCTGCACCACCCATGTGATCAGATGCTAGGACAGACAGGAAGTCTGGGAATGATGAGTTGAAACGCCCATACATGATCACAAGAGGCTGAAGAGGCAGCGGGAGGTCACGTTGGCCCACTCATTAGACTCATAATATTCACTTCACACCCCTCGCCCATCACTCAGAGCCAGCTTCAGTGCTGAGGTTTGCAGACATGCCAGGAGGAATTTTGTCCCACTCCTCCTTGCAGATCATCTCCAAATCATTAAAATTTTGAGGCTGTCACCTGGCAACTAAGAGCTTCATATCCCTCCATAAGTTTTCTATGGAATTAAAGTTTGGAGACTGGTTAGGCCACTCCATGACCTCAATGCGCTTCTTTTTGAGCAACTCCTTTGTTGCCTTGGCTGTAAATTTTGGGTCATTGTCATGCTAGAAGACTCAGCCACGACCCATTTTTAATGTCCTGGATGAGGGAAGGAGTTTGTCACTCAGGATTTTATAGTACATGGCTCAATCCATTGTCCCATTGATGCGTTGAAGTAGCCCTGTGCCATTAGCAGAGAATCGCCCACAAAACAAGGTTTCCACCGCCCGCTTGATGGTGCAGACAGTGTTCTTTGGGTCATAGGCAGCATTTCTTGTTTTCCAAACACGGCGAGTTAACCAAAGAATGCCAAAGAATTGAATTTTTGTCTCATCTGACCACAGCACCTTCTCCCAATCACACTCAGACGGGCCTGCACATGTGCCTTCTTGAGCAGTGGGACTTTGCAGGCACTGCAGGATTTTAATCCATTAGGGCGTAATGTGTTACCAAATGGTTTTCTTGGTGACAGTGGTCCCAGCTGCCTTGAGATCATTAACAAGTTTCCGCGTGAAGTTTTAGTCTCACCTTCCTCATGATCCTGGATGCCCCATGAGGTGAGGTTTCGCATGGAGCCCCAGATCAATGTCGATTGACACTCATTTTGTATTTCTTCCATTTTCTTGTAATTGCACTAAAAGTTGTCTCCTTCTCACTCAGCATCTTACTTATGGTTTTACATCCCAATCCAGCCTTGTGCAGGTCTAGGATCTTTTTCCTGAAATCCTTAGAAAGCTCTTTGGTCATGCTCATGTTGTTGAGGTTAGTGTCTTACTGTCTGGACAGGAATCTTTTATACATGTGACAATTTAAGACAGCTGACTTTAATGCAGGTAACGAGTTGATTAGGAACATCTAAGGCGGGGCGGGACCTGCTGCTGATGGCGCCGGTCGCACACTAAAGGAGCTCCTTAGCAGAGACCCGAGAAACGGCACCCAAGCACCCTGCACGGACGCCCAGACGCACAAGAACAGTACTATCAGGTCGGTGACAGCCCCCGGACACCGGGACAATGCCCCGCGCAGCCTCCAAACGCCGCCAGACCGAAAATAAGGTCACTGACTACTACGCGGCTGATTCCAGGCGGGCCTCTCCCTCTAAGATGGCGCCGGAGCGGGAGCGGGAAAGCGACCCCTCTACAGGGCGTACAACAGCTTCCCCTCGCCTAGGGGCACTCACCCGCACTGTTCCAAGCCCCCGGTCTCCCGGGCCAGAGACCGGCTCGGGAGATGATGCCCTGGTGACACAGGGGATGCTGCGCTCCCTCTTGGGCTCACTCAGACAATCCATAATGGAGGATATGAGGGTCCTGGTGGGCTCACTCAGAGGAGCTGGGTGCCCTGGGCGAGAGAACGGATCGGCTTGAGGGGAAGATGGGCGACATAGCCAAAGCCCATAATGACCTGGCAGATAGCCACGACGAACTAGATAAAGACATGGGGGCTGTGCAGGCCACCTTACACCACCTGGAGGATAAAATGCGGTGCAATAACTTTAAACTAAGAGGAGTCGCCGAATCAGACACAGAAAACGACGTCCCGGTGTTGGTGGGAAAGTTTTTAATGGTGGCACTCCCGGACACCCCGACATCCGACCTGGAGATCGCACGAGCGTTCAGGATACCGAAACCCACACACCTCCCAGACAAAGTGCCGAGAGACATTCTGGTTTACATGGTCCGACCGGGAGTGGTGGACCGACTACTGAAAAGAATGAGGCAAGGCCCAGCGCTACCTGATCCTTACAAAGGACTTGCAACATTTCCAGACTTGTCGCCTGGCACCCTAGCCAGGCGTCGTGCATTTGCATCCAGCTGCAAAATTCTACGTGACCGTGGGATGATGTATGCATGGGGATCCCCGGTGTCATTGAATTTCCGGTACCAGGGCAGAAGACATACTTTCTCATCACCAACGTTGTTGCGCCGAACCCTGAAGGAATGGCGCCTCTCCTCCACTACGCCACAACGCTCTCCGCGTACTGAAGGAGAATCAAGAGATACCAACCTACCAGATGTGGGGGTCGCATAACTGATCTCATACCACTTACTCGGGTCTCTTCTGACCGGCTCTGTATATCCTTTTAGAGTAGCCCAAGTAGATAGACCAAACCAAAACGAAACAAGGTAAGGCTATCTGAAGGGGCACTGTGCTGTGTCCCCTGAAGGGGCGGACTCTTTCCCCCAGTCTGTATCTTTAAAAAAAAAAAAAAAAAGATACCTAATCTGTTTACATATATGTGTATATGTTTCGCATTGTAGTACTGTGTGTCTCCTTTCCACCTGTTTCCCATGATTCTATCGCTCCTACCCCTCCTTGTCTCCCTGCTATTCCCCTCTCCTCTCTAAATATCTTCTCTGTCACTCCTTCTCTCTACCCGGAACTCCGGATACATCCTAACGTCCTCCTTTTATCTTCTTTCAGTCCCCCCCAAGAGACTCGTTAGTCTCTATTGGTTTAGTACACTTCATTTTGGGTCCGGGGGGTGGGTTGCGGGGGCTGGGGGTGGGTAGTGATGGCGCTCAGCCTCCTCTCCCTAAACGTCCGGGGTCTTAACTCCCCGGCCAAGCGCTCTTTTGCCTGGAGGGAGATTCGATCTTCCCGAGCGGAGGTGATATATCTCCAGGAGACTCATCTCTTAGAAGCCGATAATGGTAGGATGCAACATGGGGGCTTCCCCCACATTTTCCACGCCAATGCAAAAGACAAAAAGGCGGGGGTCTGCATAATGGTTAGTCATAAAATACAGTTTTGTCTGGGGGAGGTGATAGCGGACCCCGAGGGCCGCTTTGTGGTGGTTAAGTGTGAGATCGGAGGCACCCCATATACGCTGGCGAGCGTATACGCTCCAAATAGGGGCCAACTAAAATTTGCAAGAACAGTCTTTAAGATCTTAAGAGAACGCTCAGTGGGCCGACTCGTAATCGGAGGTGATTTCAATTTGATTTTGGACCGCCGATTGGACTCCTCTTCCTCACTTTCGGGCAGGGGGGTACCCATGGGTCAGTTGTGTCGGGAGTACCACCTACACGACGTCTGGAGATATCACCATGCAGAGGAGAGGGACTTTTCCTTCTTCTCTCATGTGCACAAATCCTACTCTAGAATAGATTATTTTCTGGTCAACGATTTGGCACTAGAGAGGTGTGAGTCATCGGGGCTGGGTGTGATCACATGGTCGGACCATGCTCCGATCACTCTGGATATTGTTCTGGACTCGGGAGGGGGTACGACCCGACACTGGAGACTTAACCCATGCCTCCTGTTGGAGAACGGAATCGCTGATGGCGTGAAGGCCTCACTGAGCGACTACTTTGAGACGAATGACAACGGGGAGATCTCGGATGAGACTCTATGGGAAGCAAAGAAGGTGGTCATACGGGGTCTATTGTTACAAAAAGCGTCGCATCTAAAAAAGAAACGGGGCAAATTACTGGAGGAATGGACAGCTGAAATAACAAGATTGGAAACGGCGAACAAAGCCTCTCCCTCCCCGCAGATCCTCGCACAAATTTTGCTAATACGCAATAAACTACGTGCCCTGTTGTTGCGGCAGCATGAGATAAGTCTCAGGAAACTCAAAATGAGATACTATGAAGCAGGAGATCGGGCGGGGAAACTGCTTGCACGCAGAATCAAAAAGAAAACGGTTAAGTCCATGATCACGGAAATGAAGGGGGGAGGAGGTAAATTAGTAAGGGACCCGGCTCAGGTGGTAGAGGTCTTTGCGACCTACTATGAGGCGCTGTATAATTTAAAACATGACAAAGACACCCCCCAACCCACCGTGGAAGGGATCAGAATTTTTTTGGAAAAGCTAAACCTCCCGAAGGTCCCTCCGGAGAAACTGGAAGAGTTGAATAGCCCAATCACCTTGGAAGAGGTAATGAGAGCACTCGGCGGGTTGAAATCCAACTCGGCTCCTGGCCCTGATGGGTTTGTAGGAGAGTACTACAAGATGTTTGGGAGGGAGTTGGCCCCGTACCTTTTCAGGGTGTTCCATTTGTGGCAGTCTAGAGGTAACATACTGGCCTCTGCACTTGAAGCCACAATCACTACAATCCCGAAACCCGGGAAGGACCGGGACCGCCCTGAGAACTATAGGCCAATCTCTCTACTTAACGTAGATCTTAAAATATTCTCCAGGCTCCTGGGGGACCGGCTGGGGGCGGTGGTCCCCTTGGTGGTTGATCCTGATCAGGTGGGATTCGTGCAGAAGAGGCAAGCTCGGGATGGGACTAGAAGGATGCTGAATCTGATTGAGGTGGCGGAGAGGAGGGGGTGTCCCAGTGTATTCCTGTCCCTGGACGCGGAAAAAGCGTTTGACAGGGTGCACTGGGGATACCTCCGGGAGGTCCTCTCCGCCTTTGGATTTTCAGGCCCCATCGTTTCAGCCGTCCTCAGTCTGTATTCCAACCCGTGCGCTAGAGTGTTCTCAGCAGGTTACCTTTCAAGATCTTTCCCAATAACAAACGGCACTCGGCAGGGATGCCCACTCTCCCCACTAATATTTGCTCTGGTAATGGAGCCATTGGCGGCCTGCCTGAGAGCTGATCCTGAAATCAGAGGCATTCAGGTGAGGGAGAAAAAACATGTAGTGGGTCTCTATGCCGATGACGTTATAATAACCATGACTGAGCCACTACTCTCCCTCCCCAGAGTGGTGCAAACACTTGACCTCTTCTCGCGGGTCTCATACTACAGGGTGAACGCCTCCAAGTCTATGATCCTCCCGGTGGGAGTGGAAGGAAGGGTGGCGGCTCGGCTGAGAGGCCTTTTTCCCTTCAAGTGGTGCCCGAATGGGGTCCCTTATTTGGGAATACTGTTATGCCCTACAAGCGAAGTGGCCGCCCGAAACATAGACCATCTGCTATCTGCGCTGGGTACCGCCATGAGAGATTTCCCAGTAGCTACCTTATCATGGATTGCGAGAGTGCAAACAGTTCGTATGATGTGGCAACCAAAGATTCTGTACCTCTTTAGGTGCTTGCCACTCCAGTACTCGCGGACCCAGTTGGCACGTCTGCAATCCATGATAAATAAATGTGTATGGGCAGGGAAGCCCTCCAGAGTAAGGGGGAAAATCATGTACCGCCGGATCACAAAAGGAGGTATGGGGGTGCCTGATGTGGAATCCTATCACAGGGCGGTAATTCTGGAAGCAGCGAGATCCTGGTGGAGAGGTGAAGGGTCATCTGGATGGCTGCAGATTGAGGAGGCAGAGACTAAGGGAGGTTCACTTCGATCCCTCCTGGTGGCTGAGACCCTAGGGGAGGTACGGGGGAAGGAACTGCTGGGAACGGCCCGGACATTACTGAAGGTGTGGGGATCAAAAGGGACAGGTGGGGTCAATCTGACGACAGAGGACATGCACTTGGATGCACTCTGTTGGCATATCCCATCATTGAACCTCTCCATATGGAAAGAGAAGGGCCCGAAGGTAGTAGGAGATCTTATGACCCAGGGAAGAGTTCTCTCGCTAGAGGAATTTCTCTCCAAATACCCTTCAAAGACCGGTTCCTTCCTGCAGTTCCTCCAAGTTTCTCACTTTCTCCGTGCTTGTCAGGGACGCGGCATCTTAAAACCAGTGGGCGTATCCACAGCCCTGAGAAGATTTGTAATTTCAGACGGGGTTTTGCCCAGGAGCTTATCCCTGCTATACTCAGAACTTATAGAGAGGGACTCCCCCTCCAAATTAGAGTACATGGAAAAATGGGAGAGAGATTTTGACTTTCAGGCGGAAGCTGATGACTGGGAGGACGCAATTCACTGTGTTTCGGCAGCATCCAAATGCGTCAACCACATTGAACTCTTAAAGAAAATCCACCTACGATGGCATACACCCCCAGTAAAATTGGCTAAATTCGGCAAAGGAGCATCAGCTCAGTGCTGGAGACAATGTGGTCAGGAGGGTGACTGGGCCCACATGTGGTGGTCATGCCCCAGACTGTCTCCCTTCTGGCAACTAGCGGCAGGGCTACTAGTGTCCCTTACGGACACAGAAATCCCCCTTTCTCCGCAACTAGCTGTACTTACCATAGGACTGATGTCAAATCCACCGGTAATTAGACACCTCGCGACCTATGTGTACACAGCAGCGAGAATTTGCATTGCAGCAAAATGGAAGAGTGATCTACCCCCCGTGATGAGCGAACTGACGGACAAGATCAACTTGATCTTCTGCCATGAATACTATCTTGCACTGGACAGGGGCGCCAAACGGTATGTTGAGGAGGCGTGGAATGTGTGGGCGAAACACCCCCTAGCTATGCAGATACCCTTTTAGAGGGATCCGAGGCCGGAGTTTTGGGAGGGGGAGGGGGGGCTGGGCGGCTGAGCGGCTTAGTTTTGAGGGGCGCACACCCTCCCCCCCCGGCCCTCCCTCATCTCTGATCGGGACCCAGGTGAGGCCCCGAAATCCCTGGTCCCGTCGTCCTGCTCTCTTACTGGACCCCCTATGCTCTTGATCTTCTGCTTTCTTTTCTGTCTCTTTTCCATCTCTGTATCTTTCCCTAGATTCCCCTCCTATTGAACCAACGTCTCATTCTCTTAGTTTAGTCCTCCCCTGATGTAATTCTGTTTATTATCACAGTATATATCGTTTACACAGGAATGTATAGTTGACCCTATGATTAATATAGTTGTCTGTTTGCTTGCTCATACAAAGGAAACCCACAAAACACCGTGGTCTCTGTAAGCCGAACTTCACATCCTAGTCTGAAAATGACTGTATGACTACAAGGACTTATCCTCTGAAGGAGGAAATCAATACTTGGACTCGCCCTAAAAAACATACTGATTTGACAAGGCTCCAGGTGGCATTATATGGCTTGAGGTCATACGGAGTTTCCTTAGTCCTGTTTTTTCTACTTGTAGTTCTCAATAACCTACGTCTGTTTTCCAATTACTGATGGTTGTTTATCTTAAATCTTTAATAAAATTATATATGGAAAAAAAAAAAAAAAAAGGAACATCTAAGGCCGGCTTCGCACTGCGGCGTGATCCGGTCAGGGGCTGTCCAGGATGACCCAGACAGCCGCGGACTGGATCAGCACACAGGACTGGAGGGTTAATATGCCCTCCGGTCCGGTGTGCAGCGCACGCAGCTGCAGCCGCTGACAGGTCAGGACGGCGGCGCCCGCAGTCCTAACTTATCAGCAGCGGGAACCGCATGCGCTGCACACCGGACCCGAGGGCATATTATCCCCCCAGTCCTGTGTGCTGATCCAGTCCGCGGCTGTCTGGGTCATCCTGGACAGCCCCGGACCGGATCACGCCACAGTGTGAAGCCGGCCTAACTGTTCTGAATTAGATTTTTGATATTATCTCTCTGTTACAATTAACCTACCCTTAAAATTATAGACTGTTCATGTATTGGTCAGTGGGCAATGTTACAAAATAAGCAAGGCATCAAATAATAATTTCCTTCACTGTATGCGGTCTCTCACCTGTGAGGTCTTCTCCCCTGAGCAATATAAATGAAAAAATGGCGTGCACGCAGACTTATTTCAGAATGGAGGTGCAGATAAACAGGATTCCAGGATCATTGCACTCAGTGACACAGGATATATAAGGTGACCATTCACCAGTCCTTGCAACAGGCAAATCATTGAAATATACATAAGACTAATACATGCAATTACTTGGCAGGAATGAGACCTATGACCACACCTGACAGTTGGACTAGGAAGCAACTGGCTTGATAAAGACCAAAGGTTTTGGTCGAAACGTTGCCCACCTGTATGTTGCTCCTCTACACTGCCTCAACTTAAATAAACATAGCAAAACACAGATTCTTAAGGAGTGTGCGATTTTGTTACCCGATACCTTCTCCCCTGAGCAGTCCTCTCCTGATGTGCTCACGCCATTGTGATTTTTCTCTCCCCCCCTTGTGCTCTTTCCCACCCGTGGTGAGATCACTAGACATTTTAGATGGAGAGGTGTTTTCTCTTGTCAGAGCACCCGTGGTGAGATCACTAGACATTCTAGATGGAGAGGTGTTTTCTCTTGTGGGAGCGCCCATGGTGAGATCACTAGACATTCTAGATGGAGAGGTGTTTTCTCTTGTGGGAGCGCCCGTGGTGAGATCACTAGACATTCTAGATGGAGAGGTGTTTTCTCTTGTGGGAGCGCCCATGGTGAGATCACTAGACATTCTAGATGGAGAGGTGTTTTCTCTTGTGGGAGCGCCCGTGGTGAGATCACTAGACATTCTAGATGGAGAGGTGTTTTCTCTTGTGGGAGCGCCCATGGTGAGATCACTAGACATTCTAGATGGAGAGGTGTTTTCTCTTGTGGGAGCGCCCGTGGTGAGATCACTAGACATTCTAGATGGAGAGGTGTTTTCTCTTGCGGGAGCGCACAGAATCCATACTCTGGGTGCAGCAGATATTCACTGTATTCTCCCACCGAGAACACTCACGTCTCCACAAGCATAAATTGATATTCCTCGGTTCAAGAAGACATGTCTCATGTAATTTTATGATGCAGGAAAAAAAAAGCAAATTCTATTTAAAATAAAAAAAGAAAGCTTCTGTGCAAAGAATTTTCAAAATGTGCCACAGAGTGGCTTTTAGAAAAACTCACCATATGCAGCACTTTGGGGGAGGGGGGTCTATCCTGTGCGGTGCATTTATATCCCACTTGATCTAATAGTATGGGTATGACCAATAGGCTACATACAGACACTTTGCCTTTGAACATTGAGGATTACTTTACTACCCATTAAAGCACATTTGAAAATATTACCATTAAATACCCACTCACCTTTCCAGAGTTTTCCGGACCAAGACCCATCCCAAAGTCTGTGTGGATGTACGTATCTTTTATGAGTGATGTTATATCATTAAATGTCTTTCCGTAATCATCACTGGAAAAAACAATCAAAATGAGTAATGTCAATAATAATTAAAACGACAAAGTATTGTATGACGGCTTATTTCTTGAGCCTTGAGCTGAAGTTTCTAATGATACCAATTTTGGGTGGATGCGCTGTTTTTATTGCATTTTATAGCAATGTTGCAGCAACCAAAAACACATAATTTTGGAATTTGGACCTTTTTTTCCCGTTACGCAGTTCACGACTCATTCATTGATTTTATTTCTTAATAGATCGGGCATTTCTGAACACAGAGATTCCAAATATGTGTATTTAATACTTTTATTTTGAATGGGGGAAAAGGGGAGGCGATTTGAACTTATGTTTTTTTTTTTCCATGTTTGTAAAAACTTTATTTTATAATTCATTCTTCATTTTTCACACCCCCATAGGGAGGCACACTAGTGCAGGGCCTGATCGCTTGTAACAGATCCCAATGGAGGTGCAGCACAATGGGACCTGTCACAAACGCGTACAGCGAGTGGTTGGTAGCACTTGCCAACCACTCACAGGAAGTGATCAGTGATAGCCCAGAGTCCTGCCGAGACCCCGGAAGCTATCACGAGCGCCGGAGATCTCACAATATTATCACAAGATCTCCGGTGCAGGTGGGGAACAGCGCAATCCCTGCCTTGGTGGTTTTGGATCTCGGTCAGTGAATGACAGCGGGTTCCAAGGGGTTAAACAGCACCGATCGGATCACAGATTCGATCAGTGCTGGAAGCCCAACATCTCAGCTGATGACTTCAGCTGAGATGTCTGGTGTTTGATGTGAGCACCGCACCGGAGTTGACACCAAACACCAGGACCTGACCCTTGACGGGCACTGCAGTTCTAGGATTTTTAGACCACTTATAAAATCAATGAAAATAAAAAAATTTATATATTTTCCTCAGCCTTCACCCCTGCCATATGTGAGTTTTCAGATGACTACAGCAGAAATTACCAATGTATAATTCAGTAATGGTCTACCAGCACACTGTCCAAAGACCGTGAAGAATTCTACTATACACAATTTACTCACCTCCTGTACAGTCTTGATTGCCCGTATGTAACTATAATTAGAGGAAACCGATAAGTTGTTAGCACAAGAATAACCTAGCAGAGAGAAGAAGAAGAGACTAATTAAACTTAGACACTCATTTCTGAACATTTTTGAAAAATATCATTTAGTAAACAAATGTCTTTTCCACATTGTACAAAATAATTGATAACATTTAATGGAAGTCAATGAAAATATCTAGTTTGGAGTGCTGCACATTGATATTTCATGGGAGTATTAACCCTAGCCATCTCCATCTACCGTCCCTAGACACTCTACCCTTCTACTTCCTTTAAACTGATTTGTACATGATTATGCTTGCGTGCTGAAATACTGTAAGATCCTGGTAGGGTAAAGTTTCATCCATGCTTAAGCACCACTCCAGCATTTTGTTGGCAGTTCTGGAGTGGTGCTTTAACCCCTTCACCACCCAGCCTATTTTGACCCTAAAGACCTTGGCATTTTTGTCAATTCTGGCCAGTGTCCCTTTATGAGGTAATAACTCTGGAACGCTCAACGGATCCTAGCGATGAAGAGAATGTTTTTTCGTGACATGTTGGGCTTCATGTTAGTATTAAATTTAGGTCGATAATTTTTGCGTATATTTGTGAAAAAAAAAAAAATTGGGCAAAAATTTTGAATTTTTATTCTGCTAAACAGAGAGCTATGTGACACAAAATAGTTAATAAACAACATTTCCCACATGTCTACTTTACATCAGCACAATTTTGGGGGAAAAAAAAAAAAATTTTGTTAGGAAGTTAGAAGGGTTCAAAGTTCATCAGCAATTTCTCATTTTTCCAGCAAAATTTACAAATCCATTTTTTGACCATATCACATTTGAAGTCCCTTTGAGGGGCATAGATGACAGAAAACACCCAAAAGTGACTGCATCCCTCAAGCTACTCAAAACTACATTCAAGAAGATTATTAACCCTTCAGGTGCTTCACAGGAACTAAAGCAATGTGGAAGAAAAAACAAAATGGACATTTTAATTTTTCTAACAAAAATGTTCTTTTAGCCTCAATTCTTTCATTTTCACATGGGCAACAGGATAAAATGCATCCTAACATTTGTTGGGCAATTCCTCCTGAGTACACCGATACCTCATATATGGTCATAAACCACTGTTTGGGCGCACGGCAGAGCTCAGAAGGGAAGGAGCACAATTTCACTTTTGGAACTAATTTTCCATTCAAAAAGTGAAATGGTGCTACTTCCCTTGTGAATCTCCTGGGGGTTCAAAGTGCTCACTATGCATCTAGATACGTTCCATGGGGGAAGGGGGTCTAGTTTCCAAAATGGGGTCACTTGTGGGGGAGCTCCAATGTTTAGGCACACAGGAGCTCTCCATATGTGACATGGTGTCCGCTAACAACTGGAGCCAATTTTCCAATCAACTTGTTAGCGGGCAAGATGGAGAGCCCTGTGTGCCACCAGCACAAGGGCAACTGGAATAGTTTGTGTACAGCACCAAAAATCGCGCTATTTGGTGCTTGGTTCAGATGTTGGGCTCTCCATCTGAGGATTCCAGCCACACTGCAAGTTGTACTGCTGGCTACCAAAAATACAGCGAGACTTTTTTTTATTATTCCTAAACGGATTCTAAAAAGAAAAAAAAAAAAAAAAAAAAAAAAGGGAGGACGTGGAGCTCTGCCATATTTTTCACCCAGCCAGGTGCAACTTGGCAGCTACGGACTGCCAGCAACCGCCAGCTACCTCGTTGTACCTGGTTGTCAACCAAAAATACAGAAAAGACTTTTTTAGTAGAACTAATTCTACAAAAAAAAAAAAAAAAAAAAAAGAGAAGACGTGGGATCCGCCATATTTTTGGCCCAGCCAGGTACAACTTGGCAGCTGGGGGCTGGAATACTCAGCATGGAAAGGCCCAAGCGTTCTGGGCCCCCCATGCTGCGAATTGCAGCCAGCAGCCGCCCCAGAAAATGGCTCATTCATTGAAGCGCCATTTTCTGGCACTGTACCCAGGCTCTTACAGTTGCCCTGGTGCCGGTGGCAAACTGGGTAATAAAGGGGTTAATACAAGCTTTTTTTATTGACAGCTGGCATTAAGCCCGAGATTCATAATGTCGGGCCAATGTTAGACCCGGCCATTAGGAATCTCTAGTAAATAGTCAAAAAATACACCATACAGAGAAAAATCTTTATTTGAAGAAAAAAACAAAAAACAAAAACAAAATTCGGACTCTATCATTATTATATGATCCGACGTAGTCCACAATGAAGGTCCCACAACGCTCGATCGCCTCTGCTCAATCCAGAGACTGTAGCAAGGGATCAAGTGTCCTCTTCCTACAGTCTCTGGGGTCAGCGTTATGGTGCACTGTATGGCAATGATCTGTCATACAGTGCACCAGGACAATGATCCCAGAGACTACAACAAGAGGACACTTGATCCCTTGTTGCACCCATCCATCCACTTATGCATCCATCCATCCACGCATGCCCACACATCCAACCATGCAATATCCACGCACATACACACACCCATCCATCCATGCACGCACACACCCATCCATGCACGCACCCATCCATCCACCCATGTATGCATGCATGCACGCACCCATCCATGCACCCACCCATCCATCCATCCATTCTTACCTCCCTCACGATCCATCAGTGAGGAGGAGGAGGAGCCCATGAGGAGGAGGGGCACCACAGCCGGAGCAGAAGAGGCTGAAAGGCGAGTGCAGCCCGCCGGTAGAGGTGAGGCTGAGACACACATGGATTGAAGTGGGGGCGGGATGAGGGAGGGGTGAAATTCACGGGAGGAGGCTGAGGAGCCTGACCGGCGGGTGCACTGGCGGGTGCAGCTCACCGGCGGATAAATAATACATACTGGAGGAGGGGGCGAATGGGAGGGACAGAGGGGGGGCCCTGATGATTACTGGAGCAGGAGGGGGCTGAGGTTGGGAGCTCCAATCAGATCTGGAGGGGTGAATCGCTCTGATCAGCAGTTTCACTTTCAACTGCCAATCAGAGCGACTTTAGCCATGGCGGGGGCTAAGCCACCCACCCCTGGGCAAAAGTATAGGTCCTTGCGATCCTGCAGCTCCGATGACTTGTCAGTGACCCGGTCACCAGAGCTGCAGGAGCACATACAAGCCATGACTTTATAGAAACATCATGGGTCGGGAACGCACCGACTTTCATGACGTCTCTATAACGTCAAAGGTCGGGAAGGGGTTAAATGTTAGCCTCGCGGTCATTTACTCATCTCCCTGCATTTTCACCTCTTAAGGATGCTGCTCCGCTCCTGCGGCAATAAACTTTGACTGGCCGCTTGTCAGAAGTTACATCACAAGAGGTCAATGCATCTCTGAGAGCCAGAAGAGACCCTCATGTAGATAATGTTAATATATAGTTCAGTTTTGAGAAAGGGGTTCAATTAGCTTTGCTTTTAATTTATGCATTTCAGGGTCTTACTGCAGTATTACCATATGTGGAACTACTTTAACAGTAGCATGGTCCACCCGTACATCAATCTCCTACTTCTCAACTGCTGGGATGTGCCAGATGAAAGCTGATAATTACTTATCGTTAATTTGATTTTCCAGAACTCACCATACTCTAAGGAGAGCAAGAAGATCCACCTCCAAGGACCAGAAACCTACAGATTTAAAGAGAGGAGCCTCTCTTCCAGCTTAAGCAGCCTGCCAAGCATAAGAGGATCTTCATTTATTTAATGAGATATGTAGATTTTTCTAATGTCCAGAAACAGGGAATCAATGCCAAATTCTACTAACTTTCATACCCAAAAGAATTCTTTATTTTATTTTTTTCACTGCTACACCCGGTGAAATAAAGAATTGTAAATAGTGTAAGAAAAAAAAAACCATAACCACACAAGGGAAGGGAATAAGGAAGGGTGCCGTCATTGATTCTGTAAAATCAAATTACCGGCAAGTAATTATTTTTCTTATCCTCCATGACAGAATCATAGAGATGACAAAAATACTTAGGGAGAGATTATCGCCTGGAGTATTTTTCTTCCAAAAAAAAAAAAAAAAAAAAAAAAAAAAAAAAAATCAGAAGAACTCAACTCTATCTGATAGGGCCCCTTTACACGCAGCTACATTTCTTGGGTGGCTACAGGTAACTTACTGGTTGCTGTGAAATCATGGAGACAAGGTTCTATCTTGTTGCTGTGTACAAATGGAATAATCTCTCCATGATTTCACTGCAACCAGTAAGTTACCTGTAGCCACCCAAGAAATGTAGCCGCGTGTAAAGGGGCCCATAGGGTTTAAAAAAAGGTAGATGGTGAAGACCAAGTTGCTGTCCTACAAATCTTATAAAAAAAAAAAAAGCATGGGCTCTTCCCGCCTAAGGCCGGCTTCACACCACGGTTTTGTAGTGTCAGGTTCTGTCTGGTTTGAACCAGACAGAACCTGATCTGGTTTTGGACCCATGTGTCCCTATGGTGCCGGATTGGCTTCATTTGGCCTCCAGTTTTAGGCTTTTCCAGCTGGATCTGGTTGTGTTAGTTTTTTTTACCCCGGACACAAAATCGGAGTCTGCAGCATTTTGTGTGTCTGGTGCAAAAACGAACATGGACAGCAGCAGCATTTCATAACCGGCACTGAAGTTCAGCGCCATGGAGAGCTCCACGGCTGATATTTCAGTACTGCGGGCAGCTCTCCTGCACACACGAGCTGAAATTTCAGCACTGGACAGCAGCAGAGACGCGCACAAACGAATCCTGTATAAAACAGGATCAGAGGTTTGTGCTCGCTCGTTACCGTCAGGTTCTGTCTGGTGCATCCTGCAAAACACCAGACAGAACCTGACAGCTCCAAACCGTGGTGTGAAGCCGGCCTACGAGGTAGACACCATGCTTTTGGAGTGAGCCTTCACATTTTCAGGTGTCTAGATCTGCCCATGGACCTAATAAGCCTTGCTACCCGAAAGTGGTCAGCAATTTTTTGGTGAGGGAAAAAAAAAAAAATACTAAATCGAACAGCTAAAAGCGAATACTTGCATCTTGAGATAGTGTTAACTGACAAACCCAATTCTTTTTGTATAAATTCCAAAATCCTGACCCATGGAACAGGGTTATGTATACTTGATTTTGTACTGTAAATGTCTAGAAAAACTGTTACACACCTTTCCATAAATATGGTTTATCATTTTTTTCCTACACCCAAACAGTGTGGAAACTAAATTTATGGGAAAGCCCCCCAAAATTCAAGGAGTTGCTGCAGAAACACCCCACCATTAAATGAAGTCTTCTAACCCTGGGGCACATGTCTGAACCCTGCAAAAAGGTGTTCTGGGATCTCTGGAAAAACCCCAGGGGTCTCCCACTGCAAATAATCTTAACCAACAAAACCAATGCTCTTCTGGGCCAAAAAGGCACTACTAAGAACTCTACTTGAATCTTCCTTAATACCAACGGGATCAATGAAATCAGTGGGAATGCATACGCTTACCCGTGAGCTCAATTGGGTAAAACTGCATCCACTCCATAGGGGATTCCCTGGGATTTAGGGAAAAACTCCTGCATAATCCTGTATGTTCTGGTCAGAAAGAGGTCTATCAGTGGCTGATCACATAACAAAATTTTTTGAAACATAGGAGTCAGAGACCACTTGTCCTAATCCAGATGATGGCGACAGTCTGCCTTGAAATTGGCCGTTCACTTCAAATCTGCTAATGGGGACAAAATATTTTTTTTTCTGCCACCACAAGTTTTCCGCTTCAGTCAAAGACCTTGAGCTGCCCTGTGTTTATACAGCACACTGCTTTTCTGTTGTCCGAAAGGATCTTCAAATTGTAAGTCTTTCAATTAAGGTAAGGCCACCACCAGAGCCAACCTGACTGCCGCCAACTTCTTCAGATTTGAAGATGCCCCACTCAGAGCCAATGACCACTGAACCTGAAAGGCTTTCCTCTTCAAATGTACCCCTGAACTGAAAAGGCCATCATTCATAGTTTATAACTGAATAATTTTCGATTATCCAAGGAACGCCTTACAAAAAGATTTTCTTAATCAGAGCCACCAAACTAGATACTCAAATGGTTTTCGAAATTTGAATTTTCTTGTTTAGGTGTCAGCTGCATCTTTTCTCTGCTTCCAGAATTTCCCATTAAAGAGAAGGGAAATAAGTCTGTGCCCATGCAACTGCTGGAACGAACAATGTTAGGGACCCCACAACAGACAAGGACATGCCCCTCCAGGAACCGGGCTTTCTTGAGGCTTCGTCACGGAGCTCACACGGACCCAGACCCGGCTCTGTGACCCTGGCGGAGTCATTAAAAGTTCGGTGTGGGTGGCTCACTCTCTTAGGGATAGGGACCTGGCATGGAGGGTTCATTCTGGACAAGGATGGCTGAACATGGGGATACTTGTTAATTTACACGTGACGCAACCAGCAGGTTGCAGCTATAGATGGCGGCCAATGCTCGACAGTTTTCCTAGGGGCCGATTGTTGGGAGGCAGCAATGTTCTTAAGCCCTCTACGGGTAGGGCTGACCCCTAGGGCAGCTGAAGGTACCTAAATGAATTGGTAGTAGTGATTCTGGTGCTTTTGACGCGTAAGAAAGTTCACCGACACAGTGGGCTGCAGTCTTTAGTGCTTTTACTCACAGTCTTTGTGTAGCAGCCCAGTGCTGCCAGTGTCGGAGGCAGGGATCCAGCTACTCACTGGTAATAGGATGGTACGTAACCGGCACCTCTTCTCTGTTCTTTCCAGGTCATCTCACAAAGCACTTGCTTTGCCCTTCCTGCCTTGCGCCTCGCCACACAGAGGTCAGAGCAAGTAACTGTGGGCTTTTCCTAGGGGTTCTCCTGCAGTGTCTCCTCCTAACCCTATGGTTGCCACCATTTCAGCAGATGTGTGCAGTTGTCAACTGTGTCACCTTGGAAGTGGCAAAGCCTCCGGGTTGCTAGTTCAGCCTGGTCTTCTCCACTAGTCTTTTGGGTTCCTGGTGTCCCTTGCGGCCTAGTCCTTACCATTGCCTGTGCTTGACAATGGATGCTAGTCCGACTGGAGGTTTGCTCACTTCCCGTGCCTCTGGGACCCCTTCTTTCTCCCAAAGCCACTTGGGTGATGCTCTGCTCTAGGGTCCGGCCTTAGGACGAGCTCCCACTTGCTCCACTCCTCTGGAAACTTCTCAGGCGTATATTCTCTAGCTGCCCTCCAACTCGCCCTTGGTGTGCAACGGTCTCTTCTCAGCTGTCACTGTTAGTTGTCTTTCTTCTCACGGTTATCTACGTTTTAGAGGTTTCTTGCTCTATTTATACCCTTTGTCACGTGTCCCAGGTCATCTATGTGTGTTCTTTCTGATCTCACTCCTCCCAAAGTGCTCCCTCTAACTCCCTTCACCACCCAACCCAATCGTTCCTAGTGTGGTCTGGGTGTCCTGGCACCGGTCTGTACTCCCTCTACCAGCGAGTGGGATACTTCAACATTAAAAGGGAATGTGGCGAATGGACCCGCAGGGATGCCACACTAGCACCACTCAATAGACGATCAGACTCCTGATGAAAGTGTAAACAATCTTGTTCCATTCAGTATTCTAGAAGAAAGAAGTGACCTCTTTAAAGGAATCCAGAAAAACTCCCAAGAAAATCTGTCTCTGTTCTGGCACAACCTCACATTTAACAGTCATCCTAAGAAAGTTGGATACCACATTTACTGCCTGACTGCAGTCTAACTTTGTTCTTCCCACTTTTCTTTGTAAATACTTTGGGGGCCATAGAAAGCCTAAGGGTAGAACCCCAAACTGTAAATGATACCAGATTTCCTGAATATTTACTGCTATCCTTAGAAATGTATGTTGTTCCTGAAAGATAGGTGCATGGTAGCATGCACCCTGGCAATCTAATATTGCCATGTAGCACTTTGGAAAAAGGAACATTTACAGCCGTTCCCAGTTTCCATTTTGAAATGATTGACCTTAAGGGGAACTTCACACACAGCAACATCGCTAACTATGTTGCTGAAGCGTCACAGGATTTGTGATGCAACAGCAACCTAGCCAGCGACCTCACTGCGTGTGACACGCATCAGCAATCTGGCCCCTGCTGTGAGATCGATCGTTACAAATCGTTCAGGGTCATTTTTTAGTCATCGCGCTCCCGCAGGGCAGCGTACATCGGTGTGTTTGTCACCTTAACAACGACATTGTTAGCAACTTTGAACCCGGCCACGTAAGCATGCTTTTGCATTGCCTTTCCTGCCCCCTCAGCTCCGATTGTTGACTGAAAAGAAGGCAACTTCGTAGCGCTTTCGTCCTTTGTTTCATAGCTACTTTGTTCCGGAGCGTGCTGGTTTGCGGATCATAGTAGAGAGGTCTCCAGGCTGCGATACTATGTCGTCTATACGATAGGCATCATTTGGGGTATCAAATTATGATCTTTGTAGCATTTCCACTTTTATTTCAATGATATTATCTGCAATCGACCAATCAGAACGCACTAGCGAGCACCGATTGGAGCTGAGGGGGCGTGGTACAGCACACCTAGGTGGCTTCAGCGTCAAACACCACGCCCCTAACATAGGTGTGAGTCGTCAAATTAGCTGCTGTGCGACAGGTCTCCAACGACCAGCGAGGTCATTATGCGGGTCTGTATCGTTGCTGCGTCGTTGAGCAGATCTAACTGTTTGACTGCACACCAGCGACCACGTAGCGACGCACCAGCGATCCCTGGCCAGGTCAGATCGTTGTTGTGATCGCTGGAAAGTTGCAGCGTGTAATGGGGACGTCACACACGTCAATATCGCTTGCAATATCGCTGCTGCACAGGACGTTGCAGCAATATGGACGTGTGTGACAGGGCGCATCTACCAGCAATAAATCGCTCGTTGATGGTCACCAGGTTTTAGAACCTGCTCTAAAACCTGGCGATGGTCGCCCGGTGGACACGCAGCATCGCTGCATGTGACACCGGGAGACAAGCGAGAAGCCAGCTCCCAGCGCCTCTCAGCAAGCGCTGAGAGCTGGTATCCATGGTAAACAGCAGGTAACTAAGTGCCACATGGCGCTTAGTCACCCGCTTGTTTACATGGTTACCAACGATCTCGCTGGTACTGATCGCTGGTGAGTCTGCCTGTGTGACAGCTCACCAGCGATCAGCCTTCAATGTCGCCAGTGATGAGATTGCTGGCGACATTGATGTGTGTGACTTCCCCATAAGATACCAATATAAGTCTCTCAGGTTTACAATGACCCTGAAGGAAAGTTTGGTTTTATTGTTTTTTTTTTACCAGAAAGAGAGCACTACAGAATAGGAACAGAACAGGAACAGGAGAATGAGACCCCAATTTGCACCAAAGATAGAACCTCCCATTCTAAGACCTGCTGTGGATGTCTGGGCTTTTCTAACTAAAAACCTTTCCAGAGGGAGAGAACGCAATTCTAATTTTAATCCCTAACCTATAACATTTAAAATCCATATGCTCGCTGATCTCTAAACACCTACCTGGGGCCGGGCATCATGGTCTTCCTGATTTCTTTAGGACAGTGGTTCTCAACTCCAGTCCTCAGGACCCACCAACAGAGCATGTTTTCAGGATTTCCTTAGTATTGCACAAGTGATAATTCCAACACCTGCACAATACCTAGGAAATCCTGAAAACATGCTCTGTTGGTGGGTCCTGAGGACTGGAGTTGAGAAACACTGCTTTAGGAGGTCAGCAGGAAGGGAGTTCAACAAGAAGCCTTTTCCCTTTGCTCTTAGGACTTGTCATTTGTTCTCAAGACCTTGGGGACCCAAATTTACTGTTCAGTTGGATGAAAGGATTTTCTCTTACAGGTACTAGAAGGAAAACCTTTTTTGGTGTCTGCCTTCACAATAATTTCATCAAGGACCGGTCAGAAAAGGAACTCTACTTGACATGGAACGCCACAAGACTACTTTTTGACTGAAGATCCCCTGACCAATTTTTTAGGCTAAGAGCCTGGCATGCTGAGTCAGAGAAAGAGCAAGAGCGAGCAAGCCTTTGTTGGAAAGCTAGCAAAATCTGATTGTATGGACTTTTACAGTGGCATGCAAAAGCTTAGGCATCTCTGATCAAAATTACTTCTATTGTGAACAGATAAGCAAGTTGAAGATGGAAAGATCTCTAAAAATTATAAAGTTAAAAGACTACACATTTCCTTTATAGCTTTTATTTACTGAAATAAATTACCGTATATACTAGAGTATAAGCCGAGTTTTTCAGCACAAAAATTGTGCTGAAAAGTGCCCCCCTCGGCTTATACTCGAGTCAGTGAACGGCTGAGTGTGGGGAGGGGGGAAGTGGTGTCCGGGGGCTGGAGGAGGCGGGGGGAGGCTGCAGTATGAGCGGCCGGTCACGTGGAGCCGCTCATTAGTGCAATGCAATATGCACTGCATCCCCCTGTCCATCAGCGGCAGGGGGAGCGGTGCATATTACATTGCGCTCCCCCCCCAGTGGTATATACAGGCCCCCCGCTCCCCCCCCAGTGGTATATAAAGGCCCCCCGCTCCCCCCCCATGGTATATACAGGCCCCCGGTTGCTGCCGCACACCTGTAAAAGAATAGCTTTCATACTTACCCTCCTCGCTGTTACCGCACGTCCTCTGGTCTCCTTCCTGCTTGTGCCCAACCGGCGCAGCCACAATGACGTCTTTGCTTCTGCGCGGTCACATGACGTCGGGTAGAAGCAGGAAGAAGACGAGGACGCGCGGTGACAGCGAGGAGGTTAGGTATGAAAGCTATTCTTTTACAGGTGTGCGGCAGCAACCGGGGGCCTGTATACCACTGGGGGAGCCTGTATATACCACTGAGGGGGCTGTAACCTCTGATGGGGGGCCTGTATATACCACTGAGGGGAGGCCTGTATATACCACTGAGGGGGGCTGTAACCTCTGATGGGGGCCTGTATATACCACTGAGGGGGGCTGTAACCGCTGAGGGGGGCCTGTATATACCACTGAGGGGGGGCCTGTATATACCACTGAGGGGGGGCCTGTATATACCACTGAGGGGGGGCCTGTATATGCTACTGAGGGGGGGGCCTGTAACCTCTGATGGGGAAGAACTGTATACCAGTGATGGAGGTCCTATATACCAGTGATGGGGGACCTTTTATCATGATGAAAGGGGCTGTATACCGTGATGAGAGTCTGCTTCATTTTCCCCCCTAGGCTTATACTCGAGTCAATAAGTTTCCCTAGTTTTGGAGGGTAAAATTAGGGGCCTCGGCTTATACTCGTGTCAGCTTATACTCGAGTATATACGGTAAGTGGAATGCATATATTATATAGAGTCATTACAAACCGTGTTCTATTTCAAGTGTTTATATCTATTAAATGTTGAGGATTATGGCTTACAGCCAATGAAAACCCAAAGGTCATTATCTCAGAAAATTAAAATAGGGAGGATGAAGGGTCTGAGAGATAAAATATTATCTAAATAGGTATCAGAGGATTCACCTTGTGTGGTTGTGAGCATCACAACCACTATAAAAGCATATCACGGCTGCTGCAGTCCCCAGGGTGGTGCACATAGAGGAGGGAGGATGAAGGGTAAAAACTGCACTGCTGTATTCCATGAGACATTAAAGGGTGAATATAATATTGATTTATTAGTCAATGCATTTCAGGGCTCCCTGGCTCCTTCCTCAAGGCAAATCAATATCATATTGTCAGGTTTCAGGAAGTTCTGAAACATGTTGACTAATAAATCAATATTATATTCACCCTTTGATGTCTCATGATATACGGCAGCGTGGGTTTTTAACCTTTCATCCGCTCTACTTTAGTTTTCTGAGAAAATGACCCTGGGCTTTCATCAACATGAAACACTTGAAATAGATCACTGTTTATAATGACTATATAATATATGTGCTTCACTCTTTGTATTGAACTTGTGAAATAAATAACTTTTTGATGACGTTCTATTTCATTGACATGCACATATTATATATAGATATATAGAATACTAGATGTGGGCCCGATGCTATCGCATCAGGAGGGTGGCGTCTGTGTGCTGTCTCTCGTCTCTGCCTCTCCCCTCGTGTCTGTGCCTATCAGCCCGTGTCTGTGCCTATCAGCCCGTGTCTGTGCCTATCAGCCCGTGTCTGTGCCTATCAGCCCGTGTCGTGCCTATCAGCCCGTGTCTGTGCCTTCAGCCCGTGCTGTGCCTATCAGCCGTGCCTGTGCCTATCAGCCCGTGTCTGTGCCTATCAGCCCGTGTCTGTGCCTATCAGCCTGTGTCTGTGCCTATCAGCCTGTGTCTGTGCCTATCAGCCTGTGTCTGTGCCTATCAGCCTGTGTCTGTGCCTATCAGCCTCTGTCTGTGCCTATCAGCCTATCTCCCCCCGTGTCGCCCTGTGTATATGGCTCTCCCCCTGTGCTACGTACTCCTCCCTTGCCCCACTCCGTTATTACCCCTGCCTGGCTCCCCCCTCGCTCCCCTCCTTTCTCACCCTTGCCTGGCTTTACAAATGCCGGCTGCTGAACGCTCCATGAACAGACACTCACTTTATGGAGCGGTCATGTGACAGGGCGGGCTGTGTGACATCACATCAGCCCGCCCTGAAACATGACCTGCTCCACAGAGTGAGAGTACGTTCTTGGAGCGTTCAGCAGCCGCCATCGGTAAAGCCAGGCAGGGGTGAGAATGGAGGGGGGTGAGGAGGGAGCCATGCAGGGGTGAGAACGGAGGGGGGCGGACGGTCCACTGGCAGTAGTGTGTGGCAGGCAGCACTACCACCAGCGGACGCCATATTGGTACACCCAAGTGGATGTATAATTGTCTTGTGGCTTCTGGAAAATCCGGTATGCGGAGTCCACTAAGGAGACTATTGCTAGAGTCTATGTTTTATGGAACGTGGTAGTTTGGTGAAACTGCGGACAATAGGGATAAATTCATTCAGTGCATGAATGATACAGCAGTAAAATACATACCACAAAAGTAGCTATAGAATATGCATAGAACATCAAAATAAGCCCGAGTCAAACCTAGAATGCAGGTGATTAGACCAGGGTACCTTTTGGAGCAGTTAATGGCTACAAACAACAAATTCTTACCAGCAATACTATCACTAGGGGAGTTAAGATGGAGACTGTCTTCCTGTATGAGTATGAAGAGAAAATGGGACCTGATCTACCATAATGCATTGCAAAGGTGAGGAAACAGTCCTAAAAATAGAAAACTCATGATGATAAAAGTTTCAGACACTAGAAGGAGCTAAGGTACTATGAACCAGCTCACTAAGGAAAACAGTGAAAGAAGTAATTATTTGATCCCCTGCTGATTTTGCGAGTTTGCCCACTGACTCAACTCATTAACTGCATTAAAGACAGCTGTCTTAAATGGTCACCTGTATAAAAGACTCCTGTCCATACACTCAGTCAGACTAACCTCTACAACATGAGCAAGACCAAAAAGCTCAGAGGATCCTAGCCCTACACAAGGCTGGAATGGACTAAAAAACCATAAGTAAGACGCTGGGTGAGAAGGAGACAACTGTTGTTAACAAATACAAAATGAATGTCAATCGACTTCGATCTGGACCTCCATGCAAAATCTCACCTGTGTGGTATCCAGTATCATAAAGAAGGTGGGAGATCAGCCTACAACTATACATTGAGAACTTGTTAATGATCTCAAGGTAGCTGGGACCAAAGTCACCAAGAAAACCATCGGATTAAATGGATTAAAAACCTGCAATGCTCGCAAAGTTCCACTTCTCGAGAAGGCACATGTGCAGACCTGTCTGAAGTCTACCAATGAACACCTTGGTGATTCTGAGAGTGATTGGGAGAAGATGCTGTGGTCAGAGGAGACAAAAATTGAGCCCTTTGGCATTAACTCAACTCGCCGTTTTTGAAGGAAGAGAAATGCTGCCTGTGACCCAAAGAACACCACTGTCAAGCATGGCGGTGGAAATATGTGCTTGTGGGCGTTTCTCTGCTGAAGGGTACAGGACTATTTCATCAATGGAATAATGGATGGACCATGTACCGTATAAATGCTGAGTGACAACCTCTTTCCCTCCTCCAGGACATTAAAAATGAGTCATGGCTGGGTCTTCCAGCACAACAATTACCCAAAACATACAGCTAAGGCAACAAAGGAGTGGCTCAAAAAGAAGCACATTAAGGTCATGGAGTGGCGTAGGCAGACTCCAAACATTAATCCCATAGAAAACTTATGGAGGACCTGAAGCTCCGACTTGTCAAATGACAGCCTCAAAATCTTGATGATTTAGAGATGGTCTGCAAAGAGGAGTGGACCAAAATTCCTCCAGACATGTGCGCACACCTTATCAACTATAAAAAAATGTCTGATTGCTGTGCTTGCCAACAAGGGTTGTGCCACCAAATATTAAGTCTTGTTTGCCAGAGGGAACAAATACTTTCGCTCTGCAAAATGCAGATTACTTTATATAATTTCGGCAATGTGATTTTCTGGATTTTATTTTTAATATTCTATCTCTCACTGTTAAAATTAACATAACCTTAAAATTAACAACTGTTCATGCCTGTCAGTGGGAAAATTTACAAAATCAGCAAGGGATCAATACTTATTTTCTTCACTGTATTAGCTTTGGAAGAGCCGAACTCTACAAACAACCTAGTGAATCTGATATTACTACAACAGCACAACAAGAAAAAAAAAAAATAATAATAGATGAGAGGCAGAATATGTTTTTTCTTCATCTTTCTTAAATTTTAAAAATTGCAAAAAGGAAAAATAATAAAACGATATAAAAGTTTGGGCACCCTTGGAGATTGGTGTGCTCAGAAAACGTGGAACAAGGTTTCAGACTCAATTAGCCTGTTAGGGTTATGGCTTGTTCACCATCATTAGTAAAGGCCAGGTGATGAAAATTTCACAGCTTTATAAAAACCCAACCTCCTCTATCATTCTGCCAGAAAGTAGCAGCCATGAGTTCTTCCAAGAAAATGCCTAGAACTCTGAAAATAAAAAAGGTGGAGGCCGACAAAGCAGGAGAAGGTTATAAGAAAATAGCAAAGAGTTTAAGTTGTCCTTTCCTCAGTTTAAAATGCAAGTAAGGAATGGCAGTTAACAAGAACAGTGGAGGTCAAGATAAGGTCTGAAAGATTAAGTAAAATTACAGTGAAAGCTGCTTGTAGAATTGCTAGTAAGGCTGGCCTCACACTGCAGTTTTTTCACTGATCAGTGTCCATCCAGTTTGTGGCCCAAAACCAGGAAAGGAACGCAAAGAGGAACTTGCAGAGAAAAACTATAATTGAAAAATTGACACATGTTCTGAGTTTTGGAGACACTCCTGGTTTTGGCACCCAAACACTGATGGACACTGATCAGTGAAAAAACTGCAGTGTGAAGCCAGCCTTAGGCATATTGGAACCCTTGCTTGACTGCAAAAGACTTTCAGGAAGATTTAGTAGTCTCTTGAGATGTGGTAAATTGTTCTGTTCAGAGACACCTGCACAAATAAGGCCTTCATGGAAGAGTCATAGAAAGAAAACCTCATCTGCGTCCTCACCATAGAAATCAGCGTCAGACGTTTGCAAAAGAACATCTAAACAAGCCTGATGCATGTTGGAAACAAGTCTGGTCGACCATTAGTTTAAAATAGAACTCTTTGGCCAAAAGGTATGTGTGGAGAAAAAAAAATGGCACAGAATTCCAGGAAATGAACATTTTACCAAACGTTTAGCATGGGGGAGGATTAATCATGTATTGAGGTCGTGTTGAGGCCAATCACATAGGGAACATGATTTCACGGGGAAATGGATTCAATGAAACTTCAAACATATCATCTGTTAAAAAGCTGAAGTTGAAAAGAGGATTCTACAAATGGATAATGAGCCTAAATAGAAGTCAAACGTCACAATAGCCTACCTCAAAAGGAGCAAGCTGATGGTTTTACAATGGTCCTCCCAGTGGTCTCATCTGAACATCATTGAAAATCTTTGGCTAGACCTCCAAAGAGCAATGCATGCAGGATGACCCAGGAATCTCACAGAACTGGAAAACTGTTCAAAGGAAGAATGGAGGAAAATCCCTCAAACAAGAACTGAAAGACTCTTGGCTGTCTACAAATAGCGTTTACAAGCTGTGATGTTACAAAAGTGGGCACTACTAGGTACTATTTTGGATGTCCAAATTATTATAATTTTCCCTTTTGTAATTTTTCAAATGTACATGATGAAAATATTTTTTGCCTAACATAAAAAAGGAAATTTGTCATCTTTTAACCCCCTCCCCCCGGGCGATTTTCCCATTTTCCGTTTTTTCCGCCCCTTCTTTTAAAGGGCCATAACTTTATTTTCCCGTCAATATAGACACTTGAGGGCTTGTTTTTTGCAGGACGAGTTGTTCTTTTAAATTACATTTTATTGTACAGGAAAATGGGGAAAAAAATTGCAAGTGCAGTGAAATTACAAAAAAAAGTGCAATTAAACGTTTCTTTTTTGGGGTTTTGTATTCACCATGATCACTATATGGTAAAACTGACATAACTGTATGATGCCTCAGGTCAGTACGAGTGTGTAGATACCAAATATGCATACTTTTACGGTTATCTAAGTGGTAACAAAAAATTCATAACGTATTTAAAGAAAAGAATTACCGGTATACCATCTTTGCGTACGGGTCATTCCATGTCAAGTGATCCAAAAATGAATATTTTTTTTCCCTGACGTCCTCAGATTTTTTAATTTTTTTTCTATATGAAGAACAACTTTATCTAATTACAAAAAAAAAGTTTTGAATTTTTTTCTTTAAAAATCTGTAAAAAATTAACTGATAAAGTTTTAAAAAAGTGTGAATTTTGGCCTGGTATGGCTTTACATTTTCTATCATATCTCGGGCTAGAAATAAGATAGAGAAACAAAATAAACACCAATCTACTCAGAACTGTCCAGGCTTTCATCAGATATGTCACAAGAGGATCTTTGTTAATATTTTACCCATGTGATCGCAAGCGCAAAACTTTAAAACGCATTTCCGAAAAATCGGCGCGCTTTAAATATTTCAAAAACTGCCCATGTGTCTGCTTTGCTCAGCCACATCTGTACCAAATTTCAAGTGGGGATCGCAATGGGATCATATTTTAACATATTTTACTAGTAATAGCGTCAATGGGTCATTCCATATCAAGTGATCTAAATATGAATATTTTTTTTTTACCTGACGTCTTTAGATTTTTTTTTTTTTTTTTCCTTTATGAAGTACTACTTTAGTTAATTACAAATTAAAAGTTTAGAATTTTTTTCTTCATCAGTTAATTTTTTACAGATTTTTAAAGTTTAAAAAAAAGGGTGAATTTTGGCCTGGTATGACTTTACATTTTTTTATCTCAGGCTAGAAATAAGATAATGAAGTGGGAGAGGCATCATTTTACTCAGAACGGTAACAGCTTTCATTTGAGATGTTACAAGACTGAATTTGATATAAAGAAACATAAACTATTGACGGGCAATTGTGAAAAAATGACTGATTGTGTTCTTGGTGATTTTTGAATTGACACTATAATAGTTAAATATTTTGCACTTAGGTCCAATGAATGCGTCCATGGGGTCAAGCTGGGACAGAGTCATCACAAATTAGCCTTATTTGCAGATGACCTGCTACTTTACATCTCCCAGCCCCTGGTCTCCATCCCTTCGGTCTTAATGGAGTTTGAACGGTTCGGACAATTGAGCAACTTTAAAGTGAATTGCTCCAAAACCGAGGCACTCAATATTTCTTTGCCTGGAGAATTGGTTTCTCATCTATCTAAACAGTTCCCATTTAAATGGAAAGTAGAAGCCATTAAGTACTTGGGAGTCCTTATACCAAAAGATCTTAAACAAATATTCAATTTAAATTATCAACCCCTTTTGACTAACGCGGAATCGGCATTTACCTCCTATAGACAATTAAAGCTATCCTGGTTCGGGAGAATAAACGTAGTCAAGATGGATGTCTTGCCCCGACTCTTATATACTTTTCAGACAGTTCCTGTTCTATTGGATAGAGGCTTCCTCTCCAAAATGCAATCTATGATCCTTAGATTTGTCTGGGGGGGCAAGAGGTCCAGATTGCGAATGAATATCCTATCCTTGCCCAAGACCAGAGGAGGGGTTGGACTACCCAACATACGAGCATACTTTGTGGCTTCCTCTCTTGTTAGAGCTCTAGATTGGCATTATCATGCATCCTCCAAGAAATGGGTAGGGGTGGAGCAAGAGGGTTTAGGGAATCCGCTGAAACACCTGCTTTGGATTTCCCCTAAAGACTCCACAGACCTAGTACCTTTGACAGACATGACCAGAAACACCTTGAAGGTATGGCACCTAGTGACGAAAACCCTCCGCTTAAACGACAGACTTGGCCCTTTGACTCCCCTTTTTTCCAACCCATCTTTCCCACCCAGATTTGACAGGCAGAGATTTTTATGTTGGCGGATTGTGGATGACACCCGAGTAGGACAGACTCTGTCCAGTGGTGGTTTGCCCCCGATGGCAGAGCTACAACTCAAAGAACCTACGAGACCTCTTAAGTGATTCGAATTTCTCCAATACAGAGCATAATTATATTCAGCTGACCACTCTTGCAGGGTAAGATTGACGCCCAACGTATTGGAGAGGTTATTCCAACTGGAGGCTCCACCGAGGCGCAAAATATCAGTTCTATACCAGGCCTTAGGGTCCATGAGAGAGCAGGGCACCCTTTACTTCCAACGTGCTTGGGAGAGGGAATTGGGGTGCAGCATTTCAGAAGCTAATTGGCAGAAATGCTTTATATTTACTCACTCACTAGCTAGCGCTTGTTCTGCACAAGAAAGAAGCTATAAGCTGCTCACTAGATGGTACTTGTGCCCGACGACACTCCGGAACATGTTCCCTGGAACCCCTGATACCTGCTGGCGCTGTGGGGAAGAGAAGGGTACAATGATACACATTTGGTGGAGTTGTGGGGAAATCCGGTGGTTCTGGTCTGAGGTTTTCAATGCATACGCCCGGATAACAGGTAAACAAGCCGAATGCTGCCCAGAATCGTCAATGTTATCCATTTTTCCAGGTCCTATTGGGCTACAGAAGAGGGATATTCTCCGCTTTTGCATCTCGGCTGCTCGTGCTGTGATCCCGAGGTTCTGGAAATCAAGCCGGGCTCCATCTCTACTTGATTGGTTCAAAGAATTGATGGACATATATCGAATGGAGGAGCTCGCAGCTGATGCGTCGGGATCTCGGAACAAATTCTTAGGGATTTGGGTTGAATGGATTCTTTTTCACGACTCTGCAGAATGTAGGAGTATCTTTTCCAGCACAGATAATATGGCTCGACCTCTGGCTGATGGGGAGCCAGTGGGATGAGTACCCTTTCTCCTTCCCATACCTCACCCGTCCCCTCCCCTCCTTTTTTCTTACGTGGCTTTTCTTTCCCAGTATAACTTTTTCTAATGGTTTTTGTTTCTCTTCTCTCTCTCTTCTTTTCTATCTCTTTTCTTCCCATCTGATACATTCAGTCTAGGTATTTCCTTTCTACACCTATACCTTCAGAATTCTAGTGAACATTAGACAGGTATCGGAAACTCTGAGCTGTGAGTAGATCATTAATATTTCGGCCTTCCTTTCCGGTACCCAGTCGATAGACTATTCCAACTAGGCCTCAACGGGTAATGACCCACTTACGTGGTCAACCTGTTAGAAGGGGCCAAGTGATAAAAATCATTCTGCTGGGGCTGCTTGTCCCCTTGACATCAGAACATCTCAAAACCCTGAGAAAGGTTGTATACTTGAGTGTTTGGAATTATATTTAGATTGTAGTATATATTGCACCAGAGATAAGCGCAAAAGTAAATTTGCAGCTTATCTTAAAGTTACTAATAACTTTGTGAATTCTCTTTTTGTATATTTTATATGTCTCAAGATTTTGTTAAAAGATTGAATGTATGTCTTTCATATGTTTTTTCAAAATTTAATAAAAATGAGATTAACCATAGTTAAATATTTTAAAATATGATCCCATCACGATCCCAACTTGAAATTTGGTACAGATGTGGCTAAGAGCATAAAAGACACATGGGCAGTTTTGGAAAATTTTTATTAAAACGTTTTTTCGGAAATGCGTTTCAAAATGTTGCGTTTGCATTCGCATGGGTAAAAAATTAAAATTAACAAATATACTCTTGTGACATATCTGGTAAAAGCCTGGACAGTTCTGAGTAGAATGGTGTTTATTTTGTTTCTCTATCTTATTTCTAGCCCGAGATAAAAAAAATGTAAAGTTATACCAGGCCAAAATTCACCCTTTTTTTAAACTTTAAAAATCTGTAAAAAATTAACTGATGAAGAAAAAAATTCCAAACTTTTAATTTGTAATTAACTAAAGTAGTACTTCATAAAGGAAAAAAAAAAAAAAAAAAAAAAAAAAAAATCTAAAGACGTCAGGTAAAAAAAAAAATATTCATATTTAGATCACTTGATATGGAATGACATATTGACGCTATTAATAGTAAAATATGTTAAAATATGATCCCATTGCGATCCCAACTTGAAATATGGTACAGATGTGGCGAAGAGCAAAGCAGACACATGGGAAGTTTTTGAAATATTTAAAGCGCGCCGATTTTTCGGAAATACGTTTTAAAGTTTTGCGCTTGCGATCACATGGGTAAAATATTAACAAAGATCCTCTTGTGACATATCTGATGAAAGCCTGTATAGTTCTGAGTAGATTGGTGTTTATTTTGTCTCTCTATCTTATTCCTAGCCCGAGTTATGAGGAGAAACGTAAAGGCAGGCAACAGCGAAATTCACACTTTTTCCAAACTTTGAAAATCATTTAAAAAAAATATAAAAAATTTTTTTTTAAAATTCTCTCTTCACATTTTGCATTGTCTGACATGCTATTATCAAATAACAAAATCTCAAAAGAATAAAAAATATAGAGGTAATAATCATTGGTTCACTTGACATGGAATGACCCGTACATGTGATGTTTTGATTGCCTGTTACTGCATATTATTGCAATGTTGCGGCGACAAAAAAAAACAAAAAAAACCAAAAACACAATTTTGGCATCTGGACTTTACCGTTATGTAGTTTAAAGATATGATTCATTGATTATATATTTTGATAAATCTGGTATTTTTTAATTCGGCGACACTAAATGTGTGTACATTTTTCAAAAACAGTCCTATATACAAGGGATGGCAGAAAGGTAGAGCAAAGGCAATTTTTCTCAAAACAGGGCTCTGCAGAGCCAGCTTTCTCATGAATTTTAGAATTTCACAAGGTGTTTGTTGCCTATTCTATAGATAGGGAATACATTTTGAATCTGAGACGTAGAGGGTGGGAAAAGGCAAGATCACCAGACACGCTCATCCTGCACCCAGGTAAGTATCCCACCCTGCTCCTTTGCTATGGTTCTGTATTGATCATGTGTGTGCATGCACAATGTAGAAAGATTAGATTGCAAGTCCAACAGGAAACCAACATCTGAAAGTAAATCAATGCAAGTTCTAGACAAAAATAATAATAAATAATAGAAAGCTTCAGTTACTTACACCTGTTCCATCTCCAACCCAGACCAAAGACAGCTCTCCACTTTGATCAAATGTGCCCTGGATCAAAAAAGAGAAAAGGATATAGATTTATATAATGTATACGACTGTAATCGAAATTCCAGAGCTCAAAAACGTGGCTCATTTACTACAAACTTAAAAATCAAAACCGTCAAGTGTGAACACAGTCTATGCAATTTCCTTCTCCACTAGTCAGCGCTTACCTGGGGAGCTCTCCTTTCTCACCCTATATAGTAACACACAGCATCCCCCTGCAGATAGCCGTGCCTGCTGTCCTGTTACCTATACTCTGGTACAGTACAACAAGTGATCCACCTAAACACTTAAAAGGGGTTGACTGCTCCCAAGTCTCTCTGTGACTAGAGATTGGTGAATCCTCACATTGCATGGTCAGTCATGGTCCGGAAAGGCATTCACATTGCATAGAGTATGCGATATGCATATCCTGGCAAGAATCCGACTAGATGGACATAGCCTCAATCAATTCAAGCGTTTTGCGCTAAGCCGCGCCCATCCAATCGGATTCTAGCCAGGAGTGTACATATTATACTCATATACATATCATACTCGAAGCAATGTGACCACTGTTCCCAGCTCAGACACCCAAGAATCTTGGTAGCGCACAATGCATGTAATGTGAGGATTCACAAGTCTATACTCAAGTGACTGCAGACTTATGGATGTTTACCGTTCTGAACAGCCAATCACAGCAATTTCTATGCTTTGGCAAATTAAATTGTCTGAAACATTGAAGACAAGCTATGATTGGTGCTAGGACACCACCATTCATAGACTGGAGCCTGGCAACGGCGGCACCACCAACTCCAGCACGGATTGGAGCCATCAGCCGATGTTGTGTGAGCACACTAATCAGCGAGCAGAGATGCAGTCTGATCTCAGTGTCCGCTCTGCTCCACCTCATTCCACCTTGGAGACGCAAGTAGAACGGTCAATGTGCTGTTCTGCTGCCAGATTTGAGGTGCCAGACTATTTTAGCCTGTGCCACCACTTGTTATGCTGCTGATTGAAGAGAGAAGATACGGTAGAATATTTGTTGCGGTCTGTTTTTTTTTTCTAGCACACCCCAATCCCTCTCCATTTTCCGCCCTTTAGCACCATATGTGGACATGCATCCTGCAAGTTGTTGAGCTACTGATAAGTGACGCACATCACTAATCGGCATCCAGTTGCTGTTTGTTTTTGCCCCAAGGAGGTAAAAACAGAATCAAATAAAAATAATTTAGATGACTTAAATTGGGATGGATTAAGGACAGTAAAAATATACTGCAGCTTTAACAATATTTTTTAACAAATATAGTCAGAATTAGTGTCAGTTGTGGGCACTCAGTAATTTTTTTTTTTTTTTTTTTACTGATGTCAAGTCTAGTAATTGTAGTACTTCAACCACCATGTTTTCTATTCAACAATGTTAAGATAGTGTAGTTCACTTGCGACCACTCTGTAATTGTTTGTACTGATGTCCGTTTAGTTAACATGGTTTGTTTTACCAAATTTGATAAATTTTCTATTTTATTTATATATTTTCTACTACTCTTCCCCCCCCCCACCTCTTTAACTTTTAATTTTATTTTTTTTAACTATTATTAAAAAGTTTACACCAAAACACACACCACACACACCAACACACACAAAAGAAAGAATGTCCCACACAGTAAAGGAGAGGAGCTCCCCTTCTTCCCCTCCTCCTACTTCCTCCAGTGATAACAAACCTCCACGTGGACATTCAATGATAGCCAATGAGCCAGCATCCACCAATAGTGAACCACTATCCACTATTAGTGACCCTCTATGGACCTAACACCCAAATGATTATGAGCCACAGATTCCTGATTTTGTGACCCAATACCGAATCCAAATTGAGACCATCGGCCTCACATAAATCAACTTTTTCAAAGTCTTTTTCTTTGAAAATGTTGTAAGCTCATGGGCATCCGAAACCAATTTATGAGCCCAACAATTTTTTGGGCCAAAACCCCGCCTCATCATTTCTATTGCATCAATGGGCGTTCAGTTAGCAAATGAAGAAGTTTTTTGGCCTTGTACTTCACATGGGGATAGTGAAGAAGCTAGCAGTTCAGCAATATTGAAGTGTTAATAATTTATAGAACACTACACTTTTCTGCATGGCTATGACCTGTAAGTGACAAGGACATCCACCAAGTTTTGCATTTCAACTATAATGCACAATGTCCTCCCTGAGATTTCCCCAATTTTGACACTTTTCAAAATTCAACTGGTCATTGATCATTTCAGCAACAGATTTGCTTGGTGTACATTCCCTAAAGGGATATCTGCGGGGACGAGTCCCTAATTCACTTCAAGGGGAGGCTTAAATCCCTGCAATACCTGCTCAGTAAGACAGCCAGGTTCGGAATTAAACGGTACAAGCTGTATGAGAGTACCTCGTGGTATACCCATATGTGTAGAGTTTACGAAGGGAAGGACACATGGATTAAATGACCTGAAAATCCCTCTGTCCTGTCTGTATTGCTGCATCAAGGTTCTTAGGGTTCACCGAGAATTGATTATGGAGATTCTCCAAATAGTTTTAGACCTATATTAAATGGAGAACTCATTTAAGGTTCAAAAGTCCGTTTTTTATTTAAAACCCTGTGTAGTTTTAGTGACAAAGTGATTTGTGACCAACCCATACCCCCCTATACAACACACAATATCCACCTATTAAGGAAAATCAGATCTGATATCAGGACAGTGACCCAAGTTATAATCCCCAAATCCAGTTCTAGACACTGCGTCTCCAAAGACTGTTCGGGGAGTACTGTATATACTTGCGTATAAGCCGAGTTTTTCAGCCCAAAAATTGGGCTGAAAAGTCCCCCCCTCGGCTTATACGCGAGTCACTGTATACACTGTGTAATATACTGTGTATACAGTATACGGGCCCGCCCCCATCAGTATACAGGCCCCCCTGCCTTGTGCACAAACCTGTAAAGGAAGAGATTAGTATACTTATCACTGTCCCGCTGCCGCTGTCCCGCCGCCGTCATTGCGGTCCTCCGTCTTCTTCCGTCTGCTTCCGGCTTCCTCCGGTCGGCGCAGGCAATGATGTCATTGTCTGCGCGACCGAGGAGGAAACCGGAAGAAGATGGAGGAGCGCGATGGCGGCGGGAGGGACAGTGATAAGTATACTAATCTCTTCCTTTATAGGTTTGTGCAAAAGGCGGGGGGGCCTGTATACTACCACTGGGGCTGTATATACCACTGGGGCTGCTGTATACTGATGGGGGGGCTGTATACTACCACTGGGGCTGCTGTATACTGATGGGGGGGGGCTGTTATACTACCACTGGGTCTGCTGTATATACCCCAACCCTATTGGGGCGCTGCCTTTGCTGTGTATACCACTACTGGGTGCTGCTGTATATTCTCATTAAGGGGCTGCTGTATAACATGAACTACCTGGGGCTGCTGTACTGTCGATATACCACTGGGGCTGCTGCATGTATTATACCACACTGGGGCTGCTGCTGTATATACCACTGGGGCTGCTGCTGTATACACCATGGGGCTGCTGCTGTTAATTCTAACTACACTGGGGCTGCTGCTGTATACTACCACTGGGGCTGCTGCTGTATACTACCACTGGGGCTGCTGCTGTATACTACCACTGGGGCTGCTGCTGTATACTCTAACACACTGGGGCTGCTGCTGTATACTACCACTGGGGTGCTGACTCAGCTGCTGCTGTATACAACCTACTGGGCTGCATTGGGCTGCTGCTGTATACTACCACTGGGGCTGCTGTATACCACACTGCTGGGGGCTGTATACCTGTGCTGGGGTCCACCCTCAGCTTATACACGAGTCAATAGGTTTTCCCAGGTTTTGGGGGCAAAAGTAGGGGGGGGTCGGCTTATACACGGGTCGGCTTATACACGAAGTATATACGTATGTTTACAGTCATGAAAAAGTTTGGGCACCCCTCTTACTCTTTTTTTTTTTTGTTTAAAATTGTTTTTTTGCAACAGCTATTTCAGTGTGATATATGTAATAACTGATGGACACAGTAATATTTCAGGATTGAAATGAGGTTTATTGTACTAACCAAAATGTGAAATATGCATTATTTCAAAAATTGACAGGTGCAAAAGTATGGGCACCTCAACAGAAAAGTGACATTAATATTTAGTAGATCCACCTTTTGCAAAAATAACAGCCTCTAGTCGCTTCCTGTAGCTGTTAATGAGTTCCTGGATCCTGGATGAAGGTATATTTGACCATTCCTTCTTTACAAAACAATTCCAGTTCAGTTAAGTTTGATGGTTGCCGAGCATGGACAGCCCGCTTCAAAACATCTCACAGATGTTCAATGATATACAGGTCTGGGGACTGGGATGGCCATTCCAGAACATTGTAATTGTTCCTGTGCATGAATGCCTGAGTAGATTTGGAGCGGTGTTTTGGATCATTGTCTTGCTGAAAGATCCATACCCGGCGTAACTTCAAATTTGACACGGATTCTTGAACATTATTCTCAAGAATCTGCTGATACTGAGTGGAATCCATGCGACCCCCAACTTTAACAAGATTCCCGGTGCAGTCATTGGCCACATAGCCCCAAAGCATGATGGACCCTCCCCCAAATTTGACAGTGGGTAGCACGTGTTTTTCTTGAAATTCTGTGTTTTTGTGGCGCCATGCATAACGCCTTGTTGTATGACCAAACAACTCCACAGGACCTTCTTCCAAAATGAAACTGACTTGTCCAAATGTGCTTTTGCATACCTCAGGCGACTCTGTTTGTGGCGTGCATGCAGAAACTGCTTCTTTCGCATCACTTTCCCATACAGCTTTTCCTTGTGCAGTGTGTGCTGTATTGTTGACCGATGCACAGTGACACCATCTGCAGCAAGATGATGCTGCAGGCCTTTGGAGGTAGTCTGTGGATTGTTCTTGACTGTTCTCACCATTCTTCTTCTCTGCCTTTCTGATATTTTTGTTGGCCTGCCACTTCTGGCCTTTACAAGAACTGTCCCTGTGGTCTTCCATTTCCTTACTATGTTCCTCACAGTGGAAACTGACAGGTTAAATCTCTGACACTACTTTTTGTATCCTTCCCCTGAACAACATGTTGAACAATCTTTTTTTCAATCATTTGAGAGCTGTTTTGAGGAGCCCATGATGCCACTCCTCAGAGAAGATGCAACTAGGAGAACAACTTGTAAGTGGACACCTGAAATAGCGTTTTCCAATTGGAAAACGCTATGAAGTACAAAGCTCAATGAGGTTACCAAACAATTTAGTGCTTCAGTAAGTCAGTAAAAAGTAGTTAGGAGTATTCAAATCATGAAAATCAGAAGGGTGCCCATACTTTTGCACCTGTCAAAATTTTGAAATAATGCATATTTTACATTTTTGGTTAGTGCAATAAACCTCATTTCAATCCTGAAGTATTACTGTGTCCATCAGTTATTACATATACCGTGTTTTCCCGAAAGTAGGACCCCCCGAATGTAAGGCAGGGTTGGGGGGGCCGCTGGGAAATGTAAGGCTTCCCTTACCTTTGGGCCGCCACTGTCTCCCTGTGGGTCCCCAGGTGTTTCCAGGCTCCTCAGGTGTCCACAGGTGCAGCTGGGCGGGTCCGGCGCTCATGGGGTTAACTCGCCGTGTTAACCCACTGAAGTCCGCCCAGCTCGGGCTGTCATTGGCCGCCCCAGCCCCGACGTCACCTGCTCCTCAAGGCATCCGGCTCGAGCTGATTCCGACTCCCTGCAGCAGAAACCTTCCACACCACAGCCGCACCGCAGAGGAAAACGTCCACCATTGAAAGAGAAAGTAAGGAAACATGTACCGGTATACTGTACCATTGTGTGTGTGTACTTTTGTGATAGGGTATGGGGTGGCTGTTGCAGTGGGATCCAGCAGTGTTATGGGGTATGGGGCTGTGTGCAGTGGGATCCAGCAGTGTTATGGGGTGTGTGCAATTTGTCATTTTTTTTCGGCTAATGTAAGACCTCCCCCGAAAGTAAGACAGGGTGGGACTTTTTGGGGTAAAATTAATGTAAGACAGGGTCTTACTTTCGGGAAAACACGGTATCACACTGAAATAGCTGTTTCAAAAAAACCAATTTTAAACCAAAAAAATGAGTAAGATTAAGAGGGATGCCCAAACTTTTTCATATGACCATCTCCACCAATAATGAGTGTATGCTGTTTGATCAAGGGTCGATTCACTATGTCAGGCAAGTCTGTCAATCCCTGTTTGTAGTCATTATTGGGTCCTGCCAATGACTACTGTCTATTGTCTCTCCTAGGACGGCAGATTGGTAACTTTTCTTAGTTTTTGACCATCAATATGGTTTGTGCCCTGCCCGAAGCATTTAGTTTCTGAGCACAGGAGCTCATCAGGGCTAGTAATATGTTGTTGGTTCTTTATCATCTGAAAAATTACTGTGAGGTAGGTTCCCTGGCAAGATATGGTAACCTGGTGTTCCGTGAACTTCAGACCCACTGTCTTAGTCCATATACAGTTGTGGCCAAAAGTATTGGCACCCCTGCAATTCTGTCAGATAATGCTCAGTTTCTTCCTGAAAATGATTGCAATCACAAATTCTTGATTATATAAATCTTCATTTAATTTGTCTTCAATGAAAAAACACAAAAGAGAATGAAGCAAAAAGCAAAACATTGATCATTTCACACAAAACTCCAAAAATGGGCCAGACAAAAGTATTGGCACCCTCAGCCTAATACTTGGTTGCACAACCTTTAGCCAAAATAACTGCGATCAACCGCTTCCGGTAACCATCAATGAGTTTCTTACAATGCTCTGCTGGAATTTTTGACCATTCTTTTCGCAAACTGCTCAGGTCCCTGATATTTGAAGGGTGCCTTCTCCAAACTGCCATTTTTTAGATCTCAACACAGGTGTTCTATGGGATTCAGGTCTGGACTCATTGCTGGCCACCTTAGAAGTCTCCAGTGCTTTCTCTCAAACCATTTTCCAGTGCTTTTTGAAGTGTGCTTTGGGTCATTGCCCTGCTGGAAGACACATGACCTCTGAGGGAGACCCAGCTTTCTCACACTGGGCCCTACATTATGCTGCAAAATGTGTTTGTAGTCTTCAGACTTCATAATGCCATGCACACGGTCAAGCAGTCCAATGCCAGAGGAAGCAAAGCAACCCCAAAACATCAGGGAACCTCCACCATGTTTGACTGTAGGGACTGCGTTCTTTTCTTTGAATGCCTCTTTTTTTTCTCCTGTAAAACTATGTTGATGCCTTTGCCCAAAAAGCTCTACTTTTGTCTCATCTGACCAGAGAACATTCTTCCAAAACATTTTAGGCTTTCTCAGGTAAGCTTTGGCAAACTCCAGCCTGGCTTTTTTTATGTCTCGGGGTAAGAAGTGGGGTCTTCCTGGGTATCCTACCATACAGTCCCTTTTCATTCAGACGCCGACAGATTGTACGGGTTGACACTGTTGTACCCTCGGACAGGGCAGCTTGAACTTGTTTGGATGTTAGTCGAGGTTCTTTATCCATTATCCGCACAATCTTGCATTGAAATCTCTTGTCAATTTTTCTTTTCCGTCCACATCTAGGGAGGTTAGGCACAGTGCCATGGGCTTTAAACTTCTTGATGACACTGCGCACGGTAGACACAGGAACATTCAGGTCTTTGGAGATGGACTTGTAGCCTTGAGATTGCTCATGCTTCCTCACAATTTGGTTTCTCAAGTCCTCAGACAGTTCTTTGGTCTTCTTTCTTTTCTCCATGCTCAATGTGGTACACACAAGGATACAGGACAGAGGTTGAGTCGACTTTAATCCATGTCAACTGGCTGCAAGTGTGATTTAGTTATTGCCAACACCTGTTAGGTGCCACAGGTAAGTTACAGGTGCTGTTAATTACACAAATTAGAGAAGCATCACATGAGTTTTTCTAACAGCTGCCAATACTTTTGTCCACCCCCTTTATGTTTGGTGTGGAATTATATCCAAATTTGGCTTTAGGACAATTATTTTTGTGTTTTTTCATTGAAGACAAATTAAATGAAGATAATACCAAAGAATTTGTGATTGCAATCATTTTCAGGAAGAAACTGAGTATTATCTGACAGAATTGTAAGGGTGTCAATACTTTTGGCCACAACTGTAGATCAGTATAGCTTTGGTTTTTAAAGGTCCAGGATGTAAGAAGACAGTTCATTCAAAGTAGTCAGGTTTAAAAGGACAGATGTTCTGTGACATAAAAGATAACGGAGTAGGGTTACATTTCAGCCTTCCATTAAGGATGCCTCTATAGCTATTCCTTTGGTCACCTGGATAATTTCGGTGCACATAATTGGTACTTAGCATTAAAACACCCAATTTACTGCGTCAGAAATAAAGAGGTATACTTTGGAAGGTCTGGTTATTACCCTTATCATTCCATCACTCCCAATCACCTTGACTCTTGGTGTCTTGGGAACCCGCTCCTTCCGTGGGGAGCTTAACCATCACAGCTGCAACTCCATCATCCCCACAGGTCCCGGTGTGCAGTAGCGGCCCTAACCAGCCGCCTTCCACAAGTGGCGTCACGACAAACGCTTTATTTTATTTTTACTTTCCTTTTTATCACTTTACAAACCCCTTTTTTAATGGCCGCCCAATAGGGGACCACTGACCGGGTCACGCCCCTATGACAGCACCCCACAGTCCCGACGACGTCGAGAGGGCCTGGTTCCGAGCACCCCACGGCCCCCGCTGGGGTGGGTCATAACCCCACTCCGTTATGTCACAGAACATCTGTCCTTTTAAACTGGACCACTTAGAATGAACTGTTTTCTTACATCCTGGACCTTTAAAAACCAAAGCGATGCTGATCTACTTTATATGGACTAAGACAGTGAGTCTGAAGCTCACGGAACACCGGGTTACCATATCTTACCAGGGAACCCGACACAAATTTTTTGGATGATAAAGAACCAACAACATATTGATGAGCCCCTGTGCTACAAACAGGGACGAAACGTGTCGGGTAGGGCAACACACCATATCGATGGTCAAGAACTAAGAAAAGTTACCGATCTGCCGTCTAAGGAGAAACAATGGACAGTAGTATGGACAGGACCCAATAACTGTTTGACAGACTCACCTGACAGTGATTCGACCCTTGATCAAACAGCATACACACATTATTGGTGGCGATAAACATACTCCCCAAACAGTCTCTGGAGACGCAGTGTCCCGAACTGTTTTTTGGGGATTATAATTTAGGTCCCCATCCTGATATCAGATCAGCTTTTCCTTGATAGGTGGATATTTTGTGTTGTAGGAGGGAGGGATATGGTCACAAATCACTTTGTCACTAAAACTGCACAAGGTTTTAAAATAAAAAACAGAATTTTCAACCTTAAATGAGTTCTCCCTTCAATATATGCATCAAGGTTCTTACCTCTACAAAGATAACCTTTACACAAGCATCCTACTTTTTCAAAGTCCCTCTCTGCCAGAGCTGCCGAAGCATGTGGTACGGTGTACAAAAACCCAGAGAGGCCTCCCAAGGATGCTTATTAGGCAGCTGCTCAGAAAGGGCAAGAGCAGAACCCAATATAGCTACAACAACCTTGTGGTCAAATTCAAGAACAAGAGGGATTTCCTTTTCTTGACCACAACACAGTGACGAAGGCACCAACCCCACAGCTGTATGAGGTGCCTCTACACAGGTCCAAACCAGACTGTGAACTGGGGTACAAGAAGAACATGGGAAGGATGGGGGGGGGGGGGGGGAAATGATGACTTCTCCGATCAAGTACTCTAGCCTTACAGTGCCTTGCGCAAACCTAAGGTATGGTACAAAATGATGGTGGTGGTGCACATTGTACAGAGGACACTGTATAACGCTTACGATGTGCAGGTCAGAAAGGCACATTCCTTCAGTTACAGAAGGTAGCGATCAAGGCCCTAATATTTGAAAGTCAGGAAGGAGCAGTTCACAGTATATCTGGGATTGAAAGTGAACGCATAGCACCGGGCCCACATTTCCCAGGTAGGTTCCACCAATTTGGAAAGAAAGGAAAGCTGTAAAAAAGGTGCAAAGTGTTTTACCGAAGGGGAATAAAAAAATAAATAAATAAATAAAAAAAAAAAAGAGACACCACTTGGCAATGGGACATATGCCCCAAAAAACCTGGCCTGCGTATGAAAAAATGTTTCAAAGTCTATCACTTATCCATGGACTATTAAATTTATTTCTGATTTACTCTATTTTAGTGCACAACTGGATGTATTCTATACAGCTCACACATACCAACCTAATGTACTCTACATAATTTATGTATGCCACCACATTCTAAAATTCTAATGCCAGGAAAACAGTAGATCAATTACAAGATAGGATCACTTGTGGTGGGTTTCTACCATTTAGGCACATCTGGGGTTCTCCACACGTGACATGACGCCCACAGGCTATTCAGTCATAGTATGCATTCCAATGCGTCTCTCCTTTTCAAGGTGTGACACAGTAGTGTCCAAACAGTGGTTTCCCACTATTTGAGGGGTCATTCCATGTCAAGTGATCCAATTTTGAATTTTTTTTGCTTGACGTATTAAGATTTATTTTTAAGTACTACCTTAGTGAATTAAAAATTAGGAGTTTTACATTATTATCTTAATTTGTTAATACGTTTTATTAATTTTTTAAAAGATCTGCATTTTCCATCATGTCTTTGTTAGACATAAGAGAGGCACCATTTTTAATAGAACGATGCAGGCTTTAATTTGATGTGTTGGAAGATAATGTTTGGTGACATTTTGTTTTTGAGGAGCCAAATAAGAATATGTGATGCTTGATTTGGAAAAATTGCTTTAAAATTAAAGAAAAAAAAAAATGCATGTGTTATTTGTGTTCTTGATTACAATTGTACAGGAATTCAAGCTGGAATCTCCTTTGTATCATTTTTTAAGTGTGATTTTCTAAATACAATGTCATCCTAATCATATGTTTAATGCTAAATTACAAGGAATAATATTTAAATACTAGCTGTGAGCCCGATTCTAAAGAATCGGGAGTCTAGAATCTGTATATAATTTTTTAAAGAGTTTTAAATAATAGACGTAAACACCAGATATATGACTAAGTAGGCGATGTAGGCAGAACTGTGAGGGTAGCAATATAGTGGAGGTGTAGAAAGAGTTAATGTCCGACTAACAGGACTATAACAGAGTAGGAACTTATAATGATATTAAAAATGTTATTGAAGGAGTTAATGTCCCACAGGCACTCCCACAACAGACACAGCGCTGTAAATTATATCCAAAATGGTGTTCAAGGGGTTAATGTACCAGTGGCAGTAGTTATACACACTACCAAATATGCAGTTAATGCTGAACTGGTATATAATGGGTTAATTTCGCAGTGTCATTACAACTATACACTGTGTAATAGAAATAACAACAATAATGGAATATAAGTGGTTAATGTTCCTACTGGCAGTAGTAATAGAGACTACAAAGTATGGAGTTAAGGCAGAAATGGTATATAAGGGGTTAACTTCGCAGTGGCAGTACAACTACACACTGTGTTACAGAAATTACAGATAAAACGGAATGTAAGGGGTTAATGTTGCTACGGTCATGAGTACAATGAGAGAAGCGCCATGTATCTCAATGGGAAGTGAGGCGCTATTCTCATTGGTCGGCGCCAGCACACAGCGACCAATGAGAATAGTGCCTCACTTCCTATGGAGATACATGGAGGACTTTGAGTTTCAAATTTACCGCTGTAAGTGAGGCGCTATGCTCATTGGTCGCTGTGTGCTGGCGCCGACCAATGAGCATAGCGCATCACTTCCCATTGAGATACATAGCAGTCTTTAGAGCTGTGCATGGCCGGGCCCTTGGTTCTATTTTCGGCCACGGCGCTCAGCTCTCGTCGTTCGTCGCCGGGGCGGGAGACTCGCAATGGCCGCTGCGCGGCCATTGCTCGCGCCCCTGCAACGGCTCGCAATACCCGCTGCGCGGGCAATGCTTCGCTGGTCGCGTGGGCGCCTCGCTCCCACGGACACGACGACGGAAGTAGCGCCGAAACTTACGGAAGTGCGTTAGGGCAATTATATATGAGATACGTGTATCAATTTTTTTTTATCATTAGGACACTACACATGCCCTTTTTCCAAGTTGTTAAACAGGAGTACAGTAGTTAAATCATCAATCTAAATAAAACAATATGAACTAACGTTAAACAATTGTAAGTATTGAACAACACTTTAATCATCAGTTTGTCCTCTCTATTATATTATCCCTTCTAAGTCTTTTTCGCTCTTACAAACAATGGCCATTTCCTTTTGTGTCAGAGTATGTACGGCCTGTTATGGCGTTTGGGTCACCCGAGTTAATATCTGATTTTTGTTGACTTATAAAAATGTGAAAAGGATAGACTCCTAAAATATATATGGTTATACATTTGGTCCAGTAGTGAAATTCAGAATGTGTTGATTATTAATTATTTTATGTTCTAATATCTTGATTATTGTATCATAATGATTAAAGTCTCATGTTCACATTGTACTACAATAAATGGATCACTTAAACATGAACCATGTATGAAGGAGTCGAAGTTGGAGTCAGGGAAATTCAGCAGTTGGAGGCTTGACTTACCGACTCCACAGCCCTGTTTGTTAGCCTATTCTTTGAAGTAGATAGCATTAGCAGTGTTTCTACATAACTTTTTGTTGTGTGCATCCATTCTTTCTAGAATTTTCTCTATCGTCCTTCTGAGTAATCCCATTTGTCCAAACAGAATATTTTGTCTGCATATGTGGTATTGTCCCACTCAAAAGAAAGTGGGCAACAATATGTGGTGTGGGAGTCCGTTTTTTGCGTTACCTCTTGTAAAAGTGAAATATTTGGTGCTAAAGCAACACTTGTGAAAAAAATAAAAATTTCAATATGATGACCCATTGTTATTAAAGGGATCCTGTCACCTCCAAAACGCCTCCTAAGCCATCAAAACATTTGTCTCCTAAAAGCATCCTGTGAAAGTGGAGAACAACGTTTTAATACTTACTCATTAGTGATTATAATTAGCAGGGGCCATATTCTATAGTCACCAGGGGGTGTTCTTTTGCAACCTCGAGGATCCAGCCCTCTCTCTCTGTCTGTGCTGCTGTGAAACTGAAACTGAAGGCAGGACTAATGATTTGCATTCTGTGAGTGAAGAGGGGGGGGGGGGAGGGCAATGCCTGAACACACAGACAGGGTGGATCCTTGGAGCTGCAAAACAGCCCGCCTTGGTGACTAAAGAATATAGCCACTGCTAATTATAATCACTAATGAGTAAGTATTAAAACGTTTTTATGCACTTTCACAGGATGCTTTTAGGAGACAAAAGAAGTGTGAGATTAGTGATGGGATGCTGCAGGGACATGTTTTGCTAGCTTGGAGGCGTTTTGGAGGTGACAGGATCCCTTTAAATTCTGTGAAGTACCTGTGGGTCCAAAATGCTCACCACACCACTAGATAGAATCCTTGAAAGTCCAAAATTGGGTCACTTGTGGGGGAAGGAGGGGGAGGGGGTTCTGCTGTTTAGGTACTTGAGGGGCTCTTGAAATGCAACATGGTGCCTGTATTCTATTTCAGCCAAATTTGTGTTCCAAATTGAGCTCCTTCCCTTTTGAGCCCTCCCATTTGTTCATACAGTGGTCTCTGACTACATGTGGGGTATCGTCACCTTCAGAAGAAACTGGTAGCAAATTTTAGGGTCCAGTTTTTCATGATATCCCTTGTTAAAGTGAATAAGTTGAGGCTAAAGCAACATTTTTAGTTTTTTTTTTTTTTCATTCCACCTTGCATTCATTCTTGTGAAGCAACTGAGGGGTAAATAAACTTCTTGAAATGTGGTTTTCACCAGTTTGATGGATGCAGTCTTTAGAATGGTGTCACTTTTGGGTGTTTTCTGTCACATAGGCCCCTCAAATTCACTTCAAATGTGATGTGGTTCCTAAAAAAATGGTTTTGTAAAATGTGATGTAAAAATGAGAAATTGGTAAACTTTGAACCCTTCTAACATCCCAACAGAAAAAAAATTATGTTTCCAAAATTGTGTCAATGTGAATTTAGTCGACATATGGGAAATGTTATTTATTAACTATTTTGTGTGACATCACTCTCTGGTTTAACAGAATAAAAATACAAAAAGTTAAAAACTGCAAAATTTGCATCAAAATTCAGTTTTTTTAATCTACAAATCAATGCAAAAAACATCATCTAAAGTTTACCACTAAATGAAGTCCAATATGTCACGAAAAAAAACAATCTTTGAATCACTGGGATCTGTTGAAGCGTTCCAGAGTTATAATCTCATAAAGTGACTCTGGGGCAGGTTTGGAAAATTTGGTCTGGTTATTAAGGTGAAAATTAGCTCCGTCACTAAGGGGTTAACTAATAAGCACTCAGACAATATAGATACACGCACACACTTTAGGTATTGGTGTGTTTCAGCTGCTATTAAACCAGCTCATTGTGCTAGTCTTTAGAACACTATAAATAGGTTGTGGATATGTTAAGGCATGTAATTTGTGTTTACACAGAGGCGGAACATAGATACAAGTCGTACAATAGCAGTCCATAAAGCATACAACAATAACAGCCCCTGCAATTCTTATTTTTCATAGTGCATGCAGAAATAAGAACATAAGAAAGTAGTGGCATATGGGTCAGTGCTCGAGGGAAGGTTAGTTGGCGTTAAGCCTGTTATATAATACTTGCAAAACCAGATATGTGAGTTGCAGGTAACAACAATCACTATGGATGACTAAAAACAAGTCATAAGTAGCAGTGAAATCTAACATACCATCGAATAAGGATCTCTACGGACCTTTGTCCCCCCCCCACCTCAACACTGGATATATGGAAGCAATCATATACACAGTAAAGGGCACAAGTGTAATGGTGGGGTTACACGTCCCGATATCGCGGCGATATCGGAGGCAACGACGCGGGAGCGCGCATTTAGTGCACGTTTCTCCCTGCATCGCATCGCCAGTTTACACGCCGCGATATCGGGATGCAACGTCCCTCCGATGTCTACGCCCACCAACCCAGGAACGACCAGTTAACATGGGAGTGAATGGGTGACGTGAGCGTAGACATCGGAGTTGGGCTGTCACACGCAGCGATGCTGGTACAACGGCCTTGCGATATCGGGGAGTTGAATAGCTTTGCTATTCAACTCCGATATCGTTTTGGCATCGTCCCAGCATCGCGTTGGATGCTAAAACAATACAACGCGCACCCGATATCGGCTCCAACTCGCGACCCACGTGACTTTTTGTCGGAGTTGGGTCGGAGTTGGACGCCTATATCGCGGCGTGTAAACCCACCATAACACAGGCCTGTATATCACCTCTGTGCACAGCGCCTGGTATTGTGCAGCTTCATACAGTCACCCGGATTGGGAAGCCATACACACTGCAAGAAGTTTGGATGTTCTCGCCATGTTTTTATGCGTTTCGCACAGGTTCTCCAGTTTCCTCACACACTCCAAAGACATACTGATAGAATGTTTAGATCGTGAGCCCCAATGGGGACAGAGATTATCACATCTAAAACACTGTGGAAGTAATAGCACTATATAAGTGAGTAAGATAAATAAATAAATAAAATGATGTGTTAGTGCAGCAAGATAAAGGACTGCACTGAAATACGGTGCAAATTCATGGTAAAACTGCAATTTATGCCAGATGTTTACATCCCAATGGTGTATTTTCAAAATCAAATCTAAAATTGTTCTCATGATGGTGACAAAGTAGGTGAGAAAAGATCTCATCTGTGAAAAGTGACTGAAATTAACCTGTGGGATCTTTTGATCACACACACCTTGTCAACATGGATTTTTGAACACATTCTACTCAAAATCCATATTAAAAACCTTTTCAAATCTCTGAAACAGCATCAGATTCATTTCTATGGGAAATGTGGTGCCTTTCTCCCCCTATCCCCAAATGTAGAAAGAATGGACAGGGCAATTATTGAAAGGTTTTTGCTCGGAAACGTGTTTACAACTTTGACTTTTAATAATGAGCAAAAAAAAAAAAAAGAGCATACAATTAAGTGGCTATATTAAATTACAAGAACATGTGTATCAAGTGGTTTTGATATTGCTGTGAATATGTTCATTCTGCCTTTTTTTTTTTAGCTTTTTTTTCTCCACACACAAAATTTAAGGCTAACTGAAAAAGCTCCAATCAAAACTTGTGTTTTATTAAACTTTGAGAACTGAAAGGGTTGTCCAATACTAGGACAAAACCTTCTGAATCCATTGGTTTACCCCAGTTAAAATAAGAGACCCTGTACTCGCCGCCCATACTGCCACCACTCTAGCACTGTGAGTAACTGCAGTTCAGGGCTCACGTGACATTGTGGCATCACACGAGCCCTGTCCAATCATAGCGGCTTTTTCCATTTCAATTTCAACTCAACGACTATTAAATAGAAATGAGCGGCAGTCTTCAACCTCTACTCCTTTGATTGTTCATGGTCTAAGGGTGAGGGAAAGAATATGGCGTAATTGTAGCGCAGGTCACGGTGATGTCACAATGTCACGGTGAGCCTGAACTGCAGTACTCACCAGTGCTAGAGTGGGCAGCAGTATGTGGCACAGTACAGCTCTGGTTACTTAACGGGACGGGGGACAATGATTCAGATATTTATCCATAGTACATCCCCTGATAGTGAACATGCTACTAAATCTCAATCGTGGTGGTACAACCACATATGAGATGTCCTTAATTATTTTTTTCTTACAAAAATCATGCAATCAAACATTGAAGCGATTTTAGCATGAAAATCGCCTTGAATTAGTAGTAGAAAAGTGATTGCTTGTGTCTCAAAACCACTGACCTTACTATATGTTAAGTCTAAGGCCAGTACACACGCAACAATACTATAAAAAAGCGAAATTGTTGCGATCACGTCCGCGCTCGCTAACAATCGTATCTTGGGAGCCTGTACAAGAACAGACTCACCACGATGTAGAAGGAGATGCTTAACTATTGAAACTGGGATTTAATAGGGCAGCAGAGAGGCAATAAACAGAAAAAAATACCATCTCATTCAAATGCCTCTGTGCTTGGAGATCGTTATCATCGTGGTGATCCACACTTTTTACCATTTTTTATTTGTGCCTCCCCTATTTCCTTAGATTGTAAACTTGCCAGTAGGGCCCTCACTCCTCTTCGTATCTGTTAAATTGTGTTATTCTGTAATGTCTATACACATCCCCTTTAAATTGTATGCTGTGGAATATGTTGACACTATATAAATAAAAAATATAAATTTCCTTCTCCCCATTGAAAACACAAGCGCACACTGGTTGCAGAAGAATGAGAATTTGACTAGCAGCTAGCCAAGATGTATGGGTGCTTTTACTCTACACCGCATTCAAAATTATTATGCAACATTGTATGTCTAAAATTTTATTTTTCAATTAAACTCATGGATGGCATTTCTCAAATGAAAGAAAACTAATTAAAGTGAATATGTCAGGTTTTCGCCATTTCATCTGAGAGCAGCATGATGTAGGCAAACAGACCCTGAATCCATCGATGAGTCACTTAGATTACTGGGTGCAACAGTTCTGATACATTTCAAAACGTTTTTATTGAAATTTTTTTCTCTTGGTAGAGGGTACAGAAGGGAAGAAGGTGAGGGAATAGTGTTAAATAAACAATACATTTGTAATACACAGGAAAACAATGATTGTAACTTCTGGGTATGAGATTATAATCTATGTATACAGATAAAAAGTGGGATACAGTTCTGATACAATCAGAGCAATTAATTTTATAAATAAAGCAGAGCCAGAGTGCTGCCCCTGGCCACACCAGGCTCTCTATAGGTTTCAATCACAGCAGGGTCGGTGTCTGACTGCCCTGACAAAGTAGTCCAGTAATGGTTATCACCAGGTGATAAAGCCTTTAGCTTAGTAAACAATAGCACAAAGACTGATGAGGCACAGTAGACATTTTTTTTTTTTTAACCCCTGGAGCATGCGGACCTTAGATTACATTGTAAAAACCTGATAGCTTCCACATTCTTAAAGAGGACCCGTCACCCCCCTGGTGCATGGCAAACTAAATGCACCACTGAATGCAGGATGCCTGCTGCATTCAGGGAAGGGCTCCCCCATGGCTCTAGTTCCCCTGTACCCCGAGAAATACACTTTAGAACGCTTACATATAGGGAGTCCGGAGGGCATTCCTGGTTATGGAGTCAGCGCTGCTACGGGGCTTCTCCCCGCCTCCAAGTGCTTTGTGCTGCCTCCTGCTGCGCTGTTCCTCCTCCTGTCTGGTGCAGCCCCCTCCTCACCTGCGCCAGCATGCAAGTGTCTGATCTCACACAGGCGCACAGGGAGGACTTGTCAGGAGCGGGAGCCGGCTGCACGGAGGTCGGGGTCACAGAGAGAGCAGAGCAGTCACTTGTCAAATTTGCAGCATTAACACAACACCCCTTTTTATATCACTTTCACAATATTTGCATCTATTGCACATGTGAGTTTATAGATAGTTTCTACTTTAATTTCTTTGCACAAGGGCAGAATTGCCTCCTAGAACGGCTGTTTTGATGTGAACGGTCGCCCACCCTCATAGAAATTTTGCTTGATGATCCTCCAGAGGCTTGCAATAGGATTGATGCCAGGGGAGGCTGGTGGCCACTTCACGAATTTCTGTCCTTTTATTTCCGTAGCAGTCAATGACTCAGGCTGGTTTCACACTGAAGTTGCAGAGGAAAACTATAATTGAAAGATTGACACCTGTTCTGAGTTTTGGAGACACTCCTGGTTTTGACACACAAACCTGATCAGGGAAAAAAACTGCAGTGTGAAGCCAGCCTCAGAGGTATTTTTGCAGCATGAGATGGTGGATTATCATGCATGAAGACAATTTTCCTACAAATATAAGAAAATGTGTAGTAGCGGTCTGATGGAGTGCGGATTGACATGGCAAACGATATGCCTGCATAAATTCTCTCTGTTCTCTTGCAGGCTTTTCTCTCCTGTGAAATCCCAACATCGTTTGCAAAAGTCAATCCGCCATCCACCAGCCCGCTACTACAAATTTTCCTATATCTCCATTCCCTCACTGAGAGACCAGTGGAAGGAGCAGCTCCGGGTTATAATTGTTCCAAACAGCGCTGCTGAAAAGGACTTGTGCGTCGCCCGGCAACAGGCACCACGCTTGAGGACCTGCGGTGACAAAGTTCCGGCGGGCGCCAGTCACATGACTCCACCCGGAAGCGACTTGGGAGTGGTGACAGCGGTAACCATCGATCCAGGAAAGCCTGACCCAGCAGCAAGTCTGCCCACCAACACTTCATAACTGCGGTTGTGCAGGGGTGCACAACCCTAGTAGGTGAGTGGACCCTTGGCCCCTAGTTGCTTTTTAACCCACCACTAGGTGCTTTCACATTGCACCCCATTCTCTTTTCATTTTTCCTACGAATAGCACGGTTCTTCTTTTTATACCATTGATGAAAGTAGTCAGTCAACCTCTGTTTACTTTGTCCAGGTCATTTTCACACCTTCAGGGACCCTAGAGGGACTCCTTCAGCTAATGTCACAGCCTCGTAGGGACATGGTGACCATCCATTCCTCCATCCATCTGGACCATCCAGGGTTGCACAGCACTCTTCAGTAAAGAAAAAACTTTTAAAAGTAGTTTGGACCCGCTGCAACCATTTGTGTTTGTGAGCACTTTTTAGTGATGATCAAACAGAAGGTTTATGCACAGCTGCAAGCCTGGGGAAGATCTTATAACTTGAGGATGTGGGATTTCAGAGGCACCAGCAGCTTCGAATATCAGTTTGCTGCTTTGTAATGCTATTTTAGAAGCTTAGGCTGGTTTCACACTGCAGTTTTTTCCTTGATCAGGTTCCATCAGGTTGTATGCCAAAACCAGGAGTGTCTGCAAAACTCAGAACAGGTGTCAATATTTCAATTATACTTTCTCTGCAAGTTCCTCTCCTGGTTTTGGCACCCAAACCTGATCGAACCTGATCAGTGAAAAACCGCAGTGTGAAACCAGCCTTGGGGAACATTCCCACAATCAGTGTTTGCAGTGGTTTGGACGCAGTGCGTCCTTGCTACGTCCAAACCGCTGTTTTGTAACTAGGGCTGTGGACTTGCTACACATTTGGTGGAGCCCGAGTCTGTATAAAATGGACTGAGTCTCACTCCTAAAATATAATAATAATTTGGGTCCAGTAGTTCAATCCAGTATGTGAATATTATTATGTTCTATGTAAATATCTTGATTATTATATCACTAGTTGTGGGTCCAATGCCATCACATTAGGAGGGCGGTGACGACATGATGGGGCGCAGGCTTCATCTCCTGTTAAAAATGTATAGGACTTTGCTGTATTTTCTATTACCAGCACAGGTAAAAAAAAAGCAGCTAATGGCTGCTAACCCCCGCTGCCTGGTGTTACCTTCACTGACAATGAAAAAAAAAAAAATAAAATAAAAAATAAGGGCTCTACTGGTATTAACTAAATAAAATTTAAAAAAAATTGTCGTGGGCTCCGCTATATTTTCTATTGCCAGCCAACCCAAGCAGCTGGGGGCTGTAATTCTCAGCGTAGTAAGGAACAAGCTTTCTGGGCCCCCACACACTGATGATCACAGCCAGCAGCCACCCCAGAAATGGTGCCTCTATGATAGACACCAATACTGGCGGTTACCCCGCTCTTGCAGCTGCCGGGTAGCGGTGGCAGACTGGGCGATAAAGGGGTTGATGTCAGCTTTTTTTGGCAGCTGTCATGCCCTATTGCTAAAGTCAGCCATCAGTATGACAGCCAGCTATTAGGAATACTTTCAGTAAAGTGAGAAGGGGAAAAATAAAAAATAACAGAGAAATCCATTAATTTATACATAACAGACAGACACCTAGTTATCCACTTTATTAGCTCGCACCAGGTTCAACTCCGATGTAATCCTGTATTTACTGTAATCTTGCGGTGGGGCGGGGTGATGTGTCACACCGCCACCATCTTTGCATACCGAAGTGTTGAAAGATGGCGGCAGCGTGAGTAAATATGCATGCGCTAAATGCCCCCCCATGCGCTCTCTGCTCCTTCCCAGTGTGCTCTCTCTGCATCTGGTGTGACCACTGTCTGCCATCTGTCCTGTACAGTGAAAACCGGGATTCATACATGAAAGCACCTCTCCAACGTGAGCATTTGCTTCCTCAAGTCTGATACGACAAACTACAGTCAGGTGGAGACCCCAATGAGGACACTGAGCATGCAGATGAGATTCACTGAGAAGGTTTGACCGTTTGTGCAGAAATTCTTTGATTTTGCAAACAGATTGTTGTAGCAGCTGTCCGGGAAGCCAGTCTCAAGACACTCTTGAAAGTGGAGGTCCTGGACTGGTGTGGTTACACTGATCTGTGGTTGTGAGGCCAGTTCAATGTGTGGCGCCCCTGCGGATCCAGTCACCACAGAGGTACTGTACCCCGGTTAGGGTGTAGTATCCCACTCACTGGTAAAAAGGGTACAGACTACAGACCGGTACATACAGATCACACTAAGAACGATTGTCGTGGGGTTGGGTGGTGAAGGAAGTAGTTAGAGGGAGCACTTGGGGAGGAGTGAGGTCAGGAAGAACACACGTAGATGACATGGGACAAGTGACAAGGGGTATAAAAAGAGCGAAAACCCATTTAGAACACAGGAGAAAAGAGGACAGTTGAACAGAAGAGAGTGACCAGCTGAGGAGAGGTGGTTGAGCACCTGAGGAAAGGCCATTGAACACAAAGGTCGAGTTGGAGGGAAGCTAGAGAACATACGCCCGAGAGGTGTCCAGAGAACTGGAGCAAGGAGGGAGCTCGTCCTGAGGCCGAACCCTAGACCAGAACATGACCAAAGTGGCTCCAAGAGGAAGAGGGTTTCCCAGAGGCACAGAAAGTGAGTAATCCACCCGTGGGTCTCGTATCTATTGTCAGGCACAGGCAAGTGGAGGGACTAGGCTGCAAGTGGCACCGGGTACCCAAAAGACTAGTGGAGAACACCAGGCACAACTAGCAACCCGGAGACTGTGTGGCACTTCCAATGTGACACGGTCGACAACCGCGCACATTTGCTGAAAAGGTGGCAACCACAGGGCTAAGGGGAGACAATGCAGTGGAATCCCTAAGAAAAGCCCACAGTCACTGGCTCAGAGCTCTGGGTGGTGAGGTGCAAGGCAGGACGGGCGAGGCAAGCGCTGTGTGAGACGACCTGGAAAGGACAGAGAAGGGCTGCCGGTTACGTACCATCCTACTACCAGGGAGTTGCTGGATCCCTGCCTCCGAGAAACTAGTGCTCAGCGGACTGTTGCACAAAGACTGAGTAAAAGAACTAAAGACTGCAGCCCGCTGTGTCTGGGGAACTTTAAAGGACCAGAAACACGACTACCAACTCACTCAGGTACCTTTGGCCACCTTAGGGGGACCTAAAATTCTGAAAAAAAAAAAAAAAAAAAAACTCACCAAAAAGATAGCAGGAGGCTTCTAGCTACACCGAGAGGCAACACAGGTGTCTTAATACCGATGCACAATCTCCCACAACCAGCCAATAATACATATTAAAAAAAAAAAAAAAAAAAAAAAAAAAAAAAGGGAAAAGAACAAGAAGAACAAGAAGAACAAGAAGAACAAGAAGAACAAGAAGAACAAGAAGAACAAGAAGAACAAGAAGAACAAGAAGAACAAGAAGAACAAGAAGAAGAAGGGCTTTGCCCTATTTTTCAACACCAGCCAAGGTAAAACTAGGCAGCTGAGGGCTGGTATTCCCAGCGGGGTGAGGGCCCATTGTTATAGGGCCCCCCCACGCTAAAGAAAAACAGCCCACAGCCGCCTCTGAAAATGTCGCATTAATAAGCGCCATTTCCAGGCGCTTCCAGAGGCCCTGGTGGCGGTGGCATGCTGGGTAATAAAGGGGTTAATACCAGCTTTGTTAGTTATACAAGCTGGTATTAAGCTCGAGATTCTTAATGTCAGGCCAAGTTTGACCGGGCCATTAAGAATCTCCAATAAAGGGTTAAAAAAACACCACACAGAGAAAAAAGTATTTATTAAAAATAGAGACACAGACACCCTTAGGGATTCCATTTTTATTACTCCCCTTTACAGCCCTCCAGGATCCTGGTCTTCTTTCTTCTCCAAATGTTCAGCTCTGCTACATCACAAAGCAGGAAGAACGCTTCCTCCCCCTGCTCTGGATCACTGAATGAGCAGAGTCAGCGGCAGCTAAGCGATAACGTCATCGCTGACATCGTTGCCATAGTAACCTAATAAGCAGCTACTATAGCAACGTTGGCCGGTGACAGAACAGCGGTTCCTGAATGAGCAGCTCATACAGGAGCTGCAGGAGTGAAGGCCCTGCTGACCGGCGCTGCTTACCGATAACTCTGCTCTCACTGCTGCTCCAGTATGAGCAGCGCATAGAGGAGCAGCGGTGACAGCAGAGTTAACTCCCTTTCCGTGACCCTGGTGGTGTCATTTAATCAGGGAGGAATTGACGAGGAAGACAGGGAAAAGGGGTATTCGTGACCCCACCTGCGGTGCGCGGCCATGAGCGGCAACTTGGATGGTTTCGCTCCCCGCAGGTGGAGCGCAGTCCCCAGGGCAGAGGGAAGAATGATTCAGATCGTACCTTAGCAGATGTTCGTTGGGTCATCAGCACCCCGGTGTTTTATGTAACCCTTGCGGCCGGTGGTCGCTGCTAAGGAAAGTCTCACACGCCACAGCTGAAGTTTTGTAACTTTTACTTAGTTGTTTTAGCATGGCCGCCAGATGCTTCCCTTTGCCAACCTCCAGTTTAGCGTTGTCTCCAGAACCAGGACAGTGCAGTTGGGCCTCTTTTGACGATCCTGTCTCTCTTATTGGGTGTCTTTTTTTTCTGGGTGTTCCTTTCTCTGGTGGTCCCATTCTCTGGTGGTCCCTCTGCGCTATAAGCTAGTTTGTCCACTCCTCTCAGTGCCTCCGCACACACAGCTCGCGTACCGACAGCCGCAGGTACTCATTTGTGCCACTCCCTGGTACTGCTCCCTAGTTCGGCCGCTTTCTCCAAGTTCTTCTGGGTGTTTGGCCGCAGCTCCCCTTTAGGAACTCGGGGCCTCTGGTTTCAACAGTTTGGGCTTACGGCATCCGTACCGTGTTCAGGGCCGGGTCCCTCTGTCGTCCACCAGCCCCTCTGTATACGACTCTCCCTTTAATGGAGGAGTGCAGTTCCTCTGGTGGCAGCCTGCCCAGTGGCTTTGTCCAGAGATAAATGTCCGGAGATAAATAAAAAGGGGCCATCCCCAACCAGTTCTTAAAGGAGCGGACCCCAACCATGTCTTAAAGGGGCGGACCCCAACCACATCTCAAATGGGCAGAAGCAAACAATCAGCGATATTGGCGTGGGATTTAAGCAGTCTTCGCTGACTGGTCATGGCCGGCTGGAACCAGTGATATTGCCGCAGGATTTAAATGATAATGTATATATTTTATCCCGAAAAACCTGTGTATTCATTGTATTATTCTTAAATCTTCATAAATAAACTACATACATATTCTAGAATACCCGATGTGTTAGAATCGGGCCACCATCTATTAGTAAATAAAACTATATATGGATTCTAGACTACCCGATTCTTTAGAATCGGGCCACCATCTAGTAAATAGTTATTTACATACATATACACACCCCTCTGCTACATGTACAATATGTGTACATTCAGATACACACAGCTCTGCTACATGCACATACAGACACACATAAATAGACAGGGCCGGCTGCAGGTTTTTGTGGTCCCCGGGCGAAAGAGTCTGTGGGCCCCCTTTAAACACTTACTGGCTATATTATAAGTAATAAACCATGTTCCAAATGATTATGCAAATTGGAAAAAAAAAAAAAAAACCCTATGACACAGAACCAATGAAACCCATTGATAGTATTGTGTCTCATGGTGGGTTTACAGTGTCAGATATCTGAAACAAGATCGTTTGGAATGTCACATGACTGCGATCGTTTCGACATCGTTAGTGCGATGTCAAATGCAAGGAGACCGTTAACGATGTGTAATTTGGCAATGCGCCAGCGTCGTTCATTACAACTTTGTGAACGATTGGATAAAGTGGCAGGAATAGGAGAATTCAGAACGATATCGTTCATCATGGTGTCACACTGAACGATGCTGCACTTTGCTGGAGTGTTAATTGGACGACAAACGATAAAAGTGATGTCCTGAGCACACTTTTGAGATATCCGATCCAACGATTTTTCCTTCAGATATCCTGCGTTTACACGCAACGATGCAAAAACGATATCGTTCGAACGATGTCAAAACAGTGACGTTTAAACTATCGTTTCAGATATCTGAGCGTGTAAACCCACCATCAGGTTTCTTTGGATCACGGAAATCAATCTCAGATACCTGTGACAATTAGTTTGGCAGGTGAGCCCAATAAAAGGAAAATTGGATGTTCCACAGTATTGAGCAGGCGACAGTTTTCAAGCAACATGAGAAAGAAAAAGGATCTCTCTGCTGCCGAAAAGCAACAAATACTGCAATGCTTTGGACAAAGGATGAAAACATTAGATATTGCACTAAAACGTAAGCGTGATCATCATACTGTGAAGAGATTTGTGGCTGATTCTGAGCACAGACGTGTTCGTGCAGACAAAGGCAGAACGAGGAAGGTTTCTGCCAGGCAAGTTCATCGGATTAAGACAGCACCTGCTAAAAAGGCCTTACAAACCAGCAAACAGATATGTGAAGCTGCTGGTGTCTCTGGAGTACCTCGAACCTCAAGGTGTACGATGCTTCAAAGGCTTGCTGTGGTGCATAAACCAACTATTCGGCCACCCCAAAACAGTGCTCACAAGCAGAAACGGTTGCAGTGGGCCCAGACATACATGAAGACTAATTTTTAAACAGTTTTGTTTACTGATGAGTGCCGAGCAACCCTGGATGGTCCAGATGGATAGAGTAGTGGATGGTTGGTGGATGGCCACTATGTACCAAGGCTGCGACGTCAGCAAGGAGGTGGAGGAGTCATGTTCTGGGCCGGAATCATTGGGAAACAGCTGGTAGGCCCCTTTAAGGTTCCTGAAGGTGTGAAAATGACCTCTGCAAACTGCAAAGTATATAGAGTTTCTGACTGAAAACTTTCTTCCATGGTACAAAAAGCAAAAACGTGCCTTCAGGAGCAAAATCATCTTCATGCATGACAATGCACCATCTCATGCTGCAAAGAATATCTTATGTCATTGGCTGCTATGGGCATAAAAAGGAGAGAAACTCATGGTGTGGCCACCATTTTCCCCTGACCTCAACCCTATAGAGAACCTTTGGAGTATAATCAAGTTAAAGATCTATGAGGGTGGGAGGCAGTTCACATCAAAGCAGCAGCTCTGGGAGGCTATTCTCACATCATGCAAAGAAATACATGCGGGGGGAGGGGGAAGGGGGTATTGTCCTGGCCATGATGGAGAGAGGAGGCCAAGTGCACTACTCCTGCTCGACCAACTGCTTTCAGACCTCATATATTGGCCGCCGCAGAGAATTTTGGACCCCATATACCACCGAAAAAGAAGGGGAGCCGGCCCACACAAGATGGGGCTCTGCGGTGTCCCCCGCCACGGATATCACCAGCTACCTCCGCAGCGCGGGGAAACATACAGGGCCTGACTCCATCCAAGATGGCGCATCCGGGAGAGGGAGCCCTCACACTAGCTCCCGCATTAGAGGGGAGACGCCACAACGATTAACAGCTCCGGATGCCTCTTCCACCAACCTGCAGCCTGGTGGGAATGAGGAGGGTCACAGATCATCCGGGGACCAGCAAGCGGCTCCTGCCCAGGCAGGCCGCACATCACCGACGCTGCAGCAGAACACTGCACCAGAGTGACAGGCCACAGATGAGGCGGTAAGGGGGAGCACAGGGCACCGTGGTGGAAGTGGGGGAGGAGAGACATATATAGAAGCAATGGTGGACCCCATGGAGGATATACAGGGGCTGTGGAGGGGTAGTGAAGAAGGATCAGAAAGCCGGCCACTACAGGGATCCTCTGACACTGTACAGCCTGCGCCCCACACATCTAGCCATATCATACCTGGGGCCTGCAAATCTCCCCTGAACGCATCAGCAGCTCCCTGGACCCATCAGTAGGGGATGGATAGGTCCCATATACCATATATTTACGCCTATAACAATGAAGAGGTCTCAAAGGGACTCTTATCTGAAAGGCCCCCCCCCCCCCCCCCCATCAACCTCCATTGCAGACTCCATGTCAGTACCAGCTTCACAGTCTAGTTCATCTGCTGCCACCAGTAAAAATAGAGAAGTATGGGACGATTTTATAGTACGTATAGCTGCGATTCCAACTCGTGAAGAGATTGAAAAGTTTGTGGGCCAGCTTGAAACATCTATTAAAGCTGAAGCAGCGGCACTACATTCTGAAGTTCAGCACTTAAGTGTTAGAGTCTCCAACTCTGAATCTGCCTCCGACACCATCACCAAACGACTATGTGCTTTCGAAAGACAAGTGGCTGATCAGGCATCCCACATTGGACTGTGCTTGATTTCATGGAAGATCTCAAGAATCGTGATCGCAGGAATAAATGTGAGGATTAGGGGGCTGCCAGAGTCTATATCATCAAGGGACCTGGATGTGATATTGCGAGGATTTTTGAACGGCATCCGCAATGCCCCTGCGGTCTCTCCCCTCGAATTTGACAGGGCTCATAGATCCCTGGGGCCGCCACCCGCCCGAGGGGGCAAGATCACGGGATGTTATATGCAGAATTCATATTTACATACTGAAGGACGAGATATGTTCCAGAGCCCAAGGTCGTAAACTACTGACCTTCCAAGATCAGCCCATACAACTTGTTGCCGACCTTTCTCGGCACATTCGGATTGGACATCAGCACAAAATTGTTTTGTTTGCTGATGATATTTTGTTGTATGTGTCTGAGCCACATGTCTCGTTCCCTAACGTCCTGAAGGAGTTTGAGACATTTTGAGCTTTAAGTAACTTTAAAGTTAATTATTCCAAGTACGAAAACATGAATGTGTCTCTTCCTTCTGGAGAGGTCTCACGTCTCAGAACTAATTTCCCCTTTCGGTGGCGTAATGAATCCATTAAATACCTGGGTGTGCATATTCCAGCAGATTTGACTAAACTCTGTTTATACAATCACATGCCTCTCCTGTCGAAGGTTGAAAAGCACCTAGCCTCGCATAGAATTTTAAAGTTGACTTCGTGGGGGAGGATCAACGTTTTTCGTATGGATATTCTCCCTCACTTTCTCTATTTTTTTCAGACGGTCCCAATCTCCTTTCCAGGGAGTTTTTTTTTTTTTTTTTTACCAAACTTAATTCGGTCATGACACGGATCACCTGGGGAGGTTTACACCCAAGAGTGAAGTTGAGGGTTATGATCGCTCCGAGAAAGTATGGAGGCACGGGCTTACCGGACTTCAAAGCCTATTTCCAAGCCGCGACTTGTGCAAGGCTCTTAGATTGGCAATATAACCCCGCCACTAAGAAATGGGTGACGTTGGAACAGGAGGGAATACAGGTGCCATTACATTACCTACCCTGGATAGACCCACTAGACACTACAACATTGGGTTCAGACTCTGAATTTACCCGCTCGACATTAAGAGTGTGGCATGCCATATGGAAATCATCAACGGAGGACAGGACTCTCGGCCCCCTAACTCCACTTTTTTGAGCCCCTCTTTCCCTCCTGGTTTGCATAGGCATTCATTCCTGGGTTGGACGAGTGTGCAGGATGTTAGGCTCAGACAAATAATAGAAGAGGGCGCATTGCCTTCACTTGGTGTTCTCCAGGAGAGGGCTCCAGCATTGCAATTGAGTTGGCTTGAATATGCTCAACTTAACTCCTTCCTATCATCGGCAAATGTACCATGCAGAGTTCGTCCGCTTCCTGTACCTATAGAACAATTGTTCCTTAACGAATCCCCGCCAGAACATGCTATATCTGCAGCCTATCAGGTTGTTTTGTTAGATAAACATAAAAAGAAAATTCCATTCCAATTGGCTTGGGAATGGGAACTGGGCAGAGATCTTACAAGTGTTGAGTGGCAAAAGAGCTTTCATTACACTCATGCGATGGCATCACTGTGCATGGCACAAGAAAGGAATTACAAAGTTCTTACTAGATGGTATTTATGCCCAGACTTCAGAAGATTTCTCCATCAGTTTCTGACAAGTATTGGCGATGTGAGGCAGCAACCGGTTCAATGTTACATATATGGTGGGACTGTGTGAGGGGTCAAAGTTTTTGGGATAAAGTGTTCAGGAACTATACCCTAATCACGGGTAGCGCCATTACCAGGTCACCTGAGATAGCACTCCTGTCAGTGTTGCCGGGCTCCGTGATCAGGAAAAAAAAAAAAAAAAAAAAAACCTTCGTTTCTGTGTATCAGCAGCCCGAACGGTTATTCCCAGGCTATGGAAATCAACAGAACAACCTTCTATTCGCGAGTGGTATGTGGAGATGACTAATATTTACCGCATGGAAGAGTTGGGTGCTGAAGAGACAGAATCCCAGGAGAGGTTTAACCTGATTTGGTCTGAATGGATCATGTTTCGGGACTCTTCCAAATTTCTGGATTTATTTGCTTGAGTAAATCAAATAGACATGTTGCAGTAATTGCTCCCACTAAGGACCTTTCCCCGGCCTACCCTTTCCTGTACCCTTCACCCCTGCCTCCCAGGATACCTCCCTTCTATTCTTTTCCTTTTTTTTTTTCCCTTTTCTACTCTTACTTCTTTTTGTGCCAAATTTTTTAACATTATGGCAATAGCCATATTGCCAACATATTGAGTGTTCTATTTTCTATATAAACGGTTTTGATATAACTGAGGACTTCTAACCTTTCAGAACCATTTTTTTATGGAATGCTCCATCTCTGGGCAGACAGGTTATCTTTGACCTACTAAGGTGAAATGTAGGTTCGGATTAAGTAGAATGAGATATTCTTAATAGTATCAGAGTTGGGAAAATAGAGGGTTGTCTAGATCTTAGACCTTACCGTTCATTATTGTACACTTATATTGCAAAAGTGTTATATTGTATGTTGATTTATATGTTATGAGTCTTCTTTAATAAACAAAGATTTACTCAAAAAGAAATACAAGCAGAAACTCTAGAAACTCACATGTTCAATGGATGTAAGAATTGTGAAGGTGATATCAAAGAAGGGTTCCTATGTTAACATGTAACTTGGCCTGTTAGATGTTTTGGAGTTAAATAGATTTTTTTTCAGTGAATGTTACCTCCTAATGCTGTAAATTCAAATAATTATTGCAGAGTGACAGTATGATGTGTGTGGGCAGTGGTGGGCCCCTCTGTCAGGTCAGGGCCCCGGCACGCCAGATGCTGACGCCGGCCCTGCATACAGAAACACATTACCACATTCAGATGATCTTCATCCATGCAGAGAGGAGGCACTGGGAGCTGCACGGAGGCTGCAGAAGCAGTTTTTTCTAGGACCTTGATTTCAGTCATGTGATCAGTCACATGACTGGAAGAGAATTCATCCTCCATGTAGCTCCCGGTAAGCTTTCTCTCCTGTTGTGTACCAATCACCTAGATCAGTACAGAGCAGGAGAGAAGAGAGGGAGAGAGGGCCACTATCTGTAAGTGGATCTCCTCGGCTTCCACTCACAGACAGCTGTGGGCCCTCTCACCGCTTCAGGGCTCCGGAATCTGGCCGGCATGCCAGGTACTGGAGCTGGGCCTGCAGGTAGTCCTCCATATTCATTAGCTCTGTATAACTCCACCCACACCACTGATTAGCAGCTTTCTAACAATGTACTGTGTACACTGAAGGAAATCAGTGGTTTGGGCAGAGTTATAAACAGTTCATGCCTATCAGTATGTCTTTGGAGTGTGGGAGGAACCACCCCCGCCGCCCCCCCCCCCCCCCAACACAGGGAGAACGCACAAACTCCTTGTAGTAATCATAAAAGCTCGCAGTAGCTACCTGAACTTTCCAATATCCTGCAGCCACCTAATCCCTGGTCTTCTTTCCCTACATGATAATGCCAGTTTTCACATCAGTATACTCACACAGTGAAAATTATTTAAAGAGGAGGTAGATATTGGACCATTACTATATAGAACGGATAACATGAATAGCACACTAGGGAATGGTCAAGCAAGATTAAATGTGATTGATGATGTACGAGCAGAACTTGTCCATCAATATATTTTACATCCAACATACGGTAATACAATGATGGATCATATATGATGGATCAGATAACTGATGGGTGGAACAGTAAATATACAGAGGTTACCATAGATGCAGAATAGAATCATAGCGGTTTTGTGATATATCAAATGCAAAATACAGTCCATGCAAGTGGTTCTCAAAGTAGCAATATTATATTGGTCCTAAATAATATTAAAGTGTCGTTACCATACTTTTAAATAGGTGGTGTTGCTAGATGGCATTTGTACATACAAGCAATATTGTAGTTTACAGCTTGTTAAAATTTTCTACTGTTCTTGAGATATTAACACTTGTTTACAGCTCATTGCCTGGAAACAGACCACCAATACTCTTTTCTACTGAGCTTGGAAGCACCATTTTGAAGCTAGTCATGATCACTAGCGCTCACTGGTACGTCCACATCCAAGCCAAATAGCACTGTACCTACAGCCTAGATGGCATTGGTGGTTGGCAGGAGCGTAGCGATCGCAGTCGCAGAGGGGCCCGCCGACCCCAGCTTCAGCTGGATGTTCGTCCCTGAGGTCGCACATACAGCTCAGTAGTGGCGTACCGCCAACAACAATGGGCCCAGTGCTAGCTCCAGCACCAGGTCTCCCCCCCCCCCCCCCCCCCAAGGACCCATCATCTTACAAATCAATGGAAAAAGCTAAAAGAGGAAGTGCTCCACTGTCCTTCTTCATCATTCACCTGTTGTGCCTGCGCTCTGAAGTCTCAGCGCAGCGGGTTGCGGTGATGTCAATAGTGTGCGCTGTTGTGCACTCACACTAGCACAGAGACCAAAACAGGGGGAGAGCTGGGGCAAGTAACTCTGTGGGAACTGAGGGGGATTCATTATATCATATGAAGGAACATGAGGGTGCATTATAATAATTAGAGGACTATGAGGGGTGTACTATAATTGGAGGACTATGGCTGTGAGAAGGATGGGGGCCAACTGCTTACATAATTGTGAAGTCTCTTCCATCATCCACTTTAGGCGTCATGTGCTCCCAACATCCCACGCCAAGCCAGCCATATTTGCACACCTAAGTGATGGGTGTGCAAATGTGACGCCTGCTGGCGGTAGTGGCCCCTCGCACAATACCGCCAGTGGTGCTGCTGGCAACTGGACTCGACGCCACCCAAAACCAACGCCTGGAATGCGACATTACACAAGCCACTGCCTGCCATTGCCGCAACACATCGCCGAATGAATTCAGGTGAATTGGACCCGTTGCAGCGGTAACCCCACGAAACAGGAAGCGGTCGTCCACCAACTCCTTCTCCCTGCACTGATCATCCTGCAATGTTGTGTACTGGATAGATCGAATAAACGGAGCTTCATTATTTTGTAATTACCACTTTTCTTTTCCTAATTACTGAGCAACTCGGTTTGACTATATACAGGTGTGCAACACCATTCCCAGGTGACCCAGGTTCATTAAGGCAAAACCACAATCGACCATAGATGCACTGCTAATGTCTTTTGGTGCCCGGTTTTCATCTTAATACATATATACAAGGGCTGGACAAAATAATGGAAACATCTAACGTTTTGGCATCATAATCTTCGAACATGTTATAAATATGCAAACCATGACATATGTTAATGTTTTGTAGTTGAATATTTGTTTTAAGTGATATGTCTACGTAAATTAACTGTTTGTTTTGCCGAATTGTAAGAACATTGATGAGAACCTAATACCAATGGCAGACCTTTCAGATTTTCAAAAAGGCCAAATTGTTGGTGCTCGTATGGCAGACGTTGGTGCTCGTATGGCAGACGCTAGTGTAACAGAAAGTGCCCAAATGCTTGGCGTGTCAAGAGGTACTGTCTCCAAAGTAATGACTGGTTGAAAGAGAAGGAAAAATGTCTGCAGCAAAGCACAGGTCCGGATGAAAGTCAAAGTTGACTTAGAGACACAGTCGGACTCTAAAGCGAATTGTGAGAGAGGATCGCAAGACCACGGCTCTGAAATCACTGCTGAGCTCAATGAACACCTACAGAACCCAGTTTCCACGAAAACTGTTTGTCGGGAGCTGCACAAATCTGGATTCCACGGAAGAGCTGCAATTAGAAAACCACTGCTCTCAATGACAAATGTTTCCAAGCATTTAGAGTGGTGTAGAAACCTCCAGAATTGGTCCCTCGAGCAGTGGAAACATGTGATATTCTCATCGTTTACCCCATTTTCCAACCTTCTGCCAAGTGTACATTTGGAGACAGCCGAAAGAAGCATTCCATCCAGACTGCCTTCTCCTAACCGTAAAACATGGCGGAGGTTCGGTGATGATCTGGGGTGCTATTTTGTGGAGATCCACCGGGCCAATGACATCACCTTGTATGAATCCATATTTCAGAGAATTGAGGCTGTAATCGCCTCAAAAGGTGGACCTACTCCATATTAAACTAACTTTTGTTGATTTTTCCAGGTGTTTCCATTATTTTGTCCAACCCCTGTATATACACATACTTGTGGAACAAATCAGCGTTACAAAGACACCAATACTGTTATACATGTATGAATATAGATATAAACCATACCACTACACTTGTATGCAGCAATATGCTCCTGTATACAGTCATGGCCAAAGGTTTTGAGAATGATACAAATATTAATTTTTACAAAGTCTACTGCTTCAGTTTTTCTAATGGCAATTTGCATATACTCCAGAACGTCATAAAGAGTGATCAGCTTAACAGCAATTACTTGCAAAGTCAATATTTGCCTAGAAAATGAACTTTAACTGCCAAAACACATTTCAACATCATTGCAGTCCTGCCTTAAAAGGAGCAGCTAACATCGTTTTAGTGATTGTTCCATTAACACAGGTGTGGGTGTTGATGAGGACAGGGCTGGCGATCAGTCATGATTAAGTAAGAATGACACCACTGGACACTTTAAAAGGAGGCTGGTGCTTGGTATCATTGTTTTTCTTCAGTTAACCATGGTTATCTCTAAAGAAACATGTGCAGCCATCATTGCACTGCACAAAAATGGCCTAACAGGGAAGAATATCGCAGCTAGAAAGATTGCACCTCAGTCAACAATCTATCGCATCATCAAGAACTTTAAGGAGAGAGCTTCCATTGTTGTCAAAAAGGCTCCAGGGCGCCCAAGAAAGACCAGCAAGCGCCAGGACCGTATCTTAAAACTGTTTCAGCTGCGGGATCGGACTACCAGCAGTGCCGAGCTTGCTCAGGAATGGCAGCAGGCTGGTGTGAGTGCTTCTGCACGCACTGTGAGGCGGAAACTCTTTGAACAAGGCCTGGTTTCAAGGAGGGCAGCAAAGAAGCCACTTCTCTCCAGAAAAAACATCAGGGACCGACTGATATTCTGCAAAAGGTACAGGGAGTGGACTGCTGAGGACTGGGGTAAAGTAATTTTCTCTGATGAATCCCCTTTTCGATTGTTTGGGACATCTGGAAAACAGCTTATTCGGAGAAGAAGAGGTGAGCGCTACCACCAGTCTTGTCTCATGCTAACTGTAAAGCATCCTGAAACCATTCATGTGTGGGGTTGCTTCTCAGCCAAGGGAATCGGCTCACTCACAGTCTTGCCTAAAAACACAGCCATAAAGAATGGTACCAGAATGTCCTCCAAGAGCAACTTCTCCCAACCGTCCAAGAGCAGTTTGGCGCCCAACAATGCCTTTTCCAGCATGATGGAGCACCTTGCCATAAAGCAAAGGTGATAACTAAATGGCTCAGGGAACAAAACAGAGATTTTGGGTCCATGGCCTGGAAACTCCCCCGATCTTAATCCCATTGAGAACTTGTGGTCAATCATCAAGAGACGGGTGGACAAACAAAAACCAACAAATTCTGCCAAAATGCAAGCATTGATTATGCAAGAATGGACTGCTATCAGTCAGGATTTGGTCCAGAAGTTGATTGAGAGCATGCCAGGGAGAATTGCAGAGGTCCTGAAGAAGAAGGGTCAACACTGCAAATATTGACTTGCTGCATTAACTCATTCTAACGGTCAATATAACCTTTTGGCACACATAACATGATTGCAATTATATTTCTGTATGTGATTTAAACATCAGACAAACACAAATAAAAACCAGAGGGCAGCAGATCATGTGAAAATATAATTTTTGTGTCTCTCAAACATTTGGCCATGACTGTAGATCTAAATATACCAAGGTTAGCACCAACTAGTGCGTTATATGTTTGAGGTATCAAGGTACCTATGTAACCTGAACAAATGAAGAGGGAAATAGCAGGGGGTAGAGATGGAAATACTCACATTGTGCAGTACCGCCAATGGTTCCGTAACCGCTGCCACATCACTGCCTAAGCGTGCATGCATCTACCCAGAACGCATTACTCAGGCAGCCACCATCTTTAGACACCTGGGTATGCAAAGATAGCAGCGCACAGTGGGGAGAAGGCAGCACACAGTGGGGAGGCAGCCAGTGCACCCAGCGCCCACCCACATAATGACATCACTGCCCTCATGATGCAATACCATTGGGCCACATGTAGAGAATACATAATGAAGGGGGAGAAAACTCGTATGTCTTTAATAAGATTTACAATGGGGGTCCATGCATTTAACCGCGGAGCGGAAGGCAGGTAAAAATTTTGCACTGGGGCCCATCAGATTCTAGTTATGCCACATGTGGTTGGTCTCCAAAGCAGTGAGCTGCATACCAAAGAAAGTGTTACAGGGGGTTGGGGAAATGGAAAATCTTTGTACACAATCTACATGGTTATTAAAAACAAACAAGCCCCACTACACTTGCCCTCCACAGGTCCAGTGAGGGGTCTCCACTGCTCCTGCAGTTTGTAATTGTCTACTGCGCTGGTGTCATTGATTGGCTGCAGCCTTGTTGATGTGATGTCAGCACTGCAGATAAGAAATGTGAAACAGCAGCAGTGGCTCATCAATGGACCCGAGGATGGGGTGTAATGCACAGTTTGTTTTAAGCAAACTGCAGGGTTTTTTGTTTTTTGAAAATCTCTTTGATATCTCAAGAATGGCTGCAAATTTTACTAAACAGTAAATGTCTAAACTGCATGTGTGCATTTACCACCAATATCCATCCATGCACGGAGACGGGAATAACCTTATAAGTAGTTGTAGGTGGAGTCAGACTCCGTATAAAATGGATTGACTCAGAATCCTAAAATAAATATGAAATTGGGTACAGTGGTTCAATGCAGAATGTGCTGAATATCATTATTATGAATGTTCTAAATATTGGCAAACCTGCCAAATTGACGTCCGGAAGTGAATGGCTGTGACAGGGGGGGGGGGGGGGGGGTACAGAGGTAACAGAGCGGGCATCATTGCTTGGGCACAGTGGGTGAAGAAAGAGGAAGAATGGGCGTGATTGACCTGATGCAGTGGTCAGAACTAACTCTGAAGTCCTCGTGGTCATAGCGCTGATAATAATAGAAGCGGGGGTCTGGGGTAAGACCCCCAGGTGACTGTGTGCAAGGGGGAGGGCTTGTACAACAAGTTTAGAATGTGCTACATAATATGACAATTAAGATGGTATGCTACCCCTTAGAAGTTTAAGTTATGCAAGGGAGGGCTTGACTCCTGCAGGTCTTACCCCCAGACCCCCCACTTCTACTATAATCAACGTTATGACCACGAGGACTTCAGAATCAGCTCTGACCACCATGTGAGGACAGTCAAGCTCATTGTTCCTCCGTCGCCTACTGTGTCTGAGTGATGACACCCCCTGTTAACTCTGCCCACCGTCACAGCCATTCACTTTCAGACGTCGATTCTACAAGAGTGCCCTAAATATCTTGATTATTGTATCATAATAATGATTAAACCTTGATGTACATATTGTACTACAATAAATTGATCAATAATCAAAAAGAGTCCGTTCACTGGGCACTGCTAAGTTAGGAGAAGTGCTTAATTTTTCATATGGGTATATGCGAGGTGGGGCATTGCTGGCTGCCTCTGGGTGCCCGCTATATATCACATCAATAGTAGCATAAAAAGAAAAAAAAAGATAGCGGCACTCACCGGGCGTGTTTCAAAGGTGCTTTATTTGGGTACCCTCATTCCAGGGTCCCACTCAGGAGGGAGGGGGTGCAGAGACCGCAGAGATGACGGATCTCCGTTTCGGGGCTCCTACCCCTTCCACGGACCTCAATGTCTGGCATATGACGTCACTTCCGCCCTTATATAAGGGCCGGTCAAACGACGTCATCGCCGCACCGTGTAATACAAAGTGCTTAATAAGTGACACATGATAAAAACAGGTATTATGGTGGGTTTACACGCCACGATATCGTTTCGATATCGCAACTCAATGGCGCGGGAGCGCGCAATTAGTGCACGTTTCACCCGCATCGCATTGCCTGTTTAGACGCTGCGATATCGTAATACAACGTCCGTGCGATGTCTCCGCCTCCCAATCCAGGATCGCATAGTTAACATGGGAGTGAATGGGTGACGTATCAAATCGCATCGTAATTGGGTGTTTACACAGCACGATCTGGCTTCAATCGCTATGCAATATCGGGGCATTGAATAGCACGCTCATTCGATCCCCGATATCGCATTGACATCGTTCCTGCATCGCATTGGACGTTCACACCATACAACGCAGGCACGATATCGGGTCCAACGATTGAACCACGTGACTTTTGATTGAAATTGTACTGCGATATCGCGACGTGTAAACCCGCCATTAATTTACAACAATGACAATGTGTGCGCTAGATCATTATAAAACTATATACATGGAGCATAAATGTGTTTCATTTCAGTTGGCATATATTATGTGCAGGTCAGTGCACTACCTTACTTGGTTTCCTGGTCAGTGCACTACCTTACTTGGTTTCCTCATGTAAGGTAGTGCACTGACCAGGAAACCAAGTAAGGTAGTGCACTGACCTGCACATAATATATGCCAACTGAAATGAAACACATTTATGCTCAATGTATATAGTTTTATAATGATCTAGCGCACACATTGTCATTGTTGTAAATTAATACCTGTTTTTATCATGTGTCACTTATTAAGCACTTTGTATTACACGGTGCGGCGATGACGTCGTTTGACCGGCCCTTATATAAGGGCGGAAGTGACGTCATATGCCAGACATTGAGGTCCGTGGAAGGGGTAGGAGCCCCGAAATGGAGATCCGTCATCTCTGCTGTCTCTGCACCCCCTCCCTCCTGAGTGGGACCCTGGAATGAGGGTACCCAAATAAAGCACCTTTGAAACACGCCCGGTGAGTGCCGCTATCTTTTTTCTTTTTATGCTACAATAAATTGATCAGTTAAACATGAGCCATGTATGAGGCAGCTGTGGAAATTGAGGAGTCGGAGGTTCAGCTGATCGGCTCCACAGCCCAGGTGGTGGGGACTAACTCATCGGTGTTGTCCAGGTCACATGTTATTGAGCATTACTCCTGATTTATAGCCGCACAACCTCTAAGGCCATGTGCATACGTTCAGTATTTGGCTGTGTCACGCCCCAGGGAGTTCACTAGGTGACGAAAATACCTTCCTGTTCCTTGATTACACGCCGCTACCAAAGGGTTTATACCTACTTGTTTTTGAGCACGGCTGGGAAACAGGTATCCAAAGTGACCGGTGGCAACAACCTGAATTACACGCCACTACCTCATGGTGTTTTGAAGGTACAAGTTACAATTGTCTCCGACACCCGGTGGTTTCTAACCTTCCGTAGCGGAGTGTAAAGGTACCATTAGGGTACCTTTACACGCCGCTAAAACATGGTAGAAACAACCAGGTAGATGAGAGAAATGTATCTTGCACCACCAAATCAACCCGAGGTAGCGGCGTGTAAAGGCAGTTGTTTCCACCCGTCACTTGTGGCACCTGTTTCAGAGCAGAGCTCTAAAACAGGTTGATTTCAACCCGATGGTAGCGGCCTATAGCGGCGTGTAAATAAGGAACAAGAGGGTTGTTTCAACACCTTGCTATCTACCTGGGGCATGACAGAGGCTCCGGGAAACCACCCCCCTTCAGCGATCATTGGAGGAAGCTCCTGCGTTACGACTGGTAGTCGCTGCATAGGGAGGCATATTTAAGGAGCTGACCAGTCACACTACACAATTGCTCGAGCGTCATGTATTAGCCATCCTTCCTGCGCTGGCTGGCCAATCATGATGCTATTGCTTTGTCCTATCAGCGTACGAAATTCTCGTAATCCACAATTCTGGCACGCCTATGTGTTGTCCCTGCTGCACCAGGTCCTCCCATATTACCTTCTGTTACGGCGTGTAAATGAGGTAAGGTGAGCTACAGAAGGTAACTTTAGGCGCCCGGCAGTGCATCCGGAGATAGATTCAACTTTCTGTAGAGCACCTTATAGCGGCATGTAAAGGCGGTGCGGGTACCGTTTGTAACCATTGCTACGTGCTCGTGCACGTGAGACACCCGGTTGTTTCTACCATGTTGTAGCGGCGTGTAAAGGTACCCTTAGGGTACCTTTTACATGTCGCAACATTGCATGCAATTTCACTTGCAATTTGCTGGTTACAGTGAAATCATGGACACATTGTTCTATTTTGTGGCCGTGTACAAATGTAACAATGTGTCCATGATTTCATTGCAACCAGCAAATTGCAAGTGAAATTGCATGCAATGTTGCGACATGTAAAGGTAACCTTATAGGGCAGCGCTTAGTAATGCGTGAAGGTCACCACTGCTCAGTTGTAATCCGCAATGCCTATATACAGTAGGAAACCCAGTGACATCAGGACCTTATGTGACCCCAACCAGGACAAGCTCACAGAAGAACAATCACTACACTGGGTGGAGAAAATCTCATTGTTCACCATCACCAGGAAGTATATGGAGAAGACACAGAGATAGGTGTGTGGCGTTACAGAATAGGGAGTGTGTATGTATAATACTAATAATACTAATAATACTAATACTAATAATAAAGCTTTATTTATATAGCGCCAACATATTCCGCAGCGCTTTACAATGTAGGGTACAGAAAATATACAGTAATTACAGTAGAGAACAAATACAGTAGAACAATTGTATGTATGTGTGTATATATATATATATATATATATATATATATATATATATATATACACACACACACACTGCCCCCTACATGCCCTTGTGCCACCCTTGCCCTCACATCTGGGTCGCTGCACCCACATAACTTCCCAGCCTGGCTTCACCCTCATGGCCCCTGTGCAGCCTTACCGGGTGCGTCTCGTTTCCGAGGATGTCCTGTATGGCCATGGGCTGGCGGCAGGTCCCATCACCACTGGGCGCCGGTTCGGGCACTGCGCTCCTTCGTACCCGAGATCCCCATTGCGCATCACGCCGCCACACAAGAGAGCGGCCATCCGGCGGGTCAGAGGAAAGCAGAGCCCGTGCTGACCACACAGAGGATAGGAACAATAGAGCCGGCAGCCCCGACACTGCAAGGAAACCCATCACTAGGCGAGCTATCCTGACCGCAGCCTGCACACTGACAGGTACACTACGGCTGGCTGCTGATTGGTTAAAGAAAACGTCACTCCTCCTGCGCCTCATACTCTATTGGTCAATATTTAACAGCGCCCTGCTGCGCTCCGCCCACAGTCAACATTCTGGCTGAGCAGGTGTCAGCTCGGACGTCCGTCTCTAATTGGTCAGCTTCAGGAGTGGGTCACTTATGATTGGTCATCCTGGGCCAATATTTTAGTGCAGCTCGCGTGTGAGGTGACGCCCCGCCCATCCTGGGATCAGGTAAATTCTCACACTTAGCTTCTCTCTTCTGTGAGGAACATTATCTCCTCTGCCGCTTGAAGAGGTTTTTTCCCTTTTGTAATGAGGACTTTTATTGTTGTGGGTAAAAATTTTTCTTTAAGGTAATTTTTTAAAAATCTTGAAAGAATATACTGGGGTGGTATAAAAAAATAGCCATTCTGCTATTGCTATGTATCAGGTAAACCTGACATGGTGGTGCCACACGTATATAGTTCTATTTTACTGTTTATAAAGCCTAAAAAACCCAACTTTTTTGTTATTATTTGTGTTGTGTCGCCGTATTCTGAGACTGTTAGGGCCCCTTTCACATCAGCGTTTTTTGAAATTCGCGGCAGATGCGGTGAAAAAACCGCATCTGCCACGATTACCGCATACCGGCTGCACTTGCGGCGCGGTTGCGGTAAACGCCATGCAAAGTATAGGCGGACTTGCGGCAGGTGCGGCCGCGAAAAAAAACGCGGCTGACTGCGTTTTTTTTCGCGGCCGCACCTGCCGCAAGTGCAAAACCGCACTTGCCGCACCTGCCGCAAGTACACCTATACTTTGCATGGCGTTTACCGCAACGCGCCGCAAGTGCAGCCGGTATGCGGTAATCGCGGCAGATGCGGTTTTTTCACCTCATCTGCCGCGAATTTCAAAAAACGCTGATGTGAAAGGGCCCTTACCTTACTTTTTACTTTTCCGTGTACGGAGCTGTGTGAGGGTTTGGCTTTTTTATTGGCACTATTTTGACGATTATATAACAGTGTTAACCATGCACAATAAACAACATGAACTTCTGCCTTCTGTCACATTATATCCGGTGTGAATACCAGCAGACAGAAACCTTCTCTGTATCCTAAGTAAACAGACTTCATTCTGTAGTCTAATGGTTTAGTGTTCAACAGTGAGTAATGCATGGTAAAACTAGGAGAATACAAATAATACAAATCAGAACTGACCATATCACAGAAAACAGCATTGATAACACAATTGTTACACCCAAAAGGCAAGGAAATGTACTGGGAACTCACTGGACCTCTGGTGGAATAGTGGTAGCTGAATACCCAATACAACTAGAGATTGGAGAGTGTCTTCAGTAAACCAAGGCTATGTATTTAAGGAAATGGTTAACAAAAAAGGAAAAGTGTCTGAGGAGAGGACCCTCTGGATCACAACACCAAACTCTCATGGAGGAGCGAGCGGTGAGGAAACCACTATACAGGAATAAACTCAGGAAGTCTAAATGCTGCGAATCTAGGATCAAAGGGGCAACTCGTACAGACTGTAGCTGTAGAATTGGGAAGACTGAGAAACACTGGCTCTGTCAGTGGGAAGAATCCTGGAAACTCCATATAATCCTAATGGTACCGTAACACGGGGAGATCTCGACGGCGATGTTGCGGCGATCTCATGAACGCGCACATCGCTGCAGCATCGCTCGTGAGACGTCACACGTAGCAATCTTACCGTCCACCCAGTACGAACCGGCGATTCAGGAATCGCCTGAAACAATCTTGAAGCGATGTTGGCTTTTCAGATTGCCGTGTCACACAGCACCACCTCACCGTCAATGTGGCATACAGAATGGATTGCCTGAACACAGACATCGCCTGTGCCATTGCTATCGCCGCGTCACACGGCAGTAGGCATACTGATCGCTCAAGCTACATCGCCTGATTTCCCGACACTGTTGGGAAATCTCTGAACTCAGAAACAGAGATTTATCGACGTTCAGTTGCCCTGTTACACGCGGCGACGCACAGGCGATGTCGCTTCAACATCGCCTGAACAGGCAGATCTCGGCGACATCGCCGGCGATATCTCCCCGTGTGACAGTACCATAAGAGGCTGATCCAGCCGGTAGTGGAATCCAGATGGTCCCGTGCAATCCAAAAGAGGTTTGTACAACCTGCAGTTGGATCCATAATATCGAGAGAGATCCAGGAGTATGATGCAGAGCAAAGTAAGCAACAGTCTTCAAGAGCAGAGCACTGCAGGTGTGGGACCTGGACACAGACAATGTTCCTAAGGCCTCACACGGATGTGTGAGACAAGGCCATTTGTGGACGGGGCTTGTATCATGTGACACGTGTGCTGTCTGTGCTATACTTGGATAGCACACCGACAGTCTGTCAGTGCATACTCACCTCCCACCAGCGCCGCTGTTCCTCTCTCTTCCGGTCCGCTGTTGGACTCATTGAAGTGAATATTCATGAGCCTAATGAGCGTCACAGAAAGTGAGCGGAACTGTCAGCGCTGGAGGGAGGTAAGTATGAAATTCTTTATTTTCAGGTTTGTTCGTGGTCTGTGCACACAGATGTCACACTGTGAATGACATGCCCCTCCAGGGCTTTAGCATATTCGGAACCGGGCTTTGAGGCTTCTTCATGGGAATCACAGTGGTTGAGACCCGACTCCGTGACCCTGGCGGTGTCATTAAAAATTTGGTGAAATGGGGTACTCTGTGATCCCCTCCCCACTCTTCAGAGATGCAAGAGGAATCTGGGCCTCTTTCTCTCCCTCCCGACCTGCATTGTACCCCAGGTATTGAAATAGTATAAACATGAGCCAATTGACAATTACAGCAATTACGGATATAAATTACTTATCACAACCATTTTCTATATGGGGAAATTAATGTAATTAATCCATACTTTTTTCTTTCTTTGTTTACGTTCTTTTGTATATGTATTTCTTTTTTATTTCATAACTATACTGTTAAATTTGTATACCCGGTGGTTAGGGCATTGTTGAGGGCACGTGTTTGGCCCTATAGAATGCTTGTTTTGTCCTTTATGTAAAATTTTATAAACATATTGTTTAAAAAAAAAAAAAAGTTTGGTGAGGGTGGCTCTCTCTCATATGGTGGGTTTACATGTCCCGATATCTGCGTCCAACTCCAACCAAAAGTCACTTGGTTCGAGCATTGGCCCCGATATCGTTCGTGCGTTGTATAGTATAAATGTCCAATACGATGCACGAATGATGCCAAACCGATATCGGGGATCGAATGAGCGTGCTCTCCAACGGCCCGATATTGGATGGAGGTTGGAACCGGATCGGGCTGTGTAAACGCCCAACTACGATGTGCAGTACAACGTCCCCTATTCTCTACCATGTTAAATGGTCGTCCCTGGGTCGGCCGTACAAAGGGGGCGTAGACATCGTAGAGACGTTGTATGCTGATATCGCGCTGTGTAAATCTCCGATGCGATCTTGGAAATCTGGGCAGAAAAAGCGCACTCCCGCGGCGTTGGATCCAATATCGGACCGACGTTGGAGCGTGTAAAGTGGCCATCAGGGTACCTTTACATGCGGCAACTTTTCTAGGAATTTCACTGGCAACTTACTGGTTGCAGTGAAATCATGGAAACATTGTTCTATCTTGTTGCTGTGTACAAATGGAACAATGTCTCCATGATTTCACTGCAACCAGTAAGTTGCCAGTGAAATTCCTAGAAAAGTTGCCGCGTGTAAAGGTACCTTTCTGAAAGGTTATGTGGTGTGGAGGGTTCATTTGGGCAGGGATGGCTGGACTTGGGGATGCTTATTAATTTTACATGACATAACCTGCAGGTCGTGGCTATAGATGGCTGCCACTTCACGACAGTTCCCCTGGGGGCCGGTGGTAGGGAGGCAGTGTTGTTAAGCCCTCTACGGGTAGGGCTGACCCCAAGGATAGCAGAAGGTACCTGAGTGAGTTGGTAGATATGTTTCTGGTGCTCACGGCACGTCAAGAAAGTTAACAGACACAGCAGTTGCAGTCTTCATGTCTTTTACTCAGTCTTGGTGCAACAGCCTGCTAAGCACTGGGTTCTAGAGGCAAGGATCCAGCTACTCCCAGGTAGTAGGATGACACGTAACCGGTACCCCTTCTCTGTCCTTTTTTTGCCGTCTCACACTGCACTTCCTTCGTCTTCCTGCCTTGCGCCTCGCCACACAGAGTTCTGAGCCAGTATCTGAGGGCTTTTCTTAGGGGTAAACCTGCAGTATCTCCCCTTAGCCCTATGGTTGCCACCTTTTCAGCAGATGTGTGTGGTTGTCAACTGTGTCACCATAGAAGTACCACAGTCACCAGGTTTCTAGCTGAGCCTTGTCTGACTTCTCCACAAGTCTTGGGGTTCCCTGTGCCCCTTTCTTTGGCCTAGTCCCTCCACTGCCTTGTGCTTGACAATGGATATGAGTGCCATGGGTGGAATGGTCACTACCCGTGCCTCTGGGATCCTCTTTTCCTCCTGGAGCCACCTGGTTCTCCTTCTTTGCTCCTCAGTCTGGCCTCTGGACACTTCTCTCAAGTACCTTTCTTTCTGTGACAGGTTTTGTGGAACCCCAGGGGTTAAAGTGCCACAGAAACAACACAAAGGGTTAACTCCCCGCACAACACCTGACACTGCACTAGCACCTCTAGGCCAGAAGGGGGAGCTAAAGCAGCTCCCTTATATATTCTGGGTCAAGAAGTAGTTAGTTCAGTTCCTGGGAGAACTGAGAGAGAGACTGTAGTGTAAAGAGGCTGCCTCAGGCTTCTCTACAGTCTGCTCCTCGATTCCAGGCTGGCCAGGGTCTGAGGGTAGTAGTGCAAGAAACAGAGAAACACATCTGGGAGACTGAGTGACTTCACAACTCGCTCCGGAGGAGCACACAGACTGGATACTGGATCCAAAACTGTAACTGACACACGCAGCACAGTAAACACCAGGATAGTGGAGGTTGTAGATCTACACTGTACCTCAGCGAAGCAACACGGCGGGGTCAGAAGCACATGGAAAGACTCAAGTTCCTAGCAAAGGGGGTACCTGTGAGGAGAGACAGTGCCAGCAGCTCAGCTAAAGCAGCAGCAGGGCCACACACACAGCGCAGCAGTGGGAAGCTGAGGACCCAGGACAGGGTGGAAGCACTCCAGCCCCGGTACAGACTCCGTGGACAGTTCTCGGCTAAAGAACATCTGCAGTAAAGGCTTGGAAAACTTCAAAACCGTGAGTGTGTGTGATCCTTGTACTCGAGCCCTAATTTCCCTCACAAGCAGCTACCGTCTCCACGATCATCCCTATCCTGCAACATCAATAGCATCCATCATAGACTTTAACTACCACTGCCCCGAGGAACTAGGCTCTACCTACGGAGAGCCGTTCCATCTCCAGCTGCCAAACATCATCCCGGAAGTTCTGCAGCAGTGGTCACCCTGACCACAACCCGTGAGTGGCGTCACGACAAACTCCCCTGTAAATATTCACCATTTACTTGCGGAACCCGGGACACGGTCCGGACCAGGACCTCCTTGACATCCTCAGCAGTACCCCGGTCCGGTACCGAGTACCAGTGGGCTCCACAACTTGGCGGTCACGAACAGGATCTACTGTGCCCGGTAAAACGGGTATATGTGTGCCATGATTTATGTGAAAACTGTTTTTAAGCTGCGCCATACGAACTGTAATTTTTAAAATCCGCTATTGCAAAGCACGCGAGGTGTGGGAAGAAAGGAGGCGGTACCCTACTGAGGCGCGAATCCAGCCTCCTCCCTGGTGCTGACGACATCCGGTGGGGAAGAGAATCCCTGGTGCACCGCGGAACCTTTGTTAGACATCCGGACGGAAGTTGGTGAGGCAGCTTACTGTACGTTTTTTGCAAAAACGTATAAACCAAAAGGCCCTGTTTTTTATCACGGCACTGGCTATTTATAATTTTTACAGCAGAGCGCCTTTTGTGTGACACTTATACGGTTTTTGCATTGGTTTTTCATGTTTTTGGTGGGGATTGGTCGCAGTTCACATTGCTGCTTCCAATGTGTGCAGACTCATATTCTTTGGATCTGGACGGAAGCGGAAGACAGGAGGGTCGACCTTAACTAAGGGGGTGCAGGATGTCTCAACGGAAGAGCAGCGGCGCCAAGCAGCAGAGGAGCAGCTAGCGAGCTGCCGCGCCGGATAACAGAGAAGCACCCGGCGGTGCAGCGGCATAAGGAGCAGCACACATCATGTCGCTCATGATACAGTATACTTCAGGGGAATGTGGCTGCCCAATACTCCGGTGAGCCTAGCACTCTTAATGACTTTATTACCAAGATAAAAGCTTACTATGTGATGTACTCCCTAACCAAAGCCCAGCGTGTTCGAATGATTATTGGACAATTAACTGACAATGCGCCGCGGGAGGTTGCGTCCTGGCTAGACACAGATGAGGACACAGTAGAGCAGGGGTCTCAAACACCGGCCAAGGGCCGCATGTGGCCCCTGGGGCTTCACTGTGCGGCCCTCGGCACCTTGGGCAACTTAATGATGGGTCACTGCAGTCCCTGCAGTGTTATGACTCCAGCCACAACCCTAAAAGCTTTACTGCTCAGCAAGATCAATGTAAGCCACAGCCAATGAGAGGCCCGAAGCTGACGGCGGCATATGATGTCACCTGTGGGTCTCTGGCTGGCAGATTGCATTTATCTTGCTGAGCAACAGAGCTTGTCTGAGCAGCGGCTGGAGCAAGTCATAGCACATCTGAGGCCTGAAGTAAGCACAGTGGGGACCGCGGCAGCCCCTACACTAGAGTAATGCATCATTAAAGTGATAAAAGTGAGAGCGCGTGTGTGTATGTGTATATAGTGTGTGTATGTAGTGTATGTGTGGGTGTGAGGGGTGAGTGTGTAAAAAGAAGGTAAACCAGGATGGGGGGGGGGGGGCATCACTATAAAAGTAGATCAGCATGGGGACATAACTAGAAAAGGGGATCAGGATGGGGAGCTCACTTCAAAGAAAACCAGGATCACTACAAAAGGGGATCAGGATGGGTGGACATCACTACAAAGGGATCAGTATCGGGACATCACTACAAAAGGGCCCTGTATGGGACATCACTACAAAATGGGATCAGGATGGGACATCACTACACAATGGGATCGGGATGGGGGACATGACTACTAAAGGGATCGGGATGGGGGACATGACTACTAAAGGGGATCGGATGGGGAAATTACTACCTGATAAGGGCCAGGATGGGGACATTTCTACAAGAAGGATCAGGATTTGTACTCTACTACATTGAGCAAACAATTCTGGTTTTACTAAAAATATCACTTAGTCCTACAAGGGATGCGGCCCCCGATATAAATTTTTTGCCATGTGCGGCCCACCAACCCAGCCGAGTTTGAGACCTCTGCTGTAGAGCATCTTGTAGCTGGACTAAAGGCAGCATTTGAATCTGGTGCTGATACCCGGGCTAAAATGATGTTCTTCGGATGTCAACAAAAGCCCAAGGAGAGTGCCAGAGACTATGCCTTAAACTTGCAGGAAACACTCAAAGCACTTAAACTAGCAGAACCTGCCTTAGCCCCGGGAGCTGACAAAATGCTAATTGACCAGTTTATAGAGAGCCTCCTATCCCCTTCTCACAGAGGACAGCTGAGTATGATGATTAATTATTCAGAATCCTGAAATGACTTTTGCTGAGTTAAAAGATAGAGCTATCCGTCTGCAGCAGATAGAGGAGCCCCAGGATCTAAACTCTATGCAAGGCCCTGCAGCAGCACCTCAGTAGCCGACAGCATCAGCGACATCTGCCATGTCAGCAACTGCTGCTGAAAACAGGGAACCTATCTCTAATGAGGCCCTCAATCAAAAGCTAGATGCCCTGACAGACACCATTATCTCCATGGCTAAAGTCCTCAAGGAGCTGTGAGGATCCAAGCCTGCACCCAAGATCGAGTTGGCGATCAGCAAGGAGGATGTCCCGTGGATAAGGCTCAGGAGGTACCAAGCGACGAGAGGACGACCTGGTGACTGCTATCAACCGGATGGACAGTCCATTTGCCTCCGTTGTCAGAGACCAGGTCACTTTGCCCCGGAGTGTGCTTTAAACGAGGATTCCCTGGGCAGGCGGGCCACTTCCCAGGAGTAAACTTTCAAGGTCCTTCAGCCTGGTATGACAGATTTGTGGGAGGACACCTGGTCATCCCTATCGTGTTGGATGGCCTCCCCTTTAGTGCCTTGTTCGATACCAAGTCCCAGATAATATCAATTCCACATGTCCTATACAAAAGGTACTGGGCCGATTCAGACATTAATAGTGGTCCATCTGACATTATAATGAACGTATGAGCTAGTAATGGACAACTAATACCACAGGTTGGGTTCAGAGAAATGACCATTCAGATTGGAAAGGTAGAATTGCAGAACCAGGGTATTATAATTATAGATGTTAACCGGCGAGAACGTGAAACAGTAATGTTACTAGGAATGAATGTAATTGAAAAGTGTTTTTCCGAGGTAATTACTGTCTTGCAGCAGATCGCCGAGACTGTCAGAACCGGACATCAGAGGCTTCTGCACAAAGAGATCAAAGCCCTGATGATGAAACAGCAGGTAGAAATATTCGGAGGTGAGATCGACAGTGTACGAGTAAGTGATCCAATACCCATTGTAATACCTCCCAAAACTGAAATGTTGGTCTGGTGTAGAGCCGCAATAGGCATTAAAGGGCAAGACTATCAAGCCCTGGTAGAACCCGTGTATTCAGACAGTAGACCCACTAACAGCCAGGGGGGTATTGAGGTACACCAGGGAAGAGTGCCATTACGCCTTCTAAATTGCGGGGAAGATGAGGTCACATTACCAAAGTATGCTACCATGGCTAACTTGTTCATGGTTGATAATAATGTCATCACAGCCGTCGAGTCTTTGGACCCGTCAAGTCAGGCGGATGACAATGGCTCAGGGGAAAAGCTGGAGGATTGGTGCCAAAAGCTACATGTGGGTACCAGTTCTACACCTCCCCACCAAAAGCATGGAGTATACCAGGTAGTGAAAGAATATGAGCAGATATTCAGCAAACACCCGTTAGACTTTGGGCAAATTAAAGGGGTAGAGCACACTATACCCACAGGTAACCATCAGCCTATAAAAGAGAGGTATAGACCATTACCACCCGCTCACTACCAAACCACCAAAGACATGCTCAAAGAGATGAAAACTGCAGGGGTAATAAGAGACAGTTGTAGCCCTTGGGCAGCACCTTTAGTGCTAGTTAGAAAGAAGGACAGGACCATGAGAATGTGCGTAGATTACCAGCAGATCAACCGCATCACACATAAGGACGCATATCCATTACCTAGGATTGAGGAGTCATTAGCTGCATTAAAATCTGCTAACTACTTTTCTACCCTTGATCTGACTAGTGGGTACTGGCAAGTTCCTGTGGCCGAGTCCGACAAGGAGAAAACAGCGTTTGCTACGCCGATGGGCCTCTGTGAGTTCAATTGTATGCCGTTTGGACTCTGCAACGCACCCGGGACCTTCCAACGCCTGATGGAGAGCTGCCTAGGACATAAGAACTTTGAAACTGTCCTCCTGTACCTAGATGATGTAATAGTCTACTCCAAGACGTATGAGCAACATCTACAAGACCTGGCAGAAGTGTTTGAAGCCTTATCCGGATACGGCATGAAAATCAAGCCATCCAAGTGCCACCTTCTCAAGCCAAAGGTACAGTACCTGGGACACATCGTGAGTTCAGATGGAGTAGCACCGGATCCTGATAGTCACCGTGATAAGGGATTGGCCAAGACCTACTAATGTGAAAGAAGTGAGGCAATTCCTGGGCCTGGTAGGCTATTACAGAAGATTTATCAGAGGGTTCACAAAGTTAGCAGCTCCCCTGCAAGATATCCTGGTAGGACAGTCAAAAAGGTCTTCAACCCGTAATCCTCCTTTCCAGTGGAGTGAAGAGAGGGAAGACTCCTTCAATAAGCTGAAGTGTGCGCTGACAGGAGAAGAGATCCTGGCATATCCAGATTACCATCAACCCTTCATTCTGTACACGGATGCCAGCAACGTGGGACTGGGAGCAGTACTGTCACAGAAGCAAGGAGGCAAAGAGTCATTGCCTTTGCAAGCAGGAAACTCCGGCCTACGGAAAGAAACCCCGAGAATTACAGCTCCTTCAAGTTAGAACTACTGGCAGTAGTTTGGGCTGTAACTGAACCTTTCAAGCACTACTTGGCAGCTGCAGAATTCACCATCTACACAGATAACAACCCATTGACCCACCTAGACTCAGCAAAATTGGGTGCGTTGGAGCAGCATTGGATAGCCCGGCTGTCTAACTACAATTTTGTCATCAAATATAGGGCAGGCCGCAAGAACGGGAACGCAGATGCCTTATCCCGGATGCCACACCTGAAAGACGTGGAAGAGAAACGGAAGAGTTGGAAGAAATTGAACTACCGGCCTTTCACCGTTCAAAGGTAGACAAGTATCAACCCGGCATCTACCAAAGAGAACAACAGGCAAGTCTCAACCCGTTAGCACACCATGGATGGGCTGATCCCAGGATAGCGACCCGGCTGTGAAGCTAGTGAAGGAACTGCTTACACAACAAGGTGCGTACCCTAACCAGAACGCCCCAGCTGAGACCCAACAACTCTGGAAAGAGAAAGGCAAGTTGTTCCAGTATCAAGGGAAGCTTTGCAGAAGGCATACCAACCCTAAAACACATGAATTGGTCTGGCAGATAATCGTACCCAAGCGAGACGACAAAATGGTCATAGAAGCCTACCACGACAGTGCAGGTCATTTTGGATGGAAGAAGTTGGAACTGCTCCTGAGAGAGAGATTCTACTGGGTTGGCATGAGAAAATCAATTGAAGATTGGTGTAGGAAATGTGGCCCGTGCAACCTCAGAAGAAAAGATCAACAGAGAGCCCCACTCCAGTCCATAGTAACCAAGCAACCACTTGAGTTAGTTGCATTAGACCACGTCAAGTTGTCACCAAGCCGGTTAGGCTATGTCTATGCCTTAACCATCGTGGACCATTACTCACGCTTCTTAGTGGTGGTACCCGTCAAGGACCTGACAGCGAAGACGGCCGCAAGAGTGCTTCAGACACATTTCTGTAGATCTCATGGCTACCCGGAACAAGTCCTTGCAGATCAAGGTCCAGCTTTTGAATCAGAGATTTTCCAGGAGTTTTGCAATATGTACGGCTGTAAGAAGATCCGCACGACAGCGTACCATCCCCAAACAAATAGCTTATGCGAAAAGATGAACCATATTGTAATTGACCTGTTAAAAACATTACCAGAGTCAGAAAGAAATCAATGGCCAGATAAATTACCCGATTTGGTAGACTTATACAAACATGTTCCAGTGAGTTCTACAAACTGCACCCCAGCCTACCTTATGCGTGCAAGACCCTGTAAGCTGCCAATTGATTTAGATATGGGAATTCTAGAACCAGACGCAGAAGTTGAAGAATCCAATTGGGATTCCCTACGTCAGCAACAGTATCGCCAAGTACAAGAGTGCACAGAGAAAAATCTTCAGCAAGCTAGAGCAAGACAAGAGAGAACCTTTAATCAACGTTCTCAAGCAACTCCATTACAACCTGGTGATCAAGTTCTCAAGAGAAAGAGACACACCAACAAATTGGATAATCCATGGGAAACCACCCCATACACAGTCTTGCCATCTAACTTAGACAATGCTAAAATGTGTCTAATAAGCAAAGATGAAGGAAGAACGTCAGCAGTTGTGTCAAGAGACCAGCTCAAACCATGTCCTAAAACCCTGAAGATACCTGAAGTAATCTTACCCGTGCAGGTACAACCTGTCAAGGAAAAAGAAGAAGAAGTTTTTCTAGGAGATTTCCCCAAAACATGGCCAAATTAGTATGGAGCAGTTGTAGTCCCAATGATTGCTTTCCCTCCAATGGTTGAACCAACACCAGAACCCGTATTACCTGAAGAAGTCCCAAGATCTGACGAACTGGAAGTAGAACCCGTAGAGGAAGAACAAATTCCTGGTCACAGTGAGCTTGCCAGTCCTACAGTCAGACCATTATCTGCCATAGTACCAAACACCCCAAGTAGGTACATGTCCACCAGCACTAATAGGCTATATACATCCAGTATACCCGTTTTACGCAGATCAGAGCGTAGTACCCAGGGTCAGTTACTGGCAAGGTACAAAGATTAAAATGTAAAATCAAATGTGAATACCTGTAATGTACATATGTTTTGGTGTAAATACAGTTAAGAATAGAACCCGGTAAATCGTGTACAAAAGGGTGGAGGAACTGGATTAACCCCCATGCACATCAAGTTAGGGAAAGAAAGTGCGTGGGGGTGAAGCCAGGCCTCCTAAGTAGAGACACCCGTAGGGACCTTATTTATTTGTGTTAGTGTGCAACGTTAAAAAAACAAAGCCCAGTACCTACACGGACTCTCCTCTATGAACTTATGACAAATTCTTGAACTTTGAACTTTTCTCATTTATTTATGGACCATACATACCAACCGCAACTGGTTGCGGTAAAAACTTTATTGTAAGTATCTATCAGCCCGGAGGCAATAGACTAAACCCCCGGAAAGATTGCTTATTTTGAACTTTTGGACTCTTTTTCAATTTCAGTGATTTTTGTATTTTTATTTTTTTTAGGGCTCTGTAAATATTAATTGTAATAACTATTGGTTGTTTGTTTTTCCACAGTCCCGGAGTACTGTCATTAACTAAGGGGGAATGTGGCTCCCCAGGGTTAAAGTGCCACAAAAACAACACAAAGGGTTAACTACCCACACAACACCTGACACTGCACTAGCACCTCTAGGTCAGAAGGGAGAGCTAAAGCAGCCCCTTATATATTCTGGGTCAAGAGGAAGTAGTTCAGTTCCTGGGAGAACTGAGAGAGAGACTGTAGTGTAAAGAGGCTGCCTCAGGCTTCTCTACAGTGTGCTCCTCGATTCCAGGCCTAGCCAGGGTCTGAGGGTAGGAGTGCAAGAAACAGAGGAACACATCTGGAAGACTGAGTGACTTCACAACTCGCCCCGGAGGAGCGCACAGACCGGATACCGGATCCGAAACTGTAACTGACACACGCAGCACAGTAAACACCGGGATAGTGGAGGTTGTAGATCTACACTGTACCTCAGCAAGCAACACGGCGGGGTCAGAAGCACACGGAAAGACTCAAGTTGCCTAGCAAAGGGGGTACCTGTGAGGAGAGACAGTGCCAGCAGCTCAGCTAAAGCAGCAGCAGGGCCACTCACACAGCACAGCAGTGGGAAGCTGAGGACCGGACAGGGTGGGAGCAACCCAGCCCCGGTACAGACTCCGTGGACAGTTCTCTGCTAAGGAACATCTGCAGTAAAGGCTTGGAAAACTTCAAAACCGTGAGTGTGTGTGATCCTTGTACTCGAGCCCTAATTTCCCTCACAAGCAGCCAACGTCTCCACTATCATCCCTAACCTGCCACATCTATTGCATCCATCATAGACTTTAACTACCACTGCCCTGGGGAACCAGGCTCTACCTGCAGAGAGCCGTTCCATCTCTGCCAAACATCTTTCCCGGAGGTTCTGCAGCAGCGGTGGTCACCCTGACCACAACCCATGGGTGGCGTCACGACAAACTCCCCTGTAAATATTTCCCCATTTACTTGCGGAACCAGGACATGGTCCGGATTAGGACCTCTGTGACATCCCCAGCAGTACCCCGGTCCGGTACCGAGTACCCTGTCCCAGTGGGCTCCACACTTTCTTTCTCTAGCTTCCCTTCAATTCGACTCTAGCTGCTTCATTCTCTTTTTCTCTCTCTGCAGCAACTCTCCTCTCTGCTGTTCAACTGTCTCTCCTGCTTTCTAGATCTTTCCCACTATATTTAAACCCTTTGCCAGTTGCCATGTGTTCCACGTTGTCTACGTGTGTGCTTCCTAACTTCACTCCTCCCAGGTGCTCTCTCTAACTACTTCCTCTCCACTCATCCCCACTATCCTGGTTCCTAGTGTGTGGTCTGGTTGTCCCAGCACCGGTCTGTGCCCCACTTACCCAAGAGGGGATACTACACCCTAACAGGTGTGCAGTACCTCTGTGGCGACTGGATCCGCAGGGGTTGCCACATGAACATCTGTGTACAGGATGTTTTGGCCCAAAAACCGGTCTGTGTTGCCAGTAAAAAACGGACATGTCCCCGTGTGGAGTATATGGACACGTGTCTTCTTCACACAGAGACACACTGCACGCAGTACCACAAACATGTGAAGGGGGGCCATAGAAAATAATAAGCCTCTGTATGTCCGTGTCCCGGCATGTGTTGGAACAGATCACACAGGGGCCAGAGGCACGGATATGTGAAAGATCTCAGGAATGAACACGTTGCCCAGGCACCTCTCATAGGGGGAAGGTGCCTTTTACGCACAGAGAAGCTCAGCGCTCACACTAAGAGGCATAACAACATTACTGAGATGAAACAAGCACTGAGTACATAAATCATAAAACGGCTATGAAAATATTCAGTGCAGAAAGCATAATATAGCACTGGGTACTCAATCAAACAAACAGCCCTGACAGTGTACAGTACAGAGGATTATTACACTAAACTGGAGGCTGAAGAGAAACATATACATCCCTGCAGACCTAATCTCTATGTAATAATGATTGCTGTATAATCCTAACAGCAGACTCTAATGTAACAAACATACAAACAGGAGTTTAACTTTCACCAGATATACTTGACAAGGATGATGGGAGTTCACAAGAGAGAAGCAGGATGTGCGGCGCCCCTGTGACCAGGAGACCACAGGGTGAACTGCAGTTGGGATAGGCAAGACAATCAGCTCACAAAAACACTCACGCAAACACACTCCAACCGAGTCCAAGTCGCTTCATGCCAGGCGAGGAGTGGCAGAAGTAGCTACATGTGGGTGGGAAGTAGAGAGAACCTGGGAAAAGGTGTGGAGAAACTAGACTCCAAGAGAACCTAGGAACACTAAGTTGGGGGAGTAGATCGAGTGAATCCCTGGAGGGTGGAGGTGTAGGGAAGCCTCCCCAAGCCGAGATACCCTTCAGTTGAGTTCTGACTGAGACAGAGAGAACGACGGGGCCCGGCGGCCTGCACCCTTAAAGGCCGTCTGGGAGCCCAGGCTGCAACCCGCGGAGAAGTAGAAGGAGCCAGGTGAGCCCAACTAATCCGGGTGACTGGTGACTGGGCCAGAGAACCAGAGTGCCGGCTCTGTAGATGTGGCCGGGAATGCTTCAAGCCCCTAACCACGAGACACCCTGTGGGGTGCGGGAACTCCTTGTCCCCGAGACCCAACAACCGATATGGAGTAGGACAAATCCCATCATACTATGGCTAGTGACCCAGAGTGTGGGATGACTCACTGTAGAGCCTGTGACGGCCAGCCGGAACCCGTACGTGAGAGGAGAAAGAACTAGAGGGCCCGAGAGGTACACTGAGGCGAGTGACGCAGAGGAGCCATCCCAGCTGCAGTGAGAACCTGAGCCCATGACCATTGTGTGGACGCTGTCCATGGCAAGTGTAAAAAAGAACTGTTAAGAGCTGTGACCAGTGACTGAGGTGTTATACGGTAACTGAGTAAAGTACTCGGTCGACTCAAGATCTGTGTGTGTGACTGTTATTCTAAAGGTACCGTTACATGATACGAGATCGTGAATGATATCGCTTAAATGTTACGGGTTTGAAGTCGTTCAAGCAACATCTGTGGCGCCCCACTTGTGCAGGCATAACAGAGGGGTATTGCACCCAAAAAAGAGGTGTAAATGCCCCAGCTGCAGGTGGACCCTAGGATGGTGGGTGGGACCCATTCCCAGCACTCCCACATTAGCTGAGTGGTGGGAAGTTACCCGGGAGGGGATATATTCACCTCTAGAGGGAAAAAGAGGGTCTTTCAGCAGAGGGGCCAGGAGGAGGAGGAGAGAGGAACTAAGAAAGGCTTTGACTAATTGGAACGAGGCGGAAGGTCAAACCGGGGCAGTTTCGATCCGAATCGGAGGGAAGAAGGGACCTTGAGGAGGTCCTGAAAGAGGGCGCCGATGAGAGAAGTCCGGGCCATAGAGAGAAAGGGAGACCCTCAGAGTGGAGCGACCATGCTCCAGGGGATACTCCAGTCCACCACGGGAACTCCAGGCCCGAGGATCCGGCCAAAGTCCAGCTTTGCAGTCGGCAACCGGCTGTTGTGGCTTGTTTATCAGCCGCAGCACCCTGCCAATGTAGTGGTCTGCCTGCGTCCTCACCACGAGGGAGAGGACCCCGGTACTACCTACAAGGAGCTACAAGGTATAGGCCCATCCTAGGCGGGGAAGAACGGACACGGGTTTGTCAACGAAGGTACACCACGGGTTCCACCATACCACCTGGGATCCACTTGCAGGCACCCGTAAAGCTACCTGTTATTTGTAACATCTAACACTGAACTGTGAACTGTATTTGATGCTGCTACGAGTTGACAGTAAAGTACCCGGGAGAAAGTGAATTTTGCCTCTGAGTGTTTTCCTATATCATCTTGTTCCCTTCCACGAAAGCTGCCCCAAAGGAACAGCCCTACCTGTAGGGGCCTCTGCCAACTCAGCCGCACTACCATCTACCTTCGGCGGACTGTGGCGCCGCTGGTGACCCAGCACCAGGTACTACAGGTGGAATCGCATGACAAAGATTCTTATCTCCTGTAAATACACCCTTTTTGAAGTGTCGCCCAGGCCACGGGCTCAGGCGCTGCCACCTGTGACATCCCCGTTAACCCCTTGGAGCCTGATACCCGAGTACCCCAGGGCCTGGGGCTCGACACATTGTTACTACCTCGTTGCGTGTGACTCTGAGATATGGTTACGATAAATTGTTGGGTCATTGATTGCAGATTTGAGAACATGTTCTTAAATCAGATGATCCACGATCAGCCAACCTGCTGCATCGTTCAGTCTGACACTGCGATAAAGATGTCGTTCACGACTTCGCCCATTCACATCAGTGAACAAGTATCGTTCTTTGGGTTGTGCGAAAGATACCTTCTCACTGGATGGTTGGTGCATCGTGCATGATATCTAGGCGTGTGACATCTCACCAACGATATCAAAACGATGTCCTATGACCAAGTGCCCTAAGAGTGTTTAGATCGGGCTCGCCTGCGGAGCCGCATACTGACTATGTGAGCTGATGCGTAGGAAGCAGCGGGTGCCTGCTGAGAGGTACCCTGATCCCTGCGTGTGCCGGCTAGAGGAGCTGCGGAGAGAAGATACGCGCCCCGTTCCGGGCACGGAACATCCCTACATCTACCTGGGGACCAAGCCCTGCCTGTGGAGGGCTCACCATCCCGGCTGCCGCCACCACCACCGTCCCCGGTGAATTCCACGGCAGCGGTGGCCACATTAGCCATGACCTAAGGGTGGCATCACGAATAACTTTAATAAACCCCCTTTTTTAATTGCCGCAACTGGAATCACGGAGCTGGGGCCACGCCGCCGTGGCAACCCAGAGACAGAACGATCCGGCTGAGTACCCCGGCCCCTGGGGGTGCGACAGATGCAAGAGAACACATGTATTTTATATCTTATATTGATCTAAAATGGCTGTCCCCAGAGATGCAGAGGGTTGTCCCATAATGCACTGGGTTCTCAAAGGACAGGAGATCTAGATATGCAGGAATACTGTCAGATTGTGCTGAAAATATTAAACGTCATAACAAGATAACATGTCATATCTTACAGGTTGTGACAGGTGTCAAAACTAGAATTTCTCTTTTATTTTTTGTTTTGGCTTCCAATACCTATTTTAAAGCACCACTCCAGCATATTTTTCAGCATTGAAGTGGTGCTTCTAATCTAAGTCACTGATCTTATACTCACTTTCCAGCTCTCCAGCATCTTCACATTTTTTACATTTTTTCAACATTGCTCCAGTCCCGAGGCACCATCTTGTGACTGTAACCTTTGACTGGCAGGTACTCAAAAGTTACATCACAAGCTCTAAATGCAAATCTATGAGTGCCAAAACGTGGTCAGAACAGGGCTCCCACAGACTTGCATTGAAGAGAGACCTCCAGCACACTCCATTAAACACTGGAGCAGCTGGAAGTTCACAAATCACAGAAGAACGATGTTTTCGCCTGATTCATCAATTACAATTTTTTTAAAATTTGCAAAGTTTGACGCAGCTCTACTTCAGTCGTCCTACAATGTAGTTTTATGCATGTTTTTCAAAAAGTTGTATTTCTTGGGGGACGGGAGGGGTTGCGCCAATTTGAAAAGGTGCAGCATTCTACACAAAAAGCTGCAAAAATGGTTAATCACAAGACAGCAGTCCTTTTATTTACAACAAATTCATCAACCATGTGTGCCATTTTAGTGAGTTTGGCGCAATAAGCGTCAGCGAATACCTCAAGACAGAAAAAGGAAAGAAGTTTTAAAAAGAAATGATGAATCGAGGCCAGTTACCTTTTCAGGTGGATTCTGACTGGATCTTGCCTAAAGATGGGAAAGGGTTAAAAAATGCAGTTTCTTTTATTTTATTTATTTCCAAAGCTGTAACTTTATTTTTTCCCTCGATACAGCCATACAAGGACTTTTTTTTTCTCTGAACATTTATTTTTTTAATACTAATTTGGATTACATATTGCAGTACATATTCAGTCATGCTGAAAAGTGCTAGAACCATTGAAATTGGGTAGAAAATTAAGTACAGATATACGCATCGCATAGTAATAATAATATTTATTCATTTATATAGCGCTATTAATTCCATAGAACTTTACATACATGAGTAATGCTGTCTCTTTTGGAGCTCACAATCTAAACATAACATCCTATCAGTATGTCTTTACAATGTGGGAGGAAACCGGAGTGCCCGGAGGAAACCCACGCAAACACGGGGAAAACATACAAACTCCTTGCAGATGTTGTCCTTTAGTGTCCTTGGTGGGAATGGAACCCAGGATGTCGAGACCCCAGTGCTGCAAAGGCTGTAGTGCTAACCACTTGAGCCACCGTGCATAGTAGAAGGTCTGCTGTGATGTAAATCCAGGTTGTTTTGCTGGGACTTATAGTTCCACAAATCTGATTTAGTGTAGGTCTGACAAACCACATACCTCCCATGGGTGTGTGTCATGCATTAGACTGCTACTGGATCACCTGATCTCCGATGTCAGCTGGGGATGTTATGTGAGGTAGTGACACGCCACTCCAGGGCCTTAAGATACTCCGAACCGGGCTTTGAGGCTTCATCACGGGATCACAGGGACCGAGTCCTGACTCCGTGACCCTGGCGGTGTCATTAATCGTTCGGTGTGGGTTGTTCATTCTCTTAGGGAAGGGCATCTGGCGTGGAGTGTTCATTCTGGAAGGGATGACTGGACTTATTCATTTTACGTGACGCCACCCACAGGTTGCAGCTATAGATGGCTTCCACTGCACAACAGTTCTCCTAGGGGCAGATGGTTGGGAGGCAGCAATGTTCTTAAGCCCTCTAGGGTAGGGCTGATCCCCAGTGTAGCAGAAGGTACCTGAGAGAGTTGGTAGTTGTGTTCCTGGTGCTATTGATGCCTTAAGAAAGTTCACAGACACATTGGGTTGCAGTCTTCAGATTTTTTACTCAGTGTTTGTATAACAGCCCACTGAGCACTGGGTTCTCGGAGGCAGGGATCCAGCTACTCCCTGGTAGTAGGATGGTACGTAACTGGCACCCCTTCTCTGTCTTTTCTGACCTGCCCAGGGCTCTATGGGAACTCGGTACCTGGGCTTTGATACGGGGGGTGATGTCTCGGTGGCTGTTGCCCGGGCCCGTAACCCTGGGGTCAGCTAATAATGGATTAAAATAATAAAAGTCTTGTGACGCCACCTGCAGTTTCTGCTGATCTCACCAGCTCTGCTGTCTGACTGCCGGGGATGGTAGTATTGCACCCAGTTGACAACGCTCCCTGCAGGTGGAGCGGGATCCCCGGGGCAGTGCTGCTGCTAAGCTGGTCGATGTGGCAGCAGCTACTTAACTTAACCAGAATAAGATACCGGAGGCTTACTAACTCTGTATAGGTACTTTACTGGTAACAGTTCACAGTAACACTTCAGTTTACAATCACGCAGTCTTTGCGGATAGCTGGCCGGGTAGTCACTGGGGAACATAAAATCTCTTTGAGGTTCCGAGAGTGTTCCTTCAGTTACTTTCACTGTCCCTTGTTCCTGCGCCTCCTTACTTTCCTTGCACTGTCCTGCACAACCCACTTGTCTACCAGGCCCGTTGGGTGCTATGAAGTTACCCTTCTTCTCTAAGTGGCTCAACCCAGTTTAGTGCTCCTGGTGGGGCTGCACGTTCTAAATGAGGTCAGGGCTGCTGGGCAAACCTGCGACCCGCCGGTATTGGCGGCTCAGGATAAGAGTCGCCTGCACCGTGACTCGGAGCTGGTACCCCGTTGTGGACCAGAATTCCCCAGACTGTGGATAAAGTCCGGCAGTGGGTCTCCTTCCATCTGGGTCGACACTCTTTTTCGGGCGCCCTCCCTGTGGTGTCCCTCTAGGACTTGTCTCTCTTCTGTCTGTTCTCTCACTGACTAACTGTTCTTTTTCCTGCTCTTTCCACCCTAAGGGTAAGTGCACATCAGTCGTTTTCTGGGCTGTTTTTGGACGTTTTACGTCGGCGTTTTCTGCTGAGTTTTATGTTAATTTATGTTAATCCTAGCCACCGGCTGGGTTAACATGATACTCAATGGAGTTTAGAATACGCTGTCTTCATTAGAACGTTTTTCTTCTGGTCGTTTTCAGTCAAAACTGAGTTTTTTTCAGTCAAAACTGAGTTTTTACAACGTTTTTCAAAGAATAGAGCAAGTGACTTCTTTCCTCCGTTTTTCCAGCGCTTCCAGCTGATCAAGTGCACTAAAAACTCAGTTTTCAAAACAGCCGAGAAAACAGCCGAGAAAAACGCTGGAAAACCCGGCGTAAAACGAGCAAAAAACGAGGGACACTGCTGAGCACAGAAAACTCAGTTTCTGCTAAAAAAAACCCAGGTTTTTGGACGTTCTGCAGAGATGCACAAACGTCAGATGTGCACTTACCCTAACACTCCTCCCATCGGGACCGGTTACCCTGGTAACGGGTGGCCAATTGGTCCCCTAAGTTAGGTGTAGGGATGCTGGGATAAGCGCCTCATGTTGACTTTACACTTCCCAATGACAGTAATAACGCACACTCAGTTATGGGTACAGTACCCCTACTGTGGCGCACTGACCAGTGGGGCGCCACATTTCCAGGTCGTCTCACACAGTACTTGCCTCGCCCGTCCTGCCTTGCGCCTTACCACAAAGAGCTCTGAGCCAATGACCGTGGGCTTTTTCTAGGGGTTCCCCTGCAGTGTCTCCCCTTAGCCCTATGGTTGCCACCTTTTCAGTAGATGTGCATGAAAGTGCCACAGCCTGCATGTTGCTAGCTGAGCGTGGTCTTCTCCACTAGTCTTTTGGGTTCCTGGTGTCCCTTGCGGCCTAGTCCCTCCACTTGCCTGCGCCTGACAATGTATACGAGACCTACGGGTGGATTGCTCACTTCCCATGCCTCTGGGACTCCATCTTCCTCCTGGAGCAACTTGGGTGATGTTCTGCTCTAGAGTTCGGCCTCACGACGAGCTCCCACTTGCTCCAATCATTTGCACACCTTCTCAGGTGTACGTTCTGTAGCTTCCCTCCAACTCGACCTTGGTATTCAATGGCCTCTCAGCTGTTCTACCACCTCTCCTCAGCTGGCCACTCTCTTCTTCTGTTCAACTGTCTCTTCTCCTGTGTTCTAGATGTTTCCCACACTATTTATTCCTATTGTCACGTGTCTCATGTCATCTACGTGTGTTTTTCCTGGCCTCACTCCTTCCCAAGTGCTCCCTCTAACTACTTCCTTCACCACCCAGCCTCACTACAGTGGTTCCTACTGCGTCTGTGGCACCCTGCCAGTACAGGAAACCACAGACCTACCTGAAAACATGGATAAATTTCCATAGTGAGTACCCCAAACACATACAACACCTTCCAACCCAGACCTGTAAGTGGAGCCTAACTTACTGCCTTAAGCAAAATCCCTATAAATACCGGTGCTGGGGGCGGAGTTAGCCAGAGTGTGCAGTCGCTAGGAGAACTGTGAAGACGTCCTGGTGTGTCAGACCCGTGCTAGGCCTGAGCCAGTTGACAACTAAGCAGTTACCAGCCTAGCCAGTGCAGGGACCCAAGAGTGAGGTTGAAGGCAAGGCGAGAGGGATGAAGTGAGAAGCAGACTGGGGCAGAGAAGCTGCACCAGTTCACCCTAGAGAGCCACCCGGACACCGGAGTCCAAGTCTGCAGGAGAGCATCTAGCCCAGCAGAGAAATCGGTTCACTGAGGAGACGCCAGTCTCCTGGGCATCTGTGTGGCAACCAAGAAGGGAGCCAGGCACCGCAGGAGAGACTATAGTGGCAGTCCACACGAAGGTTTCCCACTACACACAAAGGTGACAGAAGAGCAGAGGAGGCCAGGCCTAGTTTTACACAGGGCAGGGGCTTCAACAAGGGAAAAGTGACAGGAAGTCCTTAAACTCACTCACCATGGAGATCCAGAAGTATTTACCGCCCTCCGGAGTGTACCCGAGACATTACTTGCAATTCCACCAGTAAAGGCACAGAAACGACTTGCGGTGTATGTGCCGATTCCTCAGTCCCTAACCCTGTCCAGCTCAGAACGTGATTGAGAAGTTTCAATACCATCTCAAGGAGAGAAAGCATAAGATTTATCTCCGAGACGTACAAGACTTCAAAAACAATTGCGCGTACGTGTACATACCAAGAGGGACGGGAGCACAACCTAATACAGAACCGGAAGATTACTCCACTGACACGGATAAATCTGAAGCTGAAGGGAGGAACGGAAGCAGACCAGGCAAGCCGAACAGAGGCGGTAAGAATAATAAGAAAGGCAGGGGAGGAGGACGGGGAGGGAAGGGATCTCAACCCAACCACCCCCACCAAACACCCCGAGACCTGGGGGTAGTTTTTTAGATCTGGCTTATCACCTGAGGAACTGGCCAGGCCAGGTACCTCCTCCGACCCCAATCTAATTAAAAAACTGCAGGTCATTAATTTGTCTCTTAGGCAATTGAATCCATCAGAAATGGCAGTGTTAAGTAGAGGTCTATCTTATGTTCCAACTACGGATCTAAATAAATTCGAGTTGATAAAGGACCTCAACCTATTCGCTCGTAAGCTGCGGTGGAGGAAATACTTTGCCAAAGAAGACAAAAAGACCTGTAGAGGTTTGGGGGTCCCTGATGATCTTCTAGAAGACATAAGACTATTGTTCAACTTGGATAGCCCTGACCATACCACTAGTGGGGTGGGTCAGTGGCGTAGCTAGCCAGCTCTGGGCCCGGGGGTGAGATCTGCACCCAGGGCTCCCATGTGCCCTCCATCCTCCAGCACCCTCCATCCTCCTGCACTCTCCATCCTCCTGCACTCTCCATCCTCCAGCACCCTCCATCCTCCTGCACCCTCCATCCTCCTGCACCCTCCATCCTCCAGCACCCTCCATCCTCCTGCACCTCCATCCTCTGCACTCACCATCCTCCTGCGCTCCCCATCCACCTGCGCGCTCCATCCTTCTGTGTGCTCCATCCTCCTGCGCTCTCCATCCTCTTGCGCTCTGTCCTCCTGCGCTCTCTATCCTCCATCCTCTGCACGCTCCATCCTTCTGCCTCTCCATCCTCCTGCACTCCCCATCCTCCAGCACCCTTCATCCTCCTGCACGCTCCATCCACCTACGCTCTCCATCCTCTTGCATTCCCTGTCCTCTGTCCTCCTGCAGTCCCCATTCTTCTGCGCTCTCCATCCTCCTGCGCTCTCTATCCTCCTGCCTCCCATCCTCCATCCTCCTGCGATCTCCATCCTCTGCGCTCTCCATCCTTCATCCTCCTGCGCTCTCCATCTCCTGTGCTCTCCATCCTCTATCCTCCTGCACTCTCTATCCTCTATTCCCTGCAGTTTCCATCCTCTATCCCCTGCAGTTTCCATCCTCTATCCCCTGCAGATTTCCATCCTCTGTCCCCTGCAGATTCCATCCTCTGTCCCCTGCAGTTTCCATCCTCTGTCCCCCTGCAGTTTCCATATTCTATCCCCTGCAGTTTCCATCCTCTGTCCCCTGCAGATCCCATCCTCTGTCCCCTGCAGATTCCATCCTCTGTCCCCTGCAGATTCCATCCTCTGTCCCCTGCAGATTCCATCCTCTGTCCCCTGCAGATTCCATCCTCTGTCCCCTGCAGATTCCATCCTCTGTCCCCCTGCAGTTTCCATCCTCTGTCCCCTGCAGATTCCATCCTCTGTCCCCTGCAGTTTCCATCCTCTGTCCCCTGCAGTTTCCATCCTCTGTCCCTCTGCAGTTTCCATCCTCTGTCCCCTTAGATCCATCCTCTGTCCCCTTTAGATCCCATCCTCTGTCCCCTGCAGATTCCATCCTCTGTCCCCTGCAGATTCCATCCTCTGTCCCCCTGCAGTTTCCATCCTCCAGCCTCCCTGTATCCTTCATCCCCGTGCACAGCCTGCCACCATCTGCACCCCTCTCTCACACACCTCTTGTTGAAGGACCAGGGGGGGGCTGTTGCACACTCACCGCGACCGCCGTGTGCGTCTGCTGTAAGGAGGAGGTGAGGAGGCGCGGGCAGAGCTGCAAGACAGGAAGTCCCGTCCTCCCTCCTCTCCAACCGGCACGGCAGCCGGCTGCCAGCACGGGGCACGGGGCCCCCCAGGGGGCGAGGGGCCCGGGGCGCTCGCCCCCCTGCCCCCCCACTAGCTACGCTACTGGGGTGGGTCCTTTTACAGCCCTTAAAAATAAGAGCACTCGCATGCCCCTCCAACAGGGGACCTCAGTTCTATTGATATCTTTATCAACATGGTGTCAAAAGAGATCCAAAACCTGGATAAAAGTCAACTGGGGTGGAGAGAGCACAATCTCACAAAGAGTGATATAACTAGTTTAACCACCCTAGAGTCTGATAAGACCATAACTATAAAACCGTCAGACAAGGGCGGAAACATAGTTATAATGGATACTGACAGGTATGTCGAGATGTGCAATGGCATTTTACAGGACAGGTCAAATTATGACATCCTAGCGAGTAGCCCCACAAAAACGTTCAGAGATGAACTAAAAGTCCTTCTAGACGGAGGTCTCCAAGAGAATGCATCATAGACAAAAAGGAATATGATTTCCTTTACCCTGATCATCCGGTGTTGGCAACCTTTTTTTGCCTACCAAAAGTTCATAAGGGTACCACCCCCTTGAAAGGAAGACCGATAGTTTCCGAAATCGGAAGCCTCACTCAAAATCTAGGTGTATATGTGGACAAGATCTTAAGGCCATTTGTGGTCTCCCTAGACTCCTATTTGAGAGACACTACTGATCTACTCAGGAAAATTGAGGGTATCACCTTGGAAGAGGATATGCTGCTATGCAGCATCGACGTTGAGGCCCTATATTCCCTATACATCACGACAAGGGGTTGGAGGCGGTAAGGTATTACCTGAGGAGTAGGGGGACACAATTTGAGAGGCATAATAAATTTTGTCGTGGACGTGCTGGAATTCTGTCTGACAAAAAACGTGTTTACGTTCTGCGGTAAGTACTTCCACCAGCTCAGGGGCACAGCGATGGGGAGTTCCATGGCCCCATCGTATGCTAATCTGCTCCTGGGCTGGTGGGAGGAAACCACAGTTTTTGGCGAAACACCCCCCCTAAATGTCGAAAAGGTGATCCTGTGGACCAGGTTCATCGACGACATTTTTATGATATGGAGGGGAACTGAGGAGGAGTTCAGTACTGTAGTCGATGACCTAAACAAGAATGATCTGGGTCTACGTTTCACCTTTGAAACGAGTAAGATGAGACTTCCCTTTCTGGACATCTTAATCGAGAGGGTTAGACAAGGTGGTCTACAAACAAGTACCTTTACAAAGGAAACGGCCACCAACTCCCTCTTACGGTGGGATAGTAGTCATCCAGTCAGCCAAAAGAAGGGGATACCTAAGAGCCAAATGTTAAGAATGAGGAGAAATTGCTCCACAGAGGAAACTTTTGACTCTCAGGCTGAGGATCTCAAAAAACGACTGAAAGAAAGGGGATACCCAAAAAGATAGTAAAAAAGGCATGGAGTGAGGTAAAGAGATGGACAGAACTAAACTTCTGACACCAAAAATAAAACCACCAGACGGGGGGGGATAATGAAATCCGTCTAATCACTACTTTCACCAGTGGGGCAGACCGGGTGAGGGGGATTCTTGCCAAATTTTGGCCCATATTAAGAATGGAAAGTGACCTTAGTCCATTCATTCCAGAACCACCTAGGATCACTTACAAAAAGGCGAGATACTGAGAGATAGATTGGTGCACAGCCATTTTGAAAATAACAAAAATTGGTTGAGATCTAACCTCAAGGGCTGTTACATATGTGGGAGGTGTGTTGCATGTAGCTCGGTAGAAACAACTAAGTACTTTGAAAACAGTTATGATGGTAAGCAATATGAGATAAGATCTTTCATCAACTGTAAAACAAGGGGAGTAATCTACAAAGCAGTGTGCCCGTGTGGGAAGGAGTACGTGGGTAAAACGATCAGGGAATTCAAGAAAAGGATTGGAGAACATAGAGGGGATATAAGACACAAACGAGACACCCCCATTGGCCCCATGTGAAAGCAGTGCATGGAGGTGACGAGACCTGTATGCGTTTTACTGGGATCGATCACATCCCCTTCCCCCCGGTACGAGGCGGAGACTGGGACGGAAAAATCCTAAGAAAAGAATGCTTTTGGATCTTTACCCTGGGGACAGTAGCCCCGAGAGGCTTAAATGAAGCTCTGTCCTATACTCCATTCTTGGGGGCACACTAGAACAGGGAAAGTGTAGGAGGGAAAGACAACGTTGAGTGGGGGCGCTGACTCCGTACATTGGGTGCCAACCTACACGGCTAGGCAGGGATAGTCCAAATGTGTATAGGATACCTGTAGTGGGGAGGGAATGGACACTTTGGTGCGGTTTCTGGGTCCTATCTTCCTTCACTGTACCCCATTACGAACTCTCTCCACTATGCCAAAATGGGAGATCTTGGTTATTGCAAGTATACATCATGCACCATAATCTCAAAATGTGAGCCTTTAAACCCCTCTCCCTCAGCCTGGTCTGCAGCCGCTGGGAAATGTACGATTGGATTGGGAATATGGACTTTGAAGTGAGCAATCTCTATTAGGAGCACTCCACAAAACGCAAGTATAAAACAATTGGGAAGTGTAATATGGTATACTGATGCGACAGGAATCCTTTAAATACCCTTTTGGGAAACACAGAGAAACCTCTCTTTGGATAGGAGATCTCTGATGTAAAGGAATGTGTGTGAGGAGGTTATTCCCGCATTCCTGAGAGGCTCCGCCCCCTGGAGGGAGTGACTACACCTCACACTCACTCCCAACCAATGAGTTAGATCCAGGAAGGATATGTGAGAGAGAAGGGGGAGGGCACCACCAATGTAATCTTATAAGTAATCAGGGATCGCTAGGACCACATAAGGGTTAATAATAAAGGAAAGAAAGTAGGTCCCTAGAAAGCGATACAACCTCCACTATCAATATGTCAATGATAATATATTTATTTAATGGAAAAATTTCACACCAAAGAAAAAACACACACATATGATAAAAACATTTAAAAAGCTACATACAGCATGTTACAGTTCATATGAAAAGGTTTTCATACAAACCTTCAACACCCCTTGCCAAGAATGGTAACAGAAGTTATACAGTGCAAAGATATATATAAAGCATGTATTGCACATAGACCGGCTCCTCATAACCCCCTGTTCACATTAATTGTAGAAATACAGTACACAGATGCAACATATGCAATCAATTGCCCCCAAGTGGAAACAGACATAGCCAGCAATGGAACATATACACTTCAGTATACCATAAATGTGTGCCAGCCTGAAATTGAATGACATTAAACAGGTCAAGCAGTTTTACCTATATACAAGTGAGCTAGGTCAAAACAGAGATGATTCCAGAGGGTAATGCAAGCATGTGGATAAGGAAAGGGTTACAAAGTCTAGTAACCTGTTTACCAGTTCCTAGATGGCAAAGGGGTGTAGAGGATGGCGCTCCCCACGCGTATCGCTGCCTGCGCCTGGCAGCTTCGTCAGGGGAAGGTGTCCATCTCAGTGTGAGATCATTTTTATAGAGCCTCAATCCCATTAAGGCTATCATTCCCAGCTGGGTGCAGGAGGTGATCGGGTGGCCAGTCCGTCCCTCCTACATCCAGAGCGCGCAAGCGCGAACGCGCTATTGCGCATGTCCGGCTCCAAGAACATGGCCGCCCGTATACAGGCGACATGTCAAACCGCGCATGCGCGAAGTGCATAGCGCGCATGTCCAGGAGTCCGGACTGAGAGATCTAATTTCTCTCTCCCTCTCATAATAGAAAGTTCTGTATTTTAGGAGGATAAGTGCATTTAGGCAATTAGGCAGCAGTGGAGGACTCAATTCATAAATAAAGCTCTAATTCTATTAAATAGATGATATTTACACATAGAGAGCATCAGACTTCAATCCCCCCATAGTGTATTAAAGAATCCCAAACAATAGAGGAGGAGAGACAAGGGGGAGCATAGAAAGCTCAGCACAGCAAAGGAAAGGCTAACCTTTAATCAATAAGGTGGGCAATGCACAAAAGAGGAGCGAGGTGGCTCAGTCCCATATTATAATAACATCACCCATAGGAGGTACAAACCCAATCAGAATATATATACATATATATCACTCAAAGAGTGATATAGATATATATATAGTACAGAGTCTGGAGCAAAAACAAAAACAAAGGGAGAAGCTGAGGAGAAGGATCTCAATTTCCTATAAACACCCAAAGGTAAAAAACCTGGGGTAATACAGGACAAGGGTCGAATTAAGTAGGGAGAAAAACAGGGGGAGGGTCCCCGACCAAAAAGAACTAAGTGTCCGGGCAAAAGTGGTCCAAAATTTTGGCTACACCAATACCCAGAGACCAAGGTACTCCTAAAGAAATTGTTCCGATTTGTATACACAATCCTATCAAGAGGATTATATTGTATATAAATAGGTGGATAAAGAGTACCACAAATCTTAGTTCCCTCACATATTTATTTTCATCAGGTACCTAAGTCAATGACTCATAAACCATATAAAATAGAATCAAGATTGTGGAGCTCTATTTGTAAAATCCTGTATACAGAAGTTCCTCGTTAATACCAGTAGGTGTTAAGGTATTAAGTCTATAGATCCAGGATGATTCCCATCGTAATAGTTCCTTGGTCTTGTTTCCTCCTCTGATATTACCATGTATTTTTTCCAATCCCATGATCTTTATATTTTTAGCATTACAACGATGGTTCTCCAAAAAGTGTGCAGCAACCGATGAGATGCCTTTTTCCTTCTTCTCAAGGTCCCTTTCAGCCGTCCCGATACTTGAGAGATGTTGCTGGATTCTTTTTCTCAATTCTTGAGAAGTTTGTCCAATATAGACTTTCGGGCATGTGCAGATAAGTGCGTAGACCACATTCCTCGTTCTACAGTTGAAGTAACCACCTGGTTTCCTTTCTGTTGGAAATATATCAGAAAAAAGAGTGTCGTTAGACAACATCATGGGGCAGATATTACAATTCCCACAAGGGAAAGAGCCTTCCAAGGAGACTCCCCTTCCGAGTTTCGATACTGATCTAGTAAAGTGACTAGCTGTGAGGGAATCCTTCAGGTTCCTAGCTCTCCGGGCAATTAAGCGTGGCTGAGGAGGGATACAGTTGGCAGTTTGTGGTTCACTTAGGAGAATGTCCCAATTCTTCCTCAGAATACCCCTAAGGTCCTCCCACTGGTTATTAAAAAGGGTAATCACCCCCAATCCCTGATCTCCCAACGATCTTAAAGGGTTGGGTTTTAGGAGGGTCTGCCTGTCCAACTTTAAAGAATATTGGAAAGCCTGTGAGATTACCTTTTTGGGGTATCCTCTAGCCCTAAAGCGTTTTGTTAAATCCATCGCTTGTTTCCGGAAATCAGTCAGATCACTACAGTTTCTTCTTAAACGGATGAACTGCCCCTTCGGAATTCCCCTTTTGAGGTGTTCAGGGTGGAAGCTCCCAAAATGCAGAAGACTATTGGTTGCGGTCGGTTTACGGAATAAGCTGGTTTGGATCCCTCTTCCAACAATCCGCAATGTAAGGTCAAGGAAATCAACCGTCAAAGCTGGTACCTGTGAGGTTAGAAATATATCCAAGGAGTTACTGTTCAATTCCGTAACAAAATTGATACATTCCTCCTTAGAACCCGTCCAAAGAATCAAAACATCATCCAGGTATCTAAACCAACGGAAAACGTATTTTTTGAAAATTTCAGATTCATAAACCATTGTTTCCTCCCACCAGCTTAGGAAAATACCCGCATACGAAGGCGCACAACGCGCCCCCATCGCGGTCCCCGAGACTTGACAGTAAAATACCCGGTCAAAAACAAAATAGTTACAGTTCAAGATGGTGGAGAGGAGGTTTAATAAAAAGGTGTCATGTTCCCTCGTACCTGTTGAGTTGGAGTTCAAGAAAAACGCCACTGCTTCCAAGCCAAGCTCATGCTTGATGTTCGTGTAGAGAGACTCTACATCCAGCGTCAACAACAAAGTATTTTCCGGAAGTTCAAGCCTCTCCAGATGGTCGATCAAATCCGCTGAGTCTCTCACATAGGATTTTTGTTGAGTGGCTATTGGTTGGAGATAGAAGTCCAAATAAGAGCAGGGTCTCTCCAACAAACCACCGATTCCTGCAACGATTGGCCTACCTGGGGGAGTATGTAGTGATTTATGGACCTTCGGAAGCATGTAGAATGTCGGAATAATCGGAAAGGTCGTTATCAGGAATTCCGACTCCTTTTTGGAGATTGTACCCTCAAACAAGGCCCGATGAATGATACGATCCAATTTCATCTTAAAAACCTGTGTGGGATCAGAAGGAAGGGGTTGATAGTATATACGGTTAGAGAGTTGTCTTCTAGCCTCAGAAACATACATCTCTACCGGCCACAACACAATATTCCCCCCCTTATCTGCCTCCTTAATAATGATGTTATTTAATCCCTTCAATTTCTGCAGGGCTCCCTTTTCCTCCAAGGTGAGATTATTTTGACTACATCTGTTGATCTTAAGTTTGTTTACATCCCTGCAAACAGTGTCGAAAAATATTTGTACCGCCGGAAAAAGTGAGAAACTAGGAGTCATCTGTGAAGGCAATCTACCTGTGAATTGTCGATTCCTGCCCGTCTTATCTTGATTTTCCTCCAACATAGCCAAGAGATTCTCAAATGTCGTTCTCTCTCCATCGGTGGTAGATTATCTAAGACAGAAGGTTTTTTGTATAACAATTTAAAAATTAATTGTCTGCAGAACAGATAGAGATCCTTCACAAATGTGAACTTGTCCAACAAATTCATCGGGGAGAATGAAAGTCCCCTTCTCAATACCTTCACCTCTACCTCCGATGGTATATAGTCAGATAAATTAATTATATTCAATCCCTGTAGTACCTCTATTTGTTGTTCCTGGTTACTACCCTCTTCGGATATGGAGCCACCAGATCCAGTCTGTTCGCACGTTTTCTCAAATTTGGACCCTCCACGTCTTCCCCTCCGGGTTCGTTTTCTAGATCGCTTGGGTCTGAGGGTTTTTGGGTCTTGGGTTTTTATCCCTGGTTGGGTGCTGGAAGGGGGCCCTAATTTCTCGGCAGCCTTGGGACATGAATTTGGAGGAGAGGGAGAGAGCATGGAATGGCCAGTGTGGCAATGTGTTTGACTTGGCGAATTTTGATGGTGGAGATGCACCTAGTGGTGGTGACGAGAGTCTCGATAAAATTTCCCATGAATTGATTAAATTGAATAAGAACTATGCCAAGACTTGGTGGAATTTAAAGAGTCTGGAGCAATACAAAAAATTGGAGCTGATCCCAAGAGGCCTGAGGGTACAAATCTTCCCCGCCTGGGAGGCGGAGGAGGATTTTCGTAAGAAGTGGGAAACAGGATTAAAAACATGTTCCAGTATTTTACTGGACTTACTAATTTCCCACGATAAAACTTTCTTACATAACCTCAGGGAATTAATTAGATCTAGAGAGTCACAATTGGATTCTTTTGATAAAAGAACTGTCCAACAGTTTCAGACCAAACTGAAGGGAATTATTGATAACTTTGAAAAGGAGGTGATAAAGAGGAAAAAGCAAAAATTGATCAGGGATAAAAGGGACTTTGAAACAGGGAAAGTCTTCAAGTGGGGTCAGAAGGGCAACCCTCGACCTAAACCTAAGCCTAAAGATACCCCGAAACCCGACCCTAAGGAGCCAATTACTCCAGCTGTACCCTCTTTACCAGTTCCTATTCTATCAGAAGAGGAGGAGGATTTTTTATCCTCAGACCCAAGCGATCTAGAAAACGAACCCGGAGGGGAAGACGTGGAGGGTCCAAATTTGAGAAAACGTGCGAACAGACTGGATCTGGTGGCTCCATATCCGAAGAGGGTAGTAACCAGGAACAACAAATAGAGGTACTACAGGGATTGAATATAATTAATTTATCTGACTATATACCATCGGAGGTAGAGGTGAAGGTATTGAGAAGGGGACTTTCATTCTCCCCGATGAATTTGTTGGACAAGTTCACATTTGTGAAGGATCTCTATCTGTTCTGCAGACAATTAATTTTTAAATTGTTATACAAAAAACCTTCTGTCTTAGATAATCTACCACCGATGGAGAGAACGACATTTGAGAATCTCTTGGCTATGTTGGAGGAAAATCAAGATAAGACGGGCAGGAATCGACAATTCACAGGTAGATTGCCTTCACAGATGACTCCTAGTTTCTCACTTTTTCCGGCGGTACAAATATTTTTCGACACTGTTTGCAGGGATGTAAACAAACTTAAGATCAACAGATGTAGTCAAAATAATCTCACCTTGGAGGAAAAGGGAGCCCTGCAGAAATTGAAGGGATTAAATAACATCATTATTAAGGAGGCAGATAAGGGGGGGAATATTGTGTTGTGGCCGGTAGAGATGTATGTTTCTGAGGCTAGAAGACAACTCTCTAACCGTATATACTATCAACCCCTTCCTTCTGATCCCACACAGGTTTTTAAGATGAAATTGGATCGTATCATTCATCGGGCCTTGTTTGAGGGTACAATCTCCAAAAAGGAGTCGGAATTCCTGATAACGACCTTTCCGATTATTCCGACATTCTACATGCTTCCGAAGGTCCATAAATCACTACATACTCCCCCAGGTAGGCCAATCGTTGCAGGAATCGGTGGTTTGTTGGAGAGACCCTGCTCTTATTTGGACTTCTATCTCCAACCAATAGCCACTCAACAAAAATCCTATGTGAGAGACTCAGCGGATTTGATCGACCATCTGGAGAGGCTTGAACTTCCGGAAAATACTTTGTTGTTGACGCTGGATGTAGAGTCTCTCTACACGAACATCAAGCATGAGCTTGGCTTGGAAGCAGTGGCGTTTTTCTTGAACTCCAACTCAACAGGTACGAGGGAACATGACACCTTTTTATTAAACCTCCTCTCCACCATCTTGAACTGTAACTATTTTGTTTTTGACCGGGTATTTTACCGTCAAGTCTCGGGGACCGCGATGGGGGCGCGTTGTGCGCCTTCGTATGCGGGTATTTTCCTAAGCTGGTGGGAGGAAACAATGGTTTATGAATCTGAAATTTTCAAAAAATACGTTTTCCGTTGGTTTAGATACCTGGATGATGTTTTGATTCTTTGGACGGGTTCTAAGGAGGAATGTATCAATTTTGTTACGGAATTGAACAGTAACTCCTTGGATATATTTCTAACCTCACAGGTACCAGCTTTGACGGTTGATTTCCTTGACCTTACATTGCGGATTGTTGGAAGAGGGATCCAAACCAGCTTATTCCGTAAACCGACCGCAACCAATAGTCTTCTGCATTTTGGGAGCTTCCACCCTGAACACCTCAAAAGGGGAATTCCGAAGGGGCAGTTCATCCGTTTAAGAAGAAACTGTAGTGATCTGACTGATTTCCGGAAACAAGCGATGGATTTAACAAAACGCTTTAGGGCTAGAGGATACCCCAAAAAGGTAATCTCACAGGCTTTCCAATATTCTTTAAAGTTGGACAGGCAGACCCTCCTAAAACCCAACCCTTTAAGATCGTTGGGAGATCAGGGATTGGGGGTGATTACCCTTTTTAATAACCAGTGGGAGGACCTTAGGGGTATTCTGAGGAAGAATTGGGACATTCTCCTAAGTGAACCACAAACTGCCAACTGTATCCCTCCTCAGCCACGCTTAATTGCCCGGAGAGCTAGGAACCTGAAGGATTCCCTCACAGCTAGTCACTTTACTAGATCAGTATCGAAACTCGGAAGGGGAGTCTCCTTGGAAGGCTCTTTCCCTTGTGGGAATTGTAATATCTGCCCCATGATGTTGTCTAACGACACTCTTTTTTCTGATATATTTCCAACAGAAAGGAAACCAGGTGGTTACTTCAACTGTAGAACGAGGAATGTGGTCTACGCACTTATCTGCACATGCCCGAAAGTCTATATTGGACAAACTTCTCAAGAATTGAGAAAAAGAATCCAGCAACATCTCTCAAGTATCGGGACGGCTGAAAGGGACCTTGAGAAGAAGGAAAAAGGCATCTCATCGGTTGCTGCACACTTTTTGGAGAACCATCGTTGTAATGCTAAAAATATAAAGATCATGGGATTGGAAAAAATACATGGTAATATCAGAGGAGGAAACAAGACCAAGGAACTATTACGACGGGAATCATCCTGGATCTATAGACTTAATACCTTAACACCTACTGGTATTAACGAGGAACTTCTGTATACAGGATTTTACAAATAGAGCTCCACAATCTTGATTCTATTTTATATGGTTTATGAGTCATTGACTTAGGTACCTGATGAAAATAAATATGTGAGGGAACTAAGATTTGTGGTACTCTTTATCCACCTATTTATATACAATATAATCCTCTTGATAGGATTGTGTATACAAATCGGAACAATTTCTTTAGGAGTACCTTGGTCTCTGGGTATTGGTGTAGCCAAAATTTTGGACCACTTTTGCCCGGACACTTAGTTCTTTTTGGTCGGGGACCCTCCCCCTGTTTTTCTCCCTACTTAATTCGACCCTTGTCCTGTATTACCCCAGGTTTTTTACCTTTGGGTGTTTATAGGAAATTGAGATCCTTCTCCTCAGCTTCTCCCTTTGTTTTTGTTTTTGCTCCAGACTCTGTACTATATATATATCTATATCACTCTTTGAGTGATATATATGTATATATATTCTGATTGGGTTTGTACCTCCTATGGGTGATGTTATTATAATATGGGACTGAGCCACCTCGCTCCTCTTTTGTGCATTGCCCACCTTATTGATTAAAGGTTAGCCTTTCCTTTGCTGTGCTGAGCTTTCTATGCTCCCCCTTGTCTCTCCTCCTCTATTGTTTGGGATTCTTTAATACACTATGGGGGATTGAAGTCTGATGCTCTCTATGTGTAAATATCATCTATTTAATAGAATTAGAGCTTTATTTATGAATTGAGTCCTCCACTGCTGCCTAATTGCCTAAATGCACTTATCCTCCTAAAATACAGAACTTTCTATTATGAGAGGGAGAGAGAAATTAGATCTCTCAGTCCGGACTCCTGGACATGCGCGCTATGCACTTCGCGCATGCGCGGTTTGACATGTCGCCTGTATGCGGGCGGCCATGTTCTTGGAGCCGGACATGCGCAATAGCGCGTTCGCGCTTGCGCGCTCTGGATGTAGGAGGGACGGACTGGCCACCCGATCACCTCCTGCACCCAGCTGGGAATGATAGCCTTAATGGGATTGAGGCTCTATAAAAATGATCTCACACTGAGATGGACACCTTCCCCTGACGAAGCTGCCAGGCGCAGGCAGCGATACGCGTGGGGAGCGCCATCCTCTACACCCCTTTGCCATCTAGGAACTGGTAAACAGGTTACTAGACTTTGTAACCCTTTCCTTATCCACATGCTTGCATTACCCTCTGGAATCATCTCTGTTTTGACCTAGCTCACTTGTATATAGGTAAAACTGCTTGACCTGTTTAATGTCATTCAATTTCAGGCTGGCACACATTTATGGTATACTGAAGTGTATATGTTCCATTGCTGGCTATGTCTGTTTCCACTTGGGGGCAATTGATTGCATATGTTGCATCTGTGTACTGTATTTCTACAATTAATGTGAACAGGGGGTTATGAGGAGCCGGTCTATGTGCAATACATGCTTTATATATATCTTTGCACTGTATAACTTCTGTTACCATTCTTGGCAAGGGGTGTTGAAGGTTTCTATGAAAACCTTTTCATATGAACTGTAACATGCTGTATGTAGCTTTTTAAATGTTTTTATCATATGTGTGTGTTTTTTCTTTGGTGTGAAATTTTTCCATTAAATAAATATATTATCATTGACATATTGATAGTGGAGGTTGTATCGCTTTCTAGGGACCTACTTTCTTTCCTTTATTATTAGATCCAGGAAGGAGCGTGGAACGCATTTACGTTCCACATCGCTGGAGCGACGTAAAGTGGAACACACGTGCGTTCCACATCGCTGGAGCGACGTAAGGTGGAACGCACGTGCGTTCCACATCGCCGCAGCGACGTAATGCGGTGATGCATCTCCGCTGCGTCACTTCCGGCAGAACAACACGTGACTGCTATGGAAGCAGTCATAAATAGCGGGAAATGACCGCGGCGGGTTGTTCAAACCACAGATGCCATGCACAGCTAGGCTGGGTAAGTGTTACCAGTGGTGAGGGCAATTGGAAACAAGATTGAGCATTGTTGCAGTGTAACCGGTGTACTAATGTAAACTTTTTGCACTGCTTCAGGCATCAAAACTTTGCCATAGACCACAAGGGGGATCTGCAGCGGTGTAGCGGTCCCTGCTTCCAGAAAACCATGACTCCCCTGATGAGCGTTTGACACGAAACGCGTCGGGAGGAAGGACGTGGTGGCATATATAACATGAACAACTGTTGAGTCGGCAACCCGTTGGTCAAAAAAGCCATAGGACCATATGGAGTTGGGAAGACTCAAGTGGTAACGACAAGAGACAACCCGGTGAGACCTTTCTAATTTGGGAAGTGTGGGTTTACTGTGCTCTCGTTATATATATCTCTTTCACCTAAGGACCACAAGAGATATTGGGACCTTGATCTAGGTAGTGAGAGATATAGGGGTATACTTCTGGTACTGTTAAATAAAAGGAGCGAGGTTGGTAACCCTATACACTATGACCCTGTGACTATACAGGGATAGTTTTATATCACTGACACTGGTGACAGTCACGGTGCTATCTTGCACTATTTGTAGTTTTTATATTTTTATTGACTCTATAGTCAGTTTTTATGAGATGACAAATAAAGGTTAAGTTTTAACCCCTTAAACCTTTCACCCTTTAATTTCAGCACAGAGACTGCCACAGCTGCCTGGCAGCGCAGCTAACACCTGGCATCAATCCCTGTCACCTCACCTCAGCCCTGGGGACCCTGTTCTGCCTGTGGGGAGCTATACCACTCAGCTGCCCGACCATCATCCCCTGAGGCCCACAGTGGTGCTGGTGCATTCACCAGAAACACAAGTGGCATCACGACAAACTTTATAAACCTTTATTCCCCTTCAATCATCCCCCAATTTTTAGGCTGTTCACTAGAACCACGGGTCCGGGCGGGCCACCGGTGCATCCCTGCAACTCCACCTCGGGTACCGAGTCCCCATAGGCCCTCAGGTGAGTCAGCTTTCTGGCATCACGAACAGGATCCTGTGCCTGGTGTAACCGGGTACTGTGTGCCGTGTGTATTAACTGTGATTCGTGAACGGTTAACGCTGTGCCGCTATTACTGCGCCATCGAGCGGGAAGGAAGGGGGTGTAGCGGCCAAAAGAGCGCAAAGACAAGCCCCGCCCCACGCTCCGCCAAGTACTGATGAGGCGCAGAGGCCTAATCCGGAAACTCCGAACGCTTAACTCCTTGCCTGCGGAGTCACAACTCGGTTAACTATACAAAGACTGGCTGTGATTCACTAGGGGGGCCCCAAGATGTCAGCTACATAAAGCGATGACGAATCCCCCTTCCTAGACCCTGCGAGTCAGCCCGGACAGAGTATGTCTGCAGCCAGTAGAGCATCCGTCCCACCGGGCGCCGTAGCCCCGATCATGCCAAACTCGCTACAGTATGTCCCAGGGGCTAAGTGGCTGCCCCAGCATGATGGCCGTCCAGATACCTTGTCAACCTTTAAAAGAAAGATCCACAGTGTGCTAGATATGTATGCAATAACCGGCAAGCAGAGGGCTGCTGTTGTATTGGGACTGTTGACCGGTGAAGCAGAGTGGGAGATTGGAAACCTGGTCTGCAGCTGAGCGAGAATCAGTCAACATAATCTTTGATAAACTGAAAATCGCTTTTGAGGACTGTAACGAGACTGACATCCGAATGCGCTTTTACCACTGTTATCAGCAGCCGGAGAATGACATCAGAGCCTATGCCTGGCGTCTGGAGGAGACGCTGCTAGCTTTGAAGCAAGTTAACCCTACTAGGTACTGGATGAGAATAAGATGTTAATTGAGCAGTTCACCCGGGGGCATACATTCACCAGAGGACAATAAAACAGTGCGCTGGTGGTCCCTAAGCAACCCGTATGCTGATTTCCACACTTTAAAGGACATGGCTATTAAGGGGTTACAACCCATAGAAACCCTGAAGCTGCAATCCGGCGGTGGCGGAGAGGCAAGGTTCAAGCAACAGTAACACTTGCTACCCTGCCAGCAGCTGAAAACAACATGCTTGCTAAACAGTCTAACCAGCTTGACAGCTTGTGCACCGAGATGCGCCAGCTGAATAGGAAACTGGCACGGTCATGGAAGCCCTGCAGCTGCAAGTAGAGCCTAAGCCTAGACCTAAGCCACAACCATTGATTCAGCTTGCCGACAGCACGGAGGACGTCGCCTGGATTGGATTAAGGGCGGAAAGACACATTGCTCCGAGGGAGGACCACCGACTGCTACAGCTCTACGGGAGAACCCATTTGTCGTCGCTGCAACAAGACCGACCACATTGCAAGGTACTTCCTTTAAACGAGCAACCCCTGGGGGACAGGGCCAAATCTCAGGAGTAAACCGTCCAGGCCCATCAGACTGGTATGATACATACATTGGACAAAGACCGTTCCTGTCTATCATCTAGATGGAATCCCAACACCTGCCTTGCTGGACACTGGGTCACAAGTGACCACCATACCACATATCCTTTATAAGCGATTCTGGTCGTGGAAACTTAACCCACCAGATCCAAACCTCACTATATATGCTTCCAATGGTGCATCAATTACCATAGTCGTGGTCAGAGAGGTGCCAATAAAAGTGGGGAAGGTGGAGCAGGGAGACCAGGGGCTTTATTGTGGTAGCAAATAACCCAAATGATCGAGATCCTTACATATTCTTGGTACTAATGTTGTCAGTAATTGTTTGGGTGAAGTGTTGTTCTTACTCCAGCAGATAGCGGACACTGCCAAACCGGGACAGCGTAAGGTTCTCCAGAGAGAGATCAGAGCCGTCCTGCATCAACAACAGGTAAAACTGACCGGTGGTGAAATTGGTAGTGTACAGGTGACAGATCTGATCACTGTTGTGGTACCCCCAAGGAGTAAAATGATGATCTGGTGCCGATCAGCTGTAGGCCTAAGGGGACAAGACTACCAGACAGTGGTTGAGCCCATCAGTTCAGAACACAGGCCTACACTCTTGGCAGCAAGGGGGGTGGTTGATGTCCACAAGGAAGGGTACCTGTCCGCATCTTAAACTGTGGGGAGGACGAGGTCAAACTACCCAGATATTCCACCATTGTTAAGCTGTGCAATGCACAAAATTACGAAATCCACGAAGTGAGACCCTTGACCCTACCAGATTCGGTGGAGGATAACAACACCAAGGGACAGCTAGAGGACTGGTGTCAGCAGCTCCACGTCAGAATTGATTCCACTCCACCTAAAAAGCAAGATGTCTGGTAGTCCAGGAGTATAGCCAGGTATTCAGTAAGCATCCACTTGACTTTGGTAGGGTCAAAGGGGTACACCATCATATACCCACAAGTACACACCCACCTATCAAAGAGCGATACAGGCCTATTCCACCAGCACACTATCCGCGTGCCAAAGAAATGTTGCAGGACATAAAAGGATGCAGGGGTCATAAGAGATAATTGCAGTCCCTGGGCAGCTCCACTTCAAGAAGAAGGATGGCAGCATGAGAATGTGCGTAGACTATAGGCAGATAAATTGCATAACACATAAAGATGCTTACCCGTTACCCCGTATAGAGGAATCAATAGCTGCATTGAAGTCTGCTAATTACTTTTCAACTCTAGATCTCACTAGTGGGTATTGGCAGGTCTCAGTTGCAAACTGAAAAAGACCAAGTCTCAATCAAGGAATGATTTCACAAATCCAATTGAGTAATACCAAAAAGTTGCAATCTTTATTTTAAATAAAAGGTAAAATCAAAACAGAGCTAATTCCCAAAGGAAAACCACATAGTACAGTAATAATCCTTTATCAATACAGAGTAACATAAATATTGCACAGAACCCATATAAAAAAGATTATACCTCACCAAGCAATGTATACACCTATACACATAGAACGACCTTAATGGCTTCCTATTAGACCTATATTGACTCTGCCAGATTCTTATATGTGCCAGTTCCCTGATAACAATCTCTCCTCCCCTAAATAACAAGGGGTTTTGTTGATAGGTGCACAAATCCAGCCTAAGGTTATCAAATCCTATAAAAAACGGGTTAAGTATTAGTTACCTGTTCTAAAGGAATACTGTGCCTGGGCTTCCCACCCCTACGCCGTTTCACTATGGAGCTTCTTCCATTCGGACTATGTAATGCCCCGGAACGTTTCAGAGGTTGATGAAATGCTGCCTGGGGCATAAAAACTTCGAGACTGTACTACTCTACCTAGATGATGTCATAGTATACTCAAAAACCTATGAAGAACACCTGATGCACCTGGCTGAGGTATTTGAAGCGTTATCCAAGTATGGGATGAAGGGAAAACCATCCAATTGCCATCTACTGAAGCCAAAGGTCCAGTATCTAGGTCATGTAGTCAGTTCTGAAGGAGTGGCACCAGACCCAGACAAGGTAACCATCATCAGAGAATAGCCGGAGCCAAGAAACATCAGGGAAGTACGTCAGTTCCTGGGACTGGTAGGGTACTACAGGAGATTCATTAAGGAGTATACCAAGAAGGCGGCACCTTTACAAAATCTCTTAGTAGGCCAGCCCAAGAAAGGCAAGTCCGGAGGTCCTCCATTTGAGTGGGGTAAGGAACAAGAAGAATCCTTCCAAAAGATGAAAGATTCCCTGACGGGTGAAGAGATCCTGGCTTACCCTGACTACAACCAACCATTCTTGCTATACATCGATGCAAGTAATGTGAGGTTAGGAGCTGTGTTAGTGCAGAAACAAGATGGCAGATAAAGAGTGATTGCCTATGCTAGCAGAAAGCTTCACCCTACAAAGCGGAACCCTGAGAATTACAGCTCGTTCAAGTTGGAGTTCCTAGCCTTGGTCTGGGCCATCACAGAGCGATTCAAGCATTACCTGGCATCTGCAAAGTTCACCGCCTTCATGGATAATAATCCTTTAACACACCTGGAAACCGCGAAGTTAGGTGCCATGGAACAACGCTGGATGGTCAGGTTGTCCAATTACCAGTTTACCATCAAGTACCGGGTTGACATGACAATGCCAACACTGATGCCTTGGAAAGCAGCACAAAAAAGCGGTCTGTAAGGTGAGCGCTACCACACTAAAAATACTCATACGGGTACACTCATTGCGCCTCTGATTTCTTTTTTATAACACAGATGTCTTGTCAAGGATGCCTCACCTGGCAGATATGGGAGAAGATGTGGATGAGCTAGAAGAGGTAGAGCTACCCGCCTTCCATCGCCACAGAGCGTCCCAATGTCAGCAAGCCAACAGACCATCCCCTGAAAGAATAGTAAATCCATTGCCTCATTTCGGTTGGAAGGAGTCCCAAGACAATGACCCGGCTATCCGTTTAGTTAAAGGACTGGTAATCCAGGAAGGTTCCCGCTTCGCTCCAGATGCTCCACCCGAGGTAAAACACGTATGGAATGAAAGGAGCAAACTCTTCATCTACCAGGCAAAGCTTTGCAGACGTTATATCAATCCCAGAACCCATGAAATGGTCTGGCAAATAGTGGTGCCCAAGAAGGATGTCCAGATAGTGCTGAATGCATATCACAACCAAACAGGACACTTTGGATGGAAGAAACTTGAGATGTTGCTCAAAGACAGATTCTATTGGGTTGGCATGAGAGGATCCATAGAGAGATGGTGTAGAAACTGTGGACCATGCAGCTTAAGGAGAAAAGATCAAGAGAGTCAAAGCGCACCCCTCCAGCCAATTATAACAACCCAACCACTGCAAATAGTAGCCTTAGATCATGTGAAATTGATGCCAAGCAGATCAGGTTACACCTATGCATTGACGATAGTAGATCACTACTCAAGATTCATGGTAGTTGTTCCAGTAAAGGACTTGACAGCTGAAACAGCAGCAAAGACCTTTCAAACCTATTTCTGTAAACCACAAGGGTATCCAGAACAAATATTGACTGATAGAAGTTCTGCATTCGAAGCTGAAATTCTCCAAGAATTTTGTCATCTTTATGGGTGCAAGAAGATTAGGGCCACACCGTACTATCCACAAACAAACGGCATATGTGAAAAGATGAACAACATCGTTATTGACCTGTTAAAAACATTGCCTTTGGAAGAGAGGAATCAGTGGCCTGATAAATTGCCTGACTTAGTGGACATAACCACATACCTGTGAGTTCCACCAATTGCACACCAGGTTATGTGATGAGAGCACGTCCCAGAAAATTACCAGTTGATTTGGAAATGGGAATCGTAGAACCAGAAGCAGAAACATCCACTTCTGATTGGAACACCACTCGTCAAGAACAGTACAAACTATTGCAAGCCTGCGCTGAAGATAATCTCAACAAAGCCAGAGAGAAACCGGAAAGAGACTTCAACAAAAGTGCACAAGCTGAACCCTTAACACCAGGAACAGTTGTACTTAAAAGAAAGAGAAGACAACACAAGCTTGATGACCAGTGGGAAGAAGAGCCTTATACTGTATTAGACTCTGTGAGGTAGTGACGTTGGTTAACAAATCAGGAGACAGGGATCCAGGCACTGGATTACACAGCACACAGTTTAATTTGGCACAGTCCACAACAGTACACACCTCCAGGTTCCGGGGTGCAGCCGGGTACACGTCATACAGTCTCAATAGCCGATATAGTCCCTCTTTACCTTTTCACGGATTCTCTCTCGGCTAGGTCCCACGCAAGACCAAGCCCTGTAGGCTGTGTTATCGCAGCACACAACTTCGGCCGTCTCTTTACCGTCCGCTCACTAGCTTAATGAGTGTCCACTCAGAGAGAGAGAGAGCCTCCACACAAGAGAACCACACCCTGTATTCCAGCCCAGCTTTTAACCCCATCCCTACACCTAGGGAATCCTCCAAGATCCGGAGTGGAGGGCTCCTATAGGGATATGGAGCACAGTCTGGGAGACACATACCGGCCATCATAGATCACCCCGGAAAGTGTCTCACATACCCCCCCGTTCAAGCTTGTGGGGTTGAGCACCAGCCACCATACAAGGACCCTGGACAGGGCATCAGCATTGCCCTGCAACCTTCCTGCCCTGTGTTCCACAGTAAACGTGTACTTTTGCAAGGTGAGGAACCACCGGGTGACCCTAGCTTTCCTCTCCTTGGCAGTCCGCATCCAGACCAACGGAGAGTGATCCGTTACCAAGCGGACCTGTCGCCCCAAGTGGTAATAGCGTAGGGATTCCAAGGCCCACTTAATAGCCAGGCACTCTTTTTCCACTACACTATAGTTCCTCTCCGGTGGGGTGAGCTTCCTACTCAAGTAGGTGACGGGGTGTTCCTCCCCTTTAACCATTTGAGACGGTACCGCTCCCAGCCCGACTTCAGAGGTATCCGTCTGCACGATAAACTCCACCCTAAAGTCGTGATTGGTGAGAATTTGCTGTCCGCACAGGATCCCCTTCAGGGCCAGGAAGGACTCGTCGGCCTGCGGATTCCAGCGCACCATGACGGACTTCTTCCCCTTCAAAAGATATGTCAAAGGGGCCGACAGACCAGCAAAGTTGGGAATGAACCGCCGGTAGTACCCTACGATGCCTAAAAAAGTCCTAACCTGCTTCGTGGTAAGGGCCATCATAGATCACCCCCCTCCCTGTCTCACAACTCCAACTTTGATAACACCAAAACCTGTTTAGTCAGTAAAGATGGAGGAAAAACAGCCATTACAGTATTAAGAGCCCATTTGAAAGTTTGTCCAGAACAGTTGAGGATACAAGAAACCCAAGAAGAGGAAGTACATTGTGAGCCTCCACCTCAACCAAAAGAAAAATTGATTCATACCATCCTTGGAGACTTTCCAGAAGATTGGCCCCAATGTGAAGGAGCAGTGATAGTCCCCGTTATTCACTTTTACCAACCTCAAGAAGGACAAAGTACACTGGAAGAAACTTCAAGAGTCCCAGAAGTAACGGTTCAAGAAGAAACACCCGTTTTCAGAGAACCAGAGGATCCTGCAATCGGTGCAACTGCTAGCCCTCTAGTGAGACTAAGGCCACGCAGAGGGTTACCTGACTTACCTACATTCAGTACATCACCTGAGACTTCAACACTACGTAGATCCAGTCGTAGTAATTAGGGTCAACCCCTCTCCAGGTATGGAGATTGGGTGCAGTAGGTACAACATGTCATTATAGAAAGGTAACCTGTAAATAGAAACCAGTTACTGTATGTACATAAAATGTAAATAGTAGTGTACAGAAGGGTGGAGGAACTGGGCCGAGCCCCATGCACATTACGTTAGGAACAGAAAGTGCCTGGGGTGGACAGGAGGTACCAGATCTCCTAAGCCAAGACACCCGTAGGGAAAATGTTTAGTTTATGTGTGTATAAAGGACTTATTGAACTTTTGAAAGGCTTAAACCCCTTGTTACCCATAGCTTACATAACTGTACTGTAAAGACTAACATTTTCCCTTGATTCTTCCCCGTTTTCAGTTAAAAAAAACCTCTTTTTACAGCCATTGGCGGATGGACTAGCGGCGTATGGACTGCACCCTGTTTTGCCATTATTCAGTGGTTTTTGTATATTTTTCCTTTTGAGACTTTTACATAATACCAGTTATTGTTAATGAAAATGTTTATTGCTTGTTTGTAAAAACGTTTTTCAGTCCAGGAGTACTGATCTTTCCTAGGGGGGAATGTGGCGCCCTGCCAGTACAGGTAACCACAGACCTACTCAAAAACGTGGATGGATTTCAATAGTGAGTACCCCAAACACATACAACACCTTCCACCCCAGACCTGTAGGGGGAGCCCAGCTTGCTGCCTTAAGCTAGATCTCCCATAAATACAGGTGCTGGGGTGGAGTTAGTCAAATTGTCCAGTTGCTAGGAGAACTGTGAAGACGTCCTGGTGTGTTGGAGCCGTGCTAGGCCCGAGCCAGTTGACAACTAAGCAGTTACCAGCCTAGCCAGTGCAGGGACCCAAGAGTGAGGTCGAAGGCAAGGCGAAAGAGACAAAGTGAGAAGCAGACTGGGGCAGAGGAGCCATACCGGTTCACCCCAGAGAGCTACCCGGACACCGGAGTCCGAGTCTGCAGGAGAGCATGTAGCCCAGCAGAGAAACCGATTCACCGAGGAGACTTCAGTCTCCTGGCCATCTGTGTAGCAACCAAGAAGGGAGCCAGGTACCGCAGGAGAGACTATAGCTGCAGTCCACACGAAGGTTTCCCACTACACACACAGGTGACAGAAGAGCAGAGGAGGCCAGGCCTAGTTTTACACAGGGCAGGGGCTTCAACAAGGGAAAAGTGACAAGGAGGCCTTAAACTCACTCACTGTGGAGATCCAGAAATGTTTCCTGACCACCGGAGTGTACCCTGGACATTACCTGCAATTCCACCAGTAAAGGTACAGAAACAACTTGCAGTGTGTGTGTGTCGATTCCTCAGTCCCTAATCCTGTCCAGCACAGAGACTGCCACAGCTGCCTGGCGGCGCTGCCAACTCCTTGCATCAATCCCTGTTACTTCATCTCAGCCCCGGGGACCCTGCTCTGCCTGTGGGGAGCTATACCACCCAGCTGCCTGACCATCATCCCCGGAAGCCCACAGCAGCGCTGGTGCATTCACCAGAAACCACAGGTGGCATCACGACAAACTTTATAAACTTTTATTCCCCTTCAATCATCCCTCAACTTTTAGGCTGTTCACTAGGGCCATGGGGCCGGGCGGGCCACCGGTGACATCACTGCAACTCCACGCCCAGGTACCGAGTCCTCATAGGCCCTTGGTTGAGTCACGTGGCCTGAGTGTCCAGGTACCGGTCTCTACCTATCAGGGGTGCAGTACATCTGTGGCGACTGGATCCTCAGGTGCGCCACACTTTCCCCTCCTTAAAATGAGCACGTACTCAGGCTGCAAGAGAACAAGAAAAACAAGTGGTTCAAAGACATGCCAAATTTTTTTGGTAATGCTGTATAACAAAAACAATAACAAAAAGAAGGCTTTTCATCCCTTTAATGGGAAGTATGATTACTTTAATGTTGCAGAATATATAAGCGTAGAAGAAGCATGCATAAATAACTATTTACAGTCTCGCCAAGTCCAGTGCGAACCCTATCCGGGTATGCATCACACTGTCCTAGGTGTTAAGCAGGTGAGTGTTCCGCACTTGGTGTCTCCCTTTGTCTTCGGGGGGACCCACCACAAGAAAACCCCCAGCACATGCCCTGGGCGTGGTGACAGGGTTAAATGGACCGATTCTTTGGCCACGCCAGTAGGTTTTTGTTTGTTGCAGTCTTACTGACATGTCGGCTCTAAAACCAACAGGGACCACACCTTGGTGCTAACTATTTACATTTAGTCCCGGCTACTCTTAGTCCATAGCCACATTGTCCATTATTCACGTTACCATCAGCACACACCCTCTGTTCTAACAAAACACAATACACTTTGACACCTGCAAATACACATACTCGCACTCTAACGGTGTCAACAAGAAATAACTATATACAAAGCTGCACTATTTACATTACCCCATGTTGGATCGTGGTTTCTTCTGCAGCCAGGGTAGCACTTCTCTGTCTGGATTGTACAGACGCAGCCTGGTTTTCTGCTGCGGCTGTCACCGGTGACAGGGGCTCAGTCTGCGTAGCCATCTCCCTGTGTCCCAGGGCAGGTCTTTACAGACCCGTCCACATATGAGGTCAGGCAGTCTAGGGGCCCCACCAGGGTCTCGTCAGCCGCCAGGGGGATGTTGGTACTTTCAGCTTTCTCAGCGTCAACCTCTGCTTCCTCCTCTGGGGCTGGCGATGGTGGTCTTGACGTCGTGCACCTCCGGGTCATTTTGGTCAGCAGGGTTTCCTTCCACGCCTCCACTGCCTCCACCTGGGCCTTTCTCAATTGCAGACCCAGGCTCTCGACCTCACTTTGCAGGAACCCTGGATCTAGGAGTGACAGCTTCCCATGTCCTCCTCCATCTCTCCAGAGTGGTATTCATCCTCCACAAGGACGTCTGGGTACTCCCTGCCATCTTGCTCTGGTGGTTGCAACTCCCCTGGTCTCCTGCTCCCTTCTCTGGGTGGTTCTTTCTTTGGGCGCTGTCGACCACTCCTCTGGGTGGATCTCTCTTGCCGACTGACACATTCTGCTGCACAAAAGTCTCTTTGGTTTGGTGGACGGGTAAGGTTTTTTGCACTTCTCTGTGACGTGGCCCACGAAGAGAGGCCGCACCACTCCCTCTTGTTAGGCTGTTTAGCACCACGAATTTTGTATTTCCGATGCTGTTCGATAAAAATCGGACAGCATCAGACCGATTTTGGCCCCCATGCAGCCCTGTGGGCATCGGACCGAATCGGATGTGCACTAAATGGCATCCGATCCGATTCTGTCCGATTTCTCCGATTTTTTAGGTGCATAAAATCGGACATACTCGGATAGGACCAAATCGTTGCCATTTAGTGCACATCCGATTCGGTCCGATCAATTTAACATGGGCCCTCTGGAGCAGGGTCCGAGGAAACATCTGATGTCTCCTCGGACCCGATTTTAGTGTACTGAGCATGCTCAGTACACTAAAATAGCTCCTAACAGTAAAGTAAGGGGTTAACAAAAAAAATAAATCTATGCTTACCTGTCCACGAGGCCCGGCCTCCCACGCCTCCTGTGTCTCCCGGTGTCTTGCTGTTCTCTGCTGACAGGACCTGCTGTGATGTCACAATCACATGACCGCCAGTAACCAGTAACTGGCAGTCACATTACTACCGGTTACTAGGTAACCGGCTGTCATGTGAGTGTGACGTCACGAGAGGTCCTGTCAGCACAGACAGCAAGATACTGGGAGACACGGGAGCGTGTGGGATCGTGCAGGAGTCGTGGACAGGTGAGAAAAGATTGGAGAAGAGGGGGAGCACATTGGAGGACCGGGGGACAAGAGGGAGGACGGGGGTGACATGACATTGGAGGACCGGGGGACAAGAGGGGAGGACGGGGGTGCACATTAGAGGAGACCATGGGGGGGAGAAGGGGGGAGGACGGGGGAGCACATTGGAGGACCAGGGGAAAAGAGGAGGACGGGGAGCACATTGGAGGACCGGGCAGAAGAAGAGAGGACGGGGGTGCAAATGGGAGGACTGGGGGAGAAGAGGAGAGGACGGTGGAGAAGAGGAGACACAGGGGAGAAGAGGAGAGGACAGGGCAGTAGAGGGGAGAAGCGGGAGTACCGGGGGAGAGACAGCTGACAGCTGACAGGAGCGAGGTGACAGGAGGGCGGGCATCAGATAAAATGTCGGAATCGGACGCCTATTTGGCATCCGATTCCAGGCATCAGAAGGAGCCGATGCTGTCCGATTTATATTCGGGCAGCATCGGATTTTACAGAAATCGTAGTGTGAAAGTAGCCTTAGTCATGGCGCTTTTTCTTTTTTCTGGACACAGTTCAAAGTTCTTTAACACCTTTAGTAAGGCGCACAAGGCCCGATCTAACAGGCCGGTAGATCCTGTTTGTGACGGCAAGTGTGCTTGCCCCTCCAGGGCCTTAGATACTTGGAACTGGGCTTTGAGGCTTCATCACGGGGATCACTGGGACTGACACCCAGCTCCGTGACCCTGGCAGTGTCATTAAACTTTCAGTGTGGGTGGCTCATTCTCTTAGGGAAGGGCATCTGGCATGGAGGGTTCATTCTGGAAGGGATGACTGGACTTTGGGATACTTGTTAATTTTATGTGACGCCAGCCGCAGGTTGCGGCAATAGATGGCCGCCGCTGCAGGACAGTTCTCCTAGGGGCCGATGGTTAGGAGGCAGCAATGTTCTTAAGCCCTCTATGGGTAAGGCTGACCCCCAGGGTAGCAGAAGGTACCTGAGTTGGTAGTTGTGTTTCTGGTGCTTTTGATGCATAAGAAAGTTCAGATACAGCGGGTTGCAATCTTCAGATTTTTTACTCACAGTCTTTGTGTAACAGCCCGCTGAGCACTGGGTTTTCGAGGCTGGGATCCAGCTACTCCCTGGTAGTAGGATGGTATGTAACTGACACCCCTTCTTTGTCCTTTCCAGGTCGTCTCACACAGTTCTTGCCTTGCCTGTCCTGCCTTGTGCCTCACCACAAAGAGCTCTGAGCCAGTGACTGTGGGCTTTTTCTAGGGGTTCCCCTGCAGTGTCTCCCCTTAACCCTATGGTGGCCACCTTTTCAGAAGATGTGCGTGGTTGTCGACCATGTCACCATGAAAGTGCCACAGCCACAAGGTTACTAGCTGAGCCTGGTCTTCTCCACTAGTCTTTTGGGTTCCCGGTGTCCCTTGCGGCCTAGTCACTCCATTTGCCTGTGCCTGACAATGGATACAACATAAAAACAATAGTACAGCGGTCTCAGGGAGCGCCAAAGGAATACTGGACAAATTAGTGGATAAGAACCGACCTTTATTCTTCCTCCAATACCACTGCCACAACGCGTTTCAACGGTCTAAGCCGTCTTCATCAGGTGGGGTACTGAGACCGCTGTACTATTGTTTTTATGTGAGTTCTCTCTCTACGGAGCCAAAGCGGCAGGAGCAGCCTGGAATATCTGGAGTGTTGAGGACCTGTGGTTACCTAATTACCGGGATAAACATACTGAGGACCTGCGGTGACGCGGTATCCGGTCCGGTAGGATTACGTGAAAATCGCGGAGCACAGAATTGTGAACGCAAACACCGGCAGGACAGCAGCACTAATAGAAAGAGGCGACCCGGAGCCCCATCACCCACACGTTTAATCTTGGTTGTGTAGACGTACACAACCATTATAGGTGAGTGCATTGGCACTTTTTATTTATATAAATAGCCCTGTGTGTCTACACATGCGCCCTTTTCTTTTTCTTTCTGCATGACAATGGATACAAGACCCACGAGTGGATTGATCACTTCCCATGCCTCTGGGACCCCCTCTTCCTCCTGGAGCCACTTGGGTGATGTTCTTCTCTAGGATTCAGCTCCAGGACGAGCTCCCACTTGCTCCAGTCCTTTGGTCACTTCTCAGGCATACGTTCTGTAGCTTCCCTCCAATTCGACCTTGGTGTTCAGTGGCCTCTCCTCAGCTGTTCTACCATCTCTCACTCTCTTTTTCTGTTTAACTGTCTCTTCTCCTGTGTTCTAGATGTTTCTCGCACTATTTATACCCTTGTCACGCGTCCCGCGTCATCTACGTGTGAACTTCCTGCCCTCACTCCTCCTTCCCAAGTGCTCCCTCTAACTACTTCCTTCACCAACCCAGCCCCACTACAATGGTTCCTAGTGCGTGGCCTGAGTGTCCCGGTACTGGTCTGTACCCCTCTTACCAGTGAGTGGGATACTACACCCTAACAGGGGTGCAGTACCTCTGTGGTGACTGCATCCGCAGGGGTGCCGCAGTAGCAACTGGCTATATCATAAATTACTGGTATGTATCACTCAAGCGGAGGTCTGTTTTGATGTAAATTCAGGTTTTTTCACTGGGACATATGGTTTCATGACTCTGCTTTTTGTATTATGGGCTGGATTTATAGGTTAGAAAGAAAATGCTGAGCAGGTTTGACTGACCACATACCTCCCATGGGTGTGTGCATGCATTATAGTGAGACTGCTACTGGTACACCTGATTTCTGATGTCAGATGGTGTGGATATGTGAGGACCAGCTGCATCATAAATGGCCGATATGTACAGCACAAGTGGAGGTCTGCACAATGTAAATCTAGGTTGTTTTGCTAGGACTTCAGGTTCCACAAATCTGATTTGGTGTATTAAGGGCTGGATTTACAGGTTAGAAAGCAAGTTCTGGGGGGTCTGGCTAACCACATACAGTGTTGGCCAAAAGTATTGACACCCCTGCAATTCTGTCAGAAAATACTCAGTTTCTTCCTGAAAATGATTGCAATCACAAATTCTTTGGTATTATTAATTATTATTATTCATTTAATTTGTCTTCAATGAAAAAACACAAAAAGAATTGTCCTAAAGCCAAATTGGATCTAATTCCACACCAAACATAAAAAAGGGGGTAGACAAAAGTATTGGCATTGTTAGAAAAATCGTGTGATGCTTCTCTAATTTGTGTAATTAACAGCACCTGTAACTTACCTGTGGCACCTAACAGGTGTTGGCAATAACTAAATCACACTTGCAGCCAGTTGACATGGATTAGAGTTGACTAGGGATGGGCGAATTACTCGCTACTATTCGGGACTCACCCGAATAGTAGCGGACTTGGGGGACTCGCTACTCGCCGAGTTTCCTTAGGAATTACTCGGGGGTAGCGAGTCCCTGTACTTTTGCAGTGTATCTATACAGATACACTACAAAAGTACCCTAAAAGTTAATCTAAGGGGTTAAAAACAATAAACATTAATATGTGAAGACAAAGAAGACAATAGGGGGCGCAATGGTGCGGTATCCACGGACTAATTTGTAAAGACACAAGACAACCTACTAACCTGTACAAGTTGCGCTGTCCATGCACAACTATGGTTAAAGCCTGATTTAGAAATCCTCCTCCTAGCCAAGTGTTATGAGAGGAGGCGAGCAGCTGCAAAACATTAATACTCACCTCCTGTACTCCTGTACCTTATGTACCGGGACCGGTACCGAAGACCTCTGGCTGTTACAGGACCTCCGAGACCACCGGGAGAAGATGGGGAAAAGGACCTTGCAGTTCAGCCAATCAGGATGCGGCTAGCGGTCACATGGGTTGTGACGCGGCTGCACTGCGGCCACATGACAAACCCATGTGACCGCTAGCCGCATTTCAGGATTTGCCCATACCTAGAGTTGACTCAACCTCTGTCCTGTGTCCTTGTGTGTACCACATTGAGCATGGAGAAAAGAAAGAAGACCAAAGAACTGTCTGAGGACTTGAGAAACCAAATTGTGAGGAAGCATGCGCAATCTCAAGGCTACAAGTCCATCTCCAAAGACCTTAATGTTCCAGTGTCTACCGTGCGCAGTGTCATCAAGAAGTTTAAAGCCCATGGCACTGTGGCTAATCTCCCTAGATGTGGACGGAAAAGAAAAATTGACAAGAGATTTCAATGCAAGATTGTGTGGATGGTGGATAAAGAACCTTGACTGACATCCATACAAGTTCAAGCTGCCCTGCAGTCCGAGGGTACAACAGTGTCAACCCGTACTATCCGTCGGTGTCTGAATGAAAAGGGACTATATGGTAGGAGACCCAGGAAGACCCCACTTCTTACCCCGAGACATAAAAAAGCCAGGCTGGAGTTTGCCAAAACTTACCTGAGAAAGCCTAAAACATTTTGGAAGAATGTTCTCTGGTCAGATGAGACAAAAGTAGAGCTCTCTTTTTGGGAAAAGGCATCAACATAGAGTTTACAGGAGAAAAAAAGAGGCATTCAAAGAAAAAAAAACGGTCCCTACAGTCAAACATGGCGGAGGTTCCTTGATGTTTTGGGGTTGCTTTGCTGCCTCTGGCACTGGACTGCTTGACCATGTGCAAGGCATTTTGAAGTCTGAAGACTACCAACAAATTTTGCAGCATAATGTAGGGCCCAGTGTGAGAAAGCTGGGTTTCCCTCAGAGGTCATGGGTCTTCCAGCAGGACAATGACCTAAAACACACTTCAAAAAGCACTAGAAAATGGTTTGAGTGAAAGCACTGGAGACTTCTAAGGTGGCCAGCAATGAGTCCAGACCTGAATCCCATAGAACACCTGAGGAGAGGTCTTCAAATGGCAGTTTGGAGAAGGCACCCTTCAAATATCAGGGACCTGGAGCAGTTTGCCAAAGAAGAATGGTCTAAAATTCCAGCAGAGCATTGTAAGAAACTCATTGATGGTTACCGGAAGCGGTTGATCGCAGTTATTTTGGCTAAAGGTTGTGCAACCAAGTATTAGGCTGAGGGTGCCAATACTTTTGTCTGGCCCATTTTTGGAGTTTTGTGTGAAATGATCAATGTTTTGCTTTTTGCTTCATTTACTTTTGTGTTTTTTCATTGAACACAAATTAAATGAAGATAATAATACCAAATAATTTATGATTGAAATCATTTTCAGGAAGGTACTGAGTATTATCTGACAGAATTGCAGGGGTGTCAATACTTTCGGCCAACACTGTACCTCATGTGAGTCTCATGCGTTATAGTGAGATTGCTATTGGGTCACATGATCTCTGATGTCAAACAGGTCCTTGAACTACAGACTTCCTGTTTGAGCTCATGGTGAGGAGACCAGGTGCACAGAGCTAGCTTCCTGGACGGTGAAACTGGCTGGAGCCAGTCTGTGAAGCTGACAATGCTTCTGACAAGGTAATTGTCTTAAGTCTTTGAGTGAAGGCTGCTATATCCTCACTGGAACACACATGTAATATTATAGCCAGTGTGTGCTGACATATCCGCAGTTGAAAAGGACTATAGGTCTTATACATTCCTGTGAAGCATGTGGACGTACCTACTGAAGATATGGAGTATATGAGATGTAAATTTCCTGTGGACTGTATATAAAGGTTACTGGCTACAAAGCCGGAGTAGTGGTTTATGTACACTTTAATAAACCGACAGTACGTGTGCTGCCTCCCATATGGTGGAGAATGTGAGCAGTGCGGCCTGGTTGCTAGAGGAAACTGTACAGGAGCACAAGTGTGAATTCAAGCATCTTGCTGTGAATCGGCGATTTGACAAAGACAAAACCGACTTGCCGTGAATCAGCCTGTTCACAAAATTTTTTCCTTGAGATCTGAGCAGCAATGAATGGAGCAGTATGCTTGGACGGAATGGAGGACTGGTTAAATGACTGGCTGCACACGGCCTTTAATTGGTTTTCCCATGACCAAAATTTATTTAAAAGTTCATTTTAATCAATAGATCTTTAAATAATAATAATTTCCACAATTGGGTGTGATTAAGAAAATGTTCCTGGGCTGAGATAATCTTATATATGTGCTCCTACTATGTACAGTTTCATTTTTGTTTCTGACCATGCACAGAGCATTGGTTTGATCCTGGGCAGGGAAGGGTGAACTAGAGTATACAGACATTACAGCATGGGATCACAAATACCGTATATACTCGTGTATAAGCCGAGTTTTTCAGCCAAAATTTGGGCTGAAAAGTCTCCCCTCGGCTTATACATGGGTCATAGACGTACATGGTGAGGTGGGGCTTTGTCCGGGGCTGTGGAGGCTGGAGGAGGCGGGGGGAGCTGCTGTATGAGCGGCCCCGTCACGTGGGGCCGCTCATTAAATATGCACTGCTTCCCCCTGTCAATCAGCGGCAGGGGAAGCAGTGCATATAACCCCCAAATGCTGGCACTCGCCCCCCTTGTAAGGGCCCCCCGCTGGTTATATTACCATCCCGGTCTTCTGATCAGCGCCGCTCCTCGGTGATCCTCGGTGCTCCGTCCGCCCGTCCTGCCACATCCGGGATCTCCGGCCGTCGCAGGCATATGACGTCATCGCGCGACGGCCGGAGATCCGGATGTAGCAGGACGGGAGCAGCGAGGACGGAGCGCCGAGGAGCAGTGCTGATCAGAAGACCGGGATGGTAAGAGAAGCGGGGGGGGCCCTTGCAAGGGGGGGCGAGTGCCAGCATTTGGGGCTGCTGGGTACCCCTGGGGGCTGCTGGGTACCCCCAGGGGCTGCTGGGGACCCCAGGGGGCTGCTGGGTATCCCAGGGGGCTGCTGGGTACCCCCTGGGGCTGCTATATGTAACCCCTGGGGGCTGCTGTATACCACTGGGGCTGCTGTATACTACCACTGGGCTGCTGGGCTGCTGTATACTACCACTGGGGCTGCTATATACTACCACTGGGCTGCTGTATACTACCACTGGGGCTGCTGTATACTACACTGGGGCTGCTATATACTACCACTGGGGCTGCTGTATATTACCACTGGGCTGCTGTATACTACCACTGGGCTGCTGTATACTACCATGGGGAGGCCTGTATACCACTGGGGGGGGCTTGTATACCACACTGCTGGGGGCTGTATACTGTGCTGGGGTCCACCTCGGCTTATACACGAGTCAATAGGTTTTTCCAGATTTTTGGGGCAAAAGTAGGGGGGTCGGCTTATACACGGGTCGGCTTATACACGAGTATATACGGTATATGTTTTTCTTTGAGCTAAAACATTTTTACAAACAGGCAGAGAAATGTTATACCTCATAAAAGAATCATCTGTGATCCTGTGCTTTAATGTCAGTATATACTCTTGCCTTCCTTCCTGCCAGGAGACGTGGTATGATCAGATCATGTCTCGTGCACGGTCAGAAATAAAAATGAAACTGTAAATAGCAGGGACACATATATAAGAATATCTCATAACAGGAACATTTTTTTAAGCATCCAATTGCGGAAATTATTATTATTCCAAGGTCTGTTGATTAACATGAACTTTATTCGTGGGAAAACCCTTTTAAGGAAAGAGGCGCCTTCAGATGAAATAGAGGCTAATTAAAACGGCTGTGAAGGGAACAGCAAATTTAAATGAAGCTGAGGAGCAGTTAAAGTGCTGATACAATCTCAGCAGCAGGCTTTTGAGAAGCTGCATCAGGAGCGGAGCTGTTGGAGTCTCTTATGGGGCCGGTGCTATTCTGGGTTGCCCAGGGAGATAGCAGGATATTGTATGAACTGGTTGATGAGACTGTCGTGGGGTGTCCACAGACTATACCCCCTATAGACTGGATTGGCCAAAAGAGGGCAGAGTCCCAAAAATGGGTGGTTATCATAAGGAGGGTGGAAACCCAAAAAAGGGTGGTTGCCCAAAAGGGAGCAGAGTCTTCAAAATAGGTAGTTGCCCAAAAGGGGGTGGAGTTCCAAAAAGAGGTGGTGGTTTGAAAGGAGGAAGAGCATCCCAAATGAAAAAGGGTTGATTGTGATATGTGTAATAAAGAATTCGTACTGCCTAAGTGTGACATTTCAGAGTTAGGGGTGACCACACAAAATGGTGGATCTCAGAGTCCTACAGAGGGCCTAGGAACAGATATTGTCACTGTCACGTGACATTTGCGGTAGGGATCTAACACTATATCCATTACCATGGCTGTTTCACTTCCCAATCTTGTGCGTGTGGGAAGGGAGATCTGCTAGAATTTTGTGCATTGTAGCAATGGTAACAAAAAGACTAGTATTGCATGAATGGCTGAGTAAATCAAATCCTAGTGTTGCTAATGTGCTGTAAGAACTGAAAAAAACATGCAGATTGGGAGACTAGAGGCGGAGAGAAATAAAGATCTTTATACAGAAAAAATCTTTAATACATGGAAAACAGTACTGAAATAATGAATATCTCCAGATGAACTGAAAAAAAAGGATACCACCATTTAAAAATTCAAGTCGGTATCTTTTAGAATACTTGAAGGGGACATTGGGGAAATTAAAGGTACAATCATGATATATTTTGTGACGCAGTAGGATGCTTTGATAACTCAATATGCTGTTAATGAATGTCTCAATAGTCACTGCTCTCATTGTGTTGAAGATAACCTTTCTAGTTGTGTTGGTGTACTGTATTCAAATTTGTGTCTTTGAAACTTTAATAAAATATTTGGAAAAAAAACTTAGAGGCATGGCATTTGCAGAGAAATGTGACAGTGCGACTGATGAAAATGGAGTAGCTCCAGGAAAAGGAGCTGACTCAAAAGAGGTGACTTATTGGTCGACGATACCAGGGAGAGTGACCATGACTCCAAGGGTAACTGTAACTCTGATATGATAGTGAGTACAGTAAGGATTGGCCAATAAGGAGGGGAAATCCACTCAACACCGAAAACAGAGGGGACAGAGAGGCTTGACAACTTGCACTCTCTGAAGTTGTGAATGAAGTTAAGGTCCCATATCATGCTTCCATTACATGTGTGAATCCTCTTCCAGATTCTGAGGAGGTGAGGAAGAAGGTGGCAAGGACATTGCCAGTAGCAACCAGTGGTGCAGTGGAAGACATCAATGTGCTGCCAGAGAAACTTACACAGTGTGACGACGGTAGTGTAGTGCACAAGTGGAAGAAAGGGAAAAGGAGCCAAACAAGAAGACCGTATGGGTATGGGTATGGGTATGGACCATCAGCAGAGAGCGCTATGGTTGAAGATGTCTTTGAGAGTGTTGTAATGAGGTGTACAATTCAGATTGTATTATCGAAATTGATACTGAAATGAGCTGTGCACAGTCCGCCACTGCCCCCTTGTGGACAATTGCTGAAATGACTGCAGAGAAAAAAAAAACAGCTTTGATTGCTGCTCCCCTCCCCCAACAGCCATGTGCTGAGGAGGAGAGAGGGCGGGAGATTAGTACAGACACAGAGTTGAACAAGAGAACATCTACCTGTGGATGTCTGTTGAAAGAGGGCTACTTTGCAACACCTTGCCGGAAAAATCACCCTGCAGAAGCCCCTGTGACTGATCCTGGGCCACTGGACTTTGGTGCTGTGACTCTGGCCGCTCTGCAAAACCTTGCCCGCCGTGCACCCAGAGTGCTTGTGCAGGGGCCGTGACCTACATAAGGGAGCCATTTGTGCTGCTGTGATCTCCCTTCTCCTGATCTGTGTGCCTGAGACTGGGAGAGACAGACTGTTACCTGCAGAAGGAGACCAAAGAAGAGTGAGGAGATCCCCAGGCCTGCTACGTGGGAGCGACATCTTCTTCTGTGATAGACTGGTACGTGATTTTAGGGAAAGTTAGGGAAAGATACCTTCATTGTTGTGTTTTCTTTTCTTGCCGCGTACCCGGAAGAAGTGAAGATTCAGAGACTCTAATATATACAAGTGCGCATATAGTTCGGTTGACTGTGAGATAAATATGTTTTACAGTAAAGAAATGTTATTATCGGTTAAACCTGAGTATGGGGATTCTGTTGAGAAAGATCATACACACACACCCGCGGCCTTACCACCGGTCGCTACATCTGGCGTAGTCGGCAGGATGTGTGATCAACAGAATCTCCTCCCGGTAGTAACTTATAACCAGACTTATACTACGGCCTGCAGGTCCATATCCGGTGCCAGCAGTCCGAGCAGTGACACGGAAGAATTGAAGCAGATAGTAGCAGAGTTGCAGAAACAGATACTACAGCTGCAGCTCATGCTAGACCAACAGGCGGACAGGCAAGCGAGACAGCAACCCAGTCGGCCTATGGGAAGGTGCTGGACATGCGGCGACCCCCGCCATAGGGCAAACCGTTGTCCGCATCCTCCACCCGTGGTCCGATATACCAGAACCAGCAAGTCATGCCCCACAACAGCAGCCACCTTTAAACTAGACGCCCCAGCCAAAGCGGTTCGCTCGGCAGGGGAGATCAGGGAAAAGGGTGTGAAGAGACAGAGCCAGACCGATAAGCAAGTACTGGCCACTCGGGTCCAGGGGACGGTGAAGTGGTTTAATGTCCGCGATGGGTATGGCTTCATCAACAGGAATGACACAAAGGATGACGTGTTTGTACATCAGACTGCCATAAAGTGTAACAATCCTCGTAAGTGCCTCCGCAGCGTTGGTGATGGGGAGCTGGTACAGTTTGATGTTGTGAAGGGAGAGAAGGGTACAGAGGCCGCCGACGTCACCGGTCCTGGGGGTGTTCCCGTTAAAGGAAGCAGATTTGCCCCCAACCGGCGCCGCTACCGCCGGCGATCCTACTCTCCCCGGGTAGAAAATGTGACTGAGTTTATTGGAGATATTGTGAGCCCTGAACAAGGGAACGAAGGTGAACGGGGGGATGACGGTTTCCCCAACAGAGGTCCCTACTCCGCCGGAGATCAATCCCTGTGATATCAACGGCCATCACTGCCTTGGAGCCGATGGTTGTTGACAGGGACTGTCAACCTTTAAGTGGGGGGGTATGTAATGAGGTGTACAATTCAGATTGTATTATCGAAATTGATACTGAAATGAGCTGTGCACAGTCCGCCACTGCCCCCTTGTGGACAATTGCTGAAATGACTGCAGAGAAAAAAAAAACAGCTTTGATTGCTGCTCCCCTCCCCCAACAGCCATGTGCTGAGGAGGAGAGAGGGCGGGAGATTAGTACAGACACAGAGTTGAACAAGAGAACATCTACCTGTGGATGTCTGTTGAAAGAGGGCTACTTTGCAACACCTTGCCGGAAAAATCACCCTGCAGAAGCCCCTGTGACTGATCCTGGGCCACTGGACTTTGGTGCTGTGACTCTGGCCGCTCTGCAAAACCTTGCCCGCCGTGCACCCAGAGTGCTTGTGCAGGGGCCGTGACCTACATAAGGGAGCCATTTGTGCTGCTGTGATCTCCCTTCTCCTGATCTGTGTGCCTGAGACTGGGAGAGACAGACTGTTACCTGCAGAAGGAGACCAAAGAAGAGTGAGGAGATCCCCAGGCCTGCTACGTGGGAGCGACATCTTCTTCTGTGATAGACTGGTACGTGATTTTAGGGAAAGTTAGGGAAAGATACCTTCATTGTTGTGTTTTCTTTTCTTGCCGCGTACCCGGAAGAAGTGAAGATTCAGAGACTCTAATATATACAAGTGCGCATATAGTTCGGTTGACTGTGAGATAAATATGTTTTACAGTAAAGAAATGTTATTATCGGTTAAACCTGAGTATGGGGATTCTGTTGAGAAAGATCATACACACACACCCGCGGCCTTACCACCGGTCGCTACAGTGTCATAGTGGAAGAAGCCACTGATGAAGTGTCACCTAAGACAGAAGATGCATCAGGTGATGAAAGTGCAACTGACCCTGAGGTTGAAAGAGCACAGGAAGGACTGAAGAGGTGATGAGAAGGTGGTCAATTCACCCCCAGTGAGGAGTTAAGTAAAGAGATGGTCAGGGAGATAGAAAAAGACCATTTGATGCAAGGGAAGCTTCTGAAACAGGCTGCTGAGAGCTGAGTAGGTGAGCTGAAGAAAGAAATGTGTGGGTTCAGAGATTGCCTGGCAAAAAGCCAGTTGATGAATAAGGCAGCATTGGAGAAGATGGAGCAACAGGTCATTCCTAGCCAAACGTTTTGAAGGAGGTGAAACTCAGAGAAAGCTGTCTCTGAGAGCTGAACCAGACGATCATCTAGTGACAGCAGAAGAGAAAGAGACTTAACTGTTCAAGTGCATGATATACGTACCCAAAGACGTGAGAAAAGTGTGTGCGTGGTGGTCTATGCATGAAGCATTTAAGAAACCTGTGGAGGCATGAAAGGTGTATTCGACCCCAGAAGCTAAACAGCTGGTGATGCTGTCCGCAACTGAAGTCACAGTCAAGAAGGTGGCTATCCTAAGCGACATGCACTTAAGATGTCTTCACATGAAGCAGATGTTCTGGTTGAAGAAGCTGCTAGACAGCTGGACTTTATGAGGAAAGCTCAAAGTTTTGCGGAAGAAGTCACCGGGTGCCTCGTGCTCTGGTGAGAAAGCTCATTGGGAGAAATGACCAAATCATGCAAAAGATAGTAAAGAAGTCCGTGGGATGAAAGTAAACTTTCCATGTGATAACCAACACAAGATACCTGATGCAGATGGTATGGTGTCGTTCTTTGCTGTAGGAATGGAAGAAAGTCTTGGATACTTGGATGCTTATTAAATACCGTGCCACCTACTTGGGAGAAGTAGAGCAGTTAAAACTTGAAAAACTGTGACTAAAGAGAGCTCCGCCAAAATAGTAGAGAATGGCCGTCACCTTTAAATCATGGTACCCGACAAAGAAGGGTCCTTCAAAGAATAGAATGGCCACAGTAGATGATAGAACCAAAAGAAGAGAGAAACAATCTAATGGTTCTCCAGCTTGGAAAGGCACTGGAGAAAGATGCCAAGAGAGAGACCACCGAATACATCCTGAGTAAAAGGGGCGTAATAGGTTTAGATGCAGTGAATCCTCTGTCAACTCAATACTAAGGGTACCGTTACACGTCGCAACATTGCATGCAATTTCACTTGCAATTTGCTGGTTGCAGTGAAATCATGGACACATTGTTCAATTTTGTACATGGCCATTTTGTACATGACGCCCACCGCTCATCTCCCAGCGGTGTCGGAGCGGGAGCTTTAAACACAGTTCATCTGACAGCTGTTTAAATTTCCCGCACTGACACCAATAGGTGATGTCGACGCAGGCAATTTAAACAGCTGTCAGATCAGCTGTGTTTAAATCTCCCGCGCTGACTTCAGCTGTTGGTATCAGTGCGGGAAATTTAAACTAACAGTTGTTCTGACAGCTGATTCAGGTCCTTGAACCTGACATTGATCAAGTGGAGGGGTTAATAAAGATGCAGTCCCTAAATGTTTTTTTTTTATTTTTAATGGATTTAAAAAAAAAAAAATTTTGATGCAGGCTTCGTCATATTTTTGTATGCCAGCTAGGTACAGCAGGCAGGAATGGGCTGCGCCCAACCCCCAGCTGCCTATTTTGACCTGGCTGGACACAACAATATAGGGAAGCCCGTTTTTTTTTTATTATTTCATGAAATAAAATAAAAAAAAATAAGTGGGGCTTCATGCTATTTTGGTGTCCAGCCAGGTACAACTAGGCAGCTGGGGGCTGGAATCCACAGCGCAGGGTGGTCCAAGCTTTCTGGACCCCCCGCTACAAATTGCAGTCCGTAGCCGCCCCAGAAAATGGCACGTTCATAGAAGCGCCATTTTCTGGTGCTTTACCCAACTTATCCAGGGCCCTGGTGCAGTGGCTCACTGGGTAATAATGGTGTTAGGACCAGCTTTGTATTATCAGCTGGCCCTAAGCCCGAAATTCATGGGGTCACGCCAATATTAGACTTGACCTCCATGAATTTGTAGTAAAGTATTAAAAAAAAACACAACACAGAGAAAAAATATTTTATTAGCAGTAAAACAAAAAAACACTTAGAAACTCCATCTTTTTTAAAGGGAACCGAAATCTCGCAAAGTATGCCCCCAGCCTCTATATACCTGTCCCTGCACCAAGGTTAATAGATTTGTAGCCATCCCTTTGTGCTTGAAAATCGATATAGTAAACTTTAGAAAAGTTGTTATGATACCTTATAACCTGCGGCTTCTCATTATTTGAGAAGCTGCAAAAGGCATTCCTTTCTTGGCCTCCCTGCCGCCTGCTTGTTATTTATTCATGCCCCTATGGGCGTGCTACAGAGCAGGGACAGTGCTCGTCATGTAAGGGGCGGTAAAGCTGATATGACGCTAATCGTGTCATATCGGGCTTTACCACATCAGTACACCCAGTAGGGTGTACTGCCCACATCGCGATGCCGAGTGCGCATGCGCGATGGGTGTACTGACGTGGTAAAGCCGGATATGACGCGATTAGCGTCATATCGGCATTACCGCCCCTTACATGACGAGCACTGTCCCTGCTCTGTAGCAGGCCCATAGGGGCGTGAATAAATAACAGGCAGGTGGCAGGAAGGCCCAGAAAGGAACGCCTTTTGCGGCTTCTCAAATAATGAGAAGCCACAGATTATAAGGTATCATAAGAACTTTTCTAAAGTTTACTATATCGATTTTCAAGCACAAAGGGATGGCTAGAAATCTATTAACATGGTGCAGGAACAGGTATATAGAGGCTGGGGGCATATTTTGCGAGGTCAAGTTCCCTTTAAAGAATTCCCCCCCTCCCCTCCAACGTACTCCAGGGTAGAGGGTCCTGTGACGTCAAATCCAGATCCAACATTATCTGATCGGTTTGTTGGCTGGCAAACCGATCAGATGATCAGTGTCAGGTTCAAGGACCTGAATCAGCTGTCAGAACAGCTACAGTTTAAATTTCCCGCACTGACACCATCAGCTGATGTCAGCGCGGGAGATTTAAACACAGCTGATCAAATTTCCAGCGCCACCATCACCTATTGGTGTCAGTGCGGGAAATTTAAACAGCTGTCAGATCAGCTGTGTTTAAACCTCCCGCGCCGACACCGCTGGGAGATGAGCAGCACTAACTGCTTTGAGATCAGCGTCACCCGTCGCCGGGAGATCAGTGGTGGGCGCTGCTGATCTCCCGACGGTGTCGGCGCAGGAGCTTCAAACACAGCTGATCTGACAGAAGTTTACATTTCCATTGCCAACACCGAACAAATGATGTCGGCGCAGGAAATTTAAACAGCTGTCAGATCAGCGATGCGCCGCTGGCTTGAGCACAGCGTGGTCAGGTCTGATATAGACCTGATGGCGCTGTGCAGCCAGGCAATCACTGTAATGCAACAACTAACATGGCTGTGGCATTACAGTGTGTTTCAGCCAATCCCTGCATGAGGGCTGGCTCTGTAAAGAGCACCAACATGCAGGGACGGGGTCCCGAGTATGAGCCTGAGCATCTCGCCGGTACTCTGCTAGCTACGAGCATCCCGAGCACTGAGGTGCCAGCAATAAGGGATCACTGTGGGATGTGTGCCAGCACAAGGGGGCTATTTCCAATATAAGGGGGCCATATCCAGACTTAGGGGGCTAATTTTAGGATGGGGGGGCTATATCCCAGGATGAAGGACAATGAACCAGTATGAGGGTGCTACGAGGGACATATACCCTATATGATTTGTTGGATGGACACTGGCATTATAAGACGGACCCCATTTAATATATATATATATATATATATATATATACAGTATATATATATATATTCAATATTCACATGCTTATTTCCTTTATGTATGGTGGAACAACACAGAAAAAAAAGAGAAAAAAACGCAGATTGGAATCAGTTTAATTCAAGCCCCAAAAATGGGCGAGACAACCTTGTTGCCACCCTCAATTTAATATTTGGTTGCACACCCTTTGGTATAAATAACTGGAATCAATCGCTTCCTAGAAGCATCATCAAGCTTCTTATTCCTCCCAGCAGGAATTTTTGACCACTCTTATTTTCCAAACTGCTCAAGGTCTCTCATATTGGAAGGATGCCTTCTCCTAACAGCAATTTTAACTTCTATCCACAGGTTATCAATGGGATTTAAATTTAGACCCATTGCTGGCCACATCAGAAATATCCATCGCTTTTTTTCTATTCATTCTTGCAGTATTTTTGGGCTCATGGTCCTGCGGGAAGACCCCTGACCTAATAAACCCAGCTTTCTGACAATGGGCACTATATTGCGACCCAAAATCCTTTGATAATCTACAGATTTCATTATTTCTTGCACACAGCCAAGGCAACCAGTGCCGTAGGCAGCAAAACAACTCCAATATATCTTTGAACCTCCTCCATTTTTGACAGTAGGTATTGTGTTCTTCTCTTTTTAGGTCTAATTTCATTTTAGGTAAACAGTATAATTAATGTGTTTTATCATTAAAGCATAACCGCCGTTTAAATTTTTATCTAATAGTAGTGTAGAGCAAGTGATTATAATATCTACTTATATAATTGGCAGTTGGGAATTCGGGCACTGTAGCCGAATCCCAACATGCTTTGCGGGACTGCGAGTGATGACGCGTAGCGTCATCACGAGCCGCAGCCGCACTGCACCTCCTGCAGAACAAACCCCACACACACACACACACACACGAGACCCAGCCACAGACAGAGGGAGAGGAGCTCCGGACCGCACACACCATCCCCCGGGAGAGCAACCCCCACACACAGCTGCTGACAGCCGCAGCCGCACTGCACCTCCTGGACCCTGACAACTAACCCCATACACAGAGACAGCAGACCCGGCCAGACAGAAAGGAACAGGAGCGCTGAGACACAGGGAGAGAGGAGCCCCGGCCCCACACCCTGCACCTCCGACACAGCAACCCCCACAGACACCAGCTGATAGGAGATCCGGTGAGAGACACACCACAGGGGACTAAAATCCCCGCAGACACAGGAGCAATAACCAGCAGCACAACATACACACAGTATATCCACACATATATAGATACACAGTATATACACACAGATACATATACATACACAGTATTTACACATATATAGATGTTGATATACAGTTTATATACACATATATATAGATATATAGTATGTACACATATATAGATATGCATACACATATATACATTCATGTTGATATACTGTATATACACACATCGCTATACTGTATATACACATATATACATACATATACAGTATATACACACAGATACATATACAGTATATACACATATATACATGTAGATATACAGTATATACACACATATTGATAGATACACAGTATATACACATATACATAGACATACAGTATATACTCACATATACATATACAGTATATACACATCTATCGATATACAGTATATACACACATATACATATACAGTATATACACATGGACATGCACTATATACCCACATATACATATACACTACATACACAACACATATATAGATATACAGTATATACACATATATAGATATACAGTATAAATAAATAAAGTATTATTATACACATATATAGATGTACAGTATATTTACATATACAGTACATACACATATATATACACTATATACACACATATTATATATATATATATATATATATATATATATATACACATATATATACAGTATATACACATATATAGATAGATGTACATATACTGTATATACACATATATAGATACATGTACATGTACAGTTTATACACATATCTACTTAGTATATACACATATATACATTGATGTTGATATACTGTATATACACACATATCGCCCAGAGCCGCTTCTCTCCTCACCCCTCTAGCCCAGAGCCGCTTCTCTCCTCACCCCTCCAGCCCAGAGCCGCTTCTTTCCTCACCCCTCCAGCCCAGAGCCGCTTCTCTCCTCACCCCTCCAGCCCAGAGCCGCTTCTCTCCTCACCCCTCCAGCCCAGAGCCGCTTCTCTCCTCACCCCTCCAGCCCAGAGCCGCTTCTCTCCTCACCCCTCCAGCCCAGAGCCGCTTCTCTCCTCACCCCTCCAGCCCAGAGCCGCTTCTCTCCTCACCCCTCCAGCCCAGAGCCGCTTCTCTCCTCACCCCTCCAGCCCAGAGCCACTTCTCTCCTCACCCCTCCAGCCCAGAGCCGCTTCTCTCCTCACTCCTCCAGCCCAGAGCCGCTTCTCTCCTCACCCCTCCACCACAGAGCTGCTTCTCTCCTCACCCCTCCACCACAGAGCCGCTTCTCTCCTCACCCCTCCAGCCCAGAGCCACTTCTCTCCTCACCCCTCCACCACTGAGCCGCTTCTCTCCTCACCCCTCCACCACTGAGCCGCTTCTCTCCTCACCCCTCCACCACTGAGCCGCTTCTCTCCTCACCCCTCCACCACTCAGCCGCTTCTCTCCTCACCCCTCCATCACTCAGCCACTTCTCTCCTCACCGCTCCACCACTGAGCTGCTTCTCTCCTCACCCCTCCACCACAGAGCCGCTTCTACCCTCACCCCTCCACCACACAGCCGCTTCTCTCCTCACCCCTCCACCACACAGCCGCTTCTCCCCCTCACCCCTCCACCACAGAGCCACTTCTCTCCTCACCCCTCCACCACATACCCGCCTCTATACTCTGCTACCCACAGAGCCGCCTCCATACTCTGCTACCCACAGAGCCGCCTCCATTCTCTGCTACCCACAGAGCCGCCTCCATACTCTGCTACCCACAGAGCCGCCTCTATACTCTGCTACCCACTGACCCCCTCCATACTCTGCTACCCACTGACCCCCTCTATACTCTGCTACCAACATACCCGCCTCTATACTCTGCTACACACAGAGCCGCCTCTATACTCTGCTAAACACAGAGCCGCCTCTGTACTCTGCTACACACAGAGCCGCCTCTATACTCTGCTACACACAGAGCCGCCTCTATACTCTGCTACACACAGAGCCCCCTGTATACTCTGCTACACACAGAGCCGCCTGTATACTCTGCTACCCACAGAGCTGCCTCTATACTCTGCTACCCACAGAGCCGCCTCTATACTCTGCTACCCACAGAGCCGCCTCTATACTCTGCTACCCACAGGGCCGCCTCTATACTCTGCTACCCACAGAGCCGCCTCTATACTCTGCTACCACAGAGCCGCCTCCATACTCTGCTACCCACAGAGCCGCCTCTATACTCTGCTACTCACAGAGCCGCTCTATACTCTGCTACCCACAGAGCCGCCTGTATACTCTGCTACCCACAGAGCCGCCTGTATACTCTGCTACCCACAGAGCCGCCTGTATACTCTGCTACCCACAGAGCCGCCTCTATAATCTGCTACCCACAGAGCCGCCTCTATACTCTGCTACCCACAGAGCCGCCTCTATACTCTGCTACCCACAGAGCCGCCTCTTCTCCTCACCCCACAAGCCCGCCAACTCTCTACCGCCTCTCATACTCTCCCCACAGAGCCGCCTCTCTTCTACCCCACCCTCCATCGACCACAGAGCCGCCTTCCTGCTCCACAACCCCTCCACTCCACCACTGAGCCGCTCTCTTATACCCCTACCACCACAGCCGCCTGTATACTCTCTCCACAACCCCTCTATACTCTGCTACCACCCAAACCGCTCTCTCACTCGCTCACACCACAGAGCCGCCTCTATACTCTCTACCCCAACGCCCTTCCGCTACCACAGAGCCGCCTCTACTCACCCTACAACCCACTCCACCACAACAGCCGTATACTCTGCTACCACACCGCCTCACACTCACCCACAGCCGCTCTTACTCCCTACCCACTCTCACCCTACCAGAGCCACTTCTATACTCTCACCCTCCACCACAACCCCCTCTATACTCTGCTACCCACAGAGCCCCCTCCTATACTCTGCTACCCACAGAGCCGCCTCTATATCTCTGCTACCCACAGAGCCCCTCCTATACTCTGCTACCCACAGAGCCGCCTCTATACTCTGCTACCCACATGACCCCTCCATACTCTGCTACCCACGAGCCGCCTCTATACTCTGCTACCCAACTACCGCCTTATACTCTGCTACCACACAGAGCCGCCTGTATACTCTGCTAACCACAGAGCCGCCTCTGTACTCTGCTACCACACAGAGCCGCCTCTATACTCTACTACACACAGAGCCGCCTCTATACTCTGCTACCACACAGAGCCCCCTATAACTCTGCTACCCCACAGAGCCGCCTCTATACTCTGCTACCCACAGAGCCCCTCTATACTCTGCTACCCACAGAGCCGCCTCTATACTCTGCTACCCACAGAGCCGCCTCTATATCTCACTGTTACCGCACATGGGACCCCCTCTATACTCTGCTACCCACAGAGCCGCCTCTATACTCTGCTACCCACAGAGCCCCTCCATACTCTGCTACCCACAGAGCCCCCTCTATACTCTGCTACCACAGAGCCGCCTCTATACTCTGCTACCCACAGAGCCGCCTGTATATCTCTGCTACCCACAGAGCTGCCTGTATACTCTGCTACCCACAAGAGCCGCCTGTATACTCTGCTACCCACAGAGCCGCCTCTATATCTGCTACCCACAGAGCCGCCTTTTATACTCTGCTACCCACAGAGCCGCCTCTATACTCTGCTACCCACAGAGTCGCCACTATAATCTGCTACCCACAGAGCCGCCTCTATACTCTGCTACCCACAGAGCCCCTCCTATACTCTGCTACCCACAGAGCCGCCTCCATACTCTGCTACCCCAGAGCAGCCTCTATACTCTGCTACTCATCAGAGCCGCCTGTATACTCTGCTACCCACAGAGCCGCCTCCATACTCTGCTACTACCCCAGCCGCCTGTATACTCTGCTACCACACAGACCGCCTGTATACTCTGCTACCACACAGAGCCGCCTGTATACTCTGCTACCCACGACCGCCTCTATACTCTGCTACCCACATAGCCGCCTCTATACTCTGCTACCCACAAGCGCCTCTATACTCTGCTACCACAGAGCCGCCTCATACTCTGCTACCCACAAGCCGCCTCTATACTCTGCTACCCACAGAGCCGCCTGTATACTCTGCTAACCCCCAGAGCCGCCTCTATACTCTGCTACCCACAGACCGCCTGTATACTCTGCTACCCCAGAGCTGCCTCTATACTCTGCTACCACACAGGCCGCCTCTATACTCTGCTACCCACAGAGCCCCCTCTATACTCTGCTACTACACAGCCCCTCTATACTCTGTTACCCCACAACCGCCTGTATACTCTGCTACCCACAGACCCCCTGTATACTCTGCTACCCACAGACCCGCCTGTATACACCAATAATTCCGCGTTCCCGATAATTGCACGAGCCCTTCTTATTCTCTTATAAATGAACAGCTGAAAAACTCTCAAAACTCAAGAAGAGCCCTGGTTTCTCTGAACCACACAATGCTCTTGTCAGGATACATCTCTACCCACAGACGACTGAGATACTCTATAACGTAGGAGCGGCCATCTGTGCTTGCTAGATCCATTACTCAGCGCGGACAAGCTGATTATAATCTGTCAACAACCACAGAGATGTGCTCTATACTCTGCATTCCACAGGTCCCCCTCTATCACGTTGCTACCCACATAGCACCTTATACTTGCATAGAGCAGAGCCCAATGTGCAATGCAGAAAAAGTCCGACTGTTGACTCTGACTCAGATACTCACATGAACCCCCCGATCACTCTCTAACCGACATCCGTTACAGATTGTTGACCCACAGACCCACCTCTATACTCTGCTACCCACAGAGCCCCCTCCATACTCTGCTACCCACAGAGCCGCCTCCATACTCTGCTACCCACAGAGCCGCCTCTATATTCTGCTACCCACAGAGCTGCCTGTATACTCTGCTACCCACAAAGCCGCCTGTATACTCTGCTACCCACAGAGCCGCCTGTATACTCTGCTACCCACAGAGCCGCCTGTATACTCTACTACCCACAGAGCCGCCTCTATACTCTGCTACCCACAGAGTCGCCACTATAATCTGCTACCCACAGAGCCGCCTCTATACTCTGCTACCCACAGAGCCCCCTCTATACTCTGCTACCACAGAGCCGCCTCCATACTCTGCTACCCTCAGAGCAGCCTGTATACTCTGCTACCCTCAGAGCCGCCTGTATACTCTGCTACCCACAGAGCCGCCTCTATACTCTGCTACTTACACAGCCGCCTCTATACTCTGCTACCCACACAGCCGCCTCTATACTCTGCTACCCACACAGCCGCCTGTATACTCTGCTACCCACTGACCCCCTCTATACTCTGCTACCCACATAGCCGCCTCTATACTCTGCTACCCCACACAGCTGCCTCTATACTCTGCTACTCACACAGCCGCCTCTATACTCTGCTACCCACACAGCCGCCTCTATACTCTGCTACCCACAGAGCCGCCTGTATACTCTGCTAAACACAGAGCCGCCTGTATACTCTGCTACCCACAGAGCCGCCTGTATACTCTGCTACCCACAGAGCCGCCTCTATACTCTGCTACCCACACAGCCGCCTCTATACTCTGCTACCCACAGAGCCGCCTCTATACTCTGCTACTTACACAGCCGCCTGTATACTCTGTTACCCACACACCCGCCTGTATACTCTGCTACCCACAGAGCCCCCTGTATACTCTGCTACCCACTGACCCGCCTGTATACACACAATTAATTTCACCGCGTTCCCGATGCAATTGCATCGGGCCTTTTTACTAGTACTTTATAAATGAAAGCTGGAAAAAAAAAATTTCAAAAATCTTCAAGAAGATGTTCCCCCTAGGCTGTTTCTGAACCACACATATGCTCTTTGTCAGGGAAATACATACTCCGCTCCACACACTAGATATGGCCTTATAAGGGTAGGGGAGGGGCCTAATCAGTGTGCTTGTGTAGCATAGATACAGCTGATTAGAGTATCTTCAGGCTGGGTGACAATGCTGAATTTATCATGCTGTCAACAAGATCACAGGAGATGTGTGTACTATCTCCTCTGCATTCACATCGGTTCTGCTTCGTGTTATCAGCCGATGGCTCCCACATAGCACCTTAGCTCATTGCATAGAGCAGAGCCAATGTGAATGCAGAGGAAATAAGATCACAGGAACTGTGTGCACTGCTGACAGTCAGATAACTCAGCATTGTCCCTAAAGCCCCCGTCACACATAACGAGATCGTTAGCGAGATTGTTGTTAAGTCCCAGATTTTGTGACGTAACAGCGATCTCGCTAACTATCTCGTTATGTGTGACACTTAGCAGCGATCAGGCCCCTGCTATGAGATCACTGATCGTTACAAAGTGCTCTGGGTCATTTTTGGGTTGTTGTGCTCCCGCTGGGAACACTACATCGCTGTGTTTGAAGGGGACAACGACCAACGATCTCAATACTACACCCAAGAGTGACAATTCCCAATGACTTCCTATCATTCTGGATCGTTGCTGAGTCTCTGGTGAGATCTGTGTGTTTGACATCTCACCAGCGACCCCAAAGTGCCGTACCAGCGATTCCTAAGGATCGTTAGCCTGAGGTAAACTGCCTATACACGCATTAGCTGCTGTAGCCAGGCATGCTGTGTAGGCCACTCCCCCACCCTTATATCAGGGTGTGCAGAGCTGAATTTCAATGAGACAACGAGCATATGGTTGGTTCAGAAACAGCCTGAGGAGACCATTATATAGAACATTTTTGAGAGGTTTTCTTCCAGATCATTTATAAAGTATATTTGAAAGTTTATTATAATCACTTGCCAAATTTGATAAAAATTTTAACAGCGGTCACAATTTAAGCTCTGAGTAGAGAAGAAAACACTAGGGCATGTACGGGAGCAGCACCAAATAATGACAAAATTCAAAACAGATAAATGCAAAATATACAAAAAACTTTATTCACTACATACATGTAGTTAAAAACATTTAAAAAGGCATAGGGGCCCCCGGACAACAGACAGAATTATGTGGCGCCAATAGCCATAGTGTGACTTACTCAGATAATCGAACGTGACACTATTAAACAATGTATAACATGCAAAGGACTACAATCGCCGTATATAACATGTCAGATGTACAGATGACAAATTCATGCAGGATCATGACAATAAGAGAGCAACAGCATATAATAATGTACAAAAAATTGTACAATTAATGCACATATAAAGTATAAGTAGCCCTTTTAGGGGGTGGTGATTGAGACACCGAACTTTTATTTTGCTAGTAACATGCAGATGCTATTGAAATGCATCAAAAATGACAATATGGCATGGGCATGAATAAACCCTAATATGCTGATATAGTAACTGTGAGGCACCGCCGGCATGATCCTCATGGCCGGGGCGCATCACATGCAGGATCAGGAGGATCCTGTGCACACTGGCCGGTTTGACTGTGATAATGCTGTGTGAACCAACTTTGAACACAAGGTTTCATGTTACTAATGAGTGGCTCATAAGATCGAGGAAGCCCTAAGGAAAAGGGATGTAAGGGCTGAGTGCTGACAACCCGTAACACAGGGAGTTAACCTGAGCTGTGTGAAAGGCTGATTACCAGCAGCTAAGGGGGTGTGTCCATGTAGGAGTGGCTGGCACAATAAGAGGCAGCCAGCTGAGTGATTGAGAGATTCATTCAGAGGGAAGCGGAGACTCGAGCTGAGAGATTCAGATGGAAGCTGAGACCAGCCAAGTGCAGAGCAGTCTAGAGGCTCCGTGTGAATGAAGGGAGCATGCTAGCTCCAGGCCGGTGCCAAGGTCCGCGGTTGTGATAGCACCTGGTGGGGAAGCCGTGGCTGAACCCGGTGGAGACTGGTCCAGGCGTGGGGTGAACCACGTCCGGGAAAGGAGCCTTGGGGGGACGCTTGGTGGACCCGTTACACAGGTAGCGAGACCCGGATCCGTGCCCGGTAAGACAGCGGTTCCCGTGTAACGGAGTGAGCTGTGTGTGAGTAATGCCCGGCGGGCATAACCGCTATTGGGTCCGACTAGGCAGTCGGTAAAGGACCCGTTGATGTATGTAGGGGCTTAGGCAATTGCCCTGAATGTAAGATGATGACCTATGTAAGAACATTGTATAATAATGTGGGGAGAAAGTGACCCAGCTAGTATGGATGATGTTGGAGGCGTTCCGTCCCTGTGGGACGAGAGGGAGGCTTGCCCTGCTGCTTGCAGAGGGTACCCGTCCCTCAACCACGGCCTCTAATGGTGTGGGTGTGCCTGTGGTGCCAGAGACAGGGGTAATAGGGCTCCTAGTAGGTAACGGATGAGGTTCCCGTGTACTATGGTTTGCCAGTCCCTGTAATGGGCCATGGAGGAGCCACAGTCCATGGATGATGGGCTGTGAGCGTGTGGAAGAAATGTATGTGATCCATGGACGTTTGAATGATGGATCACACATGGTATGTAAGGCCCGGTCAGGCAGGAATCCTGACTACGGGGTAATGTTAGGTCATCAAGCTGGGTGACTAAAGCCAGGCGGCAGGTACCGCCATTGGGACCCACAGGGCCCGTTGAGGCGTATGTAACGCAGGTCAGAAGCAGGGGTTAAAAGGGCTCCTAGAGTGGGGACACCATGGTTGAACCAGGTGGACGCTGACCTGGACATGGGGTGAAACATGTCCAGGAAGGAGCCCCTTGGGGATACATGACATACCCGGTACTCAGGTTGCTCAATCCCTGTTATGAACCTGGAGGGGTCATCATCGAAGTATAACAAATGTATTTATCATAAATGTACTGTAAGATGTGTAAGTAGGCCGGAGGCCGTAGCTACCACGGGAGCAGGTGTTAGAGCTCCAATGGGGAGAGAGTCGTGGTTACAGGTCCCGGGTTATTGTGAACGTATATGTGTAATGTTCTATGTAATGTATGATGTATTTATGTAAAGTGTTTATAATCAATGTGATATGTGTCCAACATACTACCCGGGTTATGTTATTATATGTGAAAAATAAACGGGTACACATTGGTTAAACTTATAAACACGTGTTTTGTCGTTATGCAAGCGGGTTCCCCGGTTGCTACCTCACATAACCTATATGGTCAGTATCTCATAGCAAATATAGTAATGTGCGAAAAAGGTCTCCCTAATAAGGAATGCATAAGGCGTAAAAGCCCATGGCAAATATAGTTGTGTGCAAAAGCATAGAGCCACAGTGTGCTGCTACCCAGATGCTCACAAATCAGGTCCCCAATTGCAGATGAAACATGAATTGTATAAAGTGCGATGTTACCAAGTCAAACTACATGGGAATGATATGTCGCCAGTCCGAAGTCCAGATAACCAATGAAGGCATATGGATGGCTCTGTTTAGAAGCCGGGGGTGCCCAGTCCCCACGCGTTACACTGCCATATGCAGCTTAGTCAGGGGAGTGTTTTAAGCTCTATCTTGATATCATATGTCCACAAGACGCTTTCCCGTAAGGATATGGGCTTATGTATATTTTGGCAAACTGCAGCTTTTTAATGTATCTTTGTAGGCACTGGAGTACTCCCAGGTCTCCTGCCATAGCATTTAATTTTATTCAAATGTCAATGGATAGTCTGTGCTGACACTAATGCACCCTGAGCCTGTACGATAGCTTGAATTTATTTAGAACTTGACTGTTGATCGATCCATGCATCCAAAATATTCTGTGTTGCAACCTTTCATCAGCAGCCCGTGATGTGATAATGGGGCTTCAGTGCATTGTCATTACAGCACGGGGTCAGCTGATGACCCCAGGTGCTGTCATGAATCACTTCCTGCCCGAGTGACATCGCCAGCGAAAAGGGATCATTTGTGCTGGGCAGAGGGATGCTGAAGCATCTCTTTGCATGAGGCTGAAGGCACACTGTCATGCATCAAGCACGGAGCGTGTTTGATGCACGACAGTGATGTGAGTGTTAGGCGTGTGTTTTGTGTTTATGGTGCGAGTTTGGTGAGTGTGCATGGCTGTATGCATGTGAGTGTGCTGCGTGAGTGCATGTGTGGTGTGTGTCAGTGTGATGCTGTCTGCGGTCCTGAAGCAAACTTCAGTTCCGCAGACACTGTTTGCTGGTAAATTCAAACTCCGCGGCTGTCAGAGCCGCCGAGTTTGAATTTGCCGGTTCTCCGGTAGAGTAAGCAAAAATGTTTACGTCAACGCTGAAACATCATTGTTTAAAATTCAGCCGCTACCCAAATATTAAAGTTCTAGGGGTTAAGCAACATGTCAGCACAGAGGCTGCAGAGGGGGCTAATAACCTGGTGTCAGAAGGGTTAAATCGATGTTGGTGTGATGACATGTGTCCAGAGAGTGTCCACACTCCCTGGACACTTGCTGTTGTGGAGCCCACTGGGACGGGGTACTCGGTACCGGACAGGGGTACTGCTGGGGGATGTCACAGCGGTCCTGGTCCGGACCGTGTCCCGGGCCCACACAATAAAATGGGGGTTATTTACAGGGAATTTGTCACTTGTGACGCCACCCACTATATGCGGCCAGTGATGGGGCCGCCGCTGCTGCAGAACCTCCGGGGATGATGGGATAGCAGCTTGGATGAAATAGTTCCAGTGGGTAGAACTGAGTTCCCCGGGGCAGTGATGATTAAAGTCAGTGATGGAAATTGTAGGCTTTGCAGGGAAAGGGGATGATGAGGAGATGGCTTCAGACAGGGTCAAAGGGAGGACTGACAGTTTTTCATACCTGAAATCAGACACAGACAACGTAGCAGGGTTCACCCGGATTTACTGTTCTTATTCTTCTGTCAAACCGGGCACGGTATAATACAGTTCTTTACAGCTCTTCTACATTGGATCCAGTATCCTGAACCCACTGCAGCCAGGTCATCTTCCCTAGACTCCTCAGTCCCTCTACGTGTCCTTTCAGGCTATTTCTCAGTGTTCCTCCTTAAAGTGGATTGCGGAGCTGCAGCTCGGTCCCTATTAACAGCTTCCCCCTAAGTCTCTGGGCGGTAAGCCGGGTCCTCTCTGTTGCTGCTGTGCTCCCAATCCTCTGGTGAGAATATAGATCTGGAGTCTGTATTCCCCGTCAGGTTGTCTGGGGCACCGGGTAAATCTTCAGCCCCCCTCAGAGATGACACTCTGGTTTTAGCCAAACCACAGGTATCCCTATCTCTCAAGAGATTACCGGGTCCTTTCCTTCCCGTGTAACTTCCTAATATAATAAGGGAGACTCTCCTTTTAGTTAGTTGCTGGCCCTCACCACTTCCCTGGACCTGATGGTACTGGTCTTGTCTTTGCTGCTCGGCACCTGCCTACTGGTCAACCGCTTCCTGTTGCTCCCTTATATACCCATCCGTTACCATGACTACGCTCTATCCACTCATATCTAACCTACCACCCCTTGTCTGCCTAGAGTCCCAGACTCCGGGTTAGGTCCCCATGACAGTGGATATGTGTTTGAGGTGTTTGTTAAACAAACTGTCTACCCTCCTGCCTGGCTGCAGTCTCTCCCTGTGGCCACCCTGGACGCAGGGGCCCACACTGTCATCACACCCTGCCTGTGCAGGGGTTAATTCAGGGTTAAAATGCAAGACGGCATGTGCAGGGGTTAATACAGGGTTAAAATGCAAACCAGACACCGGCTGTTGGAGTTTAGCAGCGAAACTGCTAAACTTCAGCACCAGGGAGCTGTCCCCTGTGCTGTGATTTCAGGACCATGGCAGCAGGGACGGCTCCTGAATTTCATTAACTTAGCCAACAGTATCTTAAATGATTTAATAAAAGCCGATAAATGCCGTCTTGCATCGTAACCCTGTATTAACCACTGTACAGGCAGGGTGTGATGACAGCATGTGTCCAGGGAGTGTGGACACTCTCTGGACACATGTTGTCATCACACCAACGTCGATTTAACCCTTCTGACATCAGGTTATTAACCCCCTCTGCAGCCTCTGTGCTGACATGTTGCACAGAGGCTGCAGAGGGGTTAAAAGATGACCTCTAGAACTTTAATATTTGGGTAGCGTTTTTGTGTTTTAAACAATGATGTTTCAGCGCTGCTGTGACAGCGCTGAAATATTATCGCTTACTGTACCAGGAAACCGGAAAATTCAAACTCAGCTGCTTTGACTATCGCACTGTGTGCTGTATAGGTGCAAGATTTTCTCGCACCCATAGACTTGCATTGCTCACTCGCACGTTAGAATCGCGTGCAGTCGCAGAATGCTGCCACTGCACTCGCTTCTGACTCGCAATGCGAGTTTAGTGCGGGGGACTTGCACCATGTGCCCTGCCTAATAGGGCCACACTGGTCCGAGTGCAATGCGAGTTTCTCTCGCATAGCACTCGCGTGAGTCCCTCGCACAGTGTGCCTTCAGCCTAATGCAAGTGATCGTACACTGCAGTGCTGAGGCGCACTAAGGGGTCATGCAAAATAAAAAAAAGTAAAAAAAGTTTTAAAAAATATGAAAATAATAAAATTTCAAATCACCCCCTTTTGCCCCTTTGACAATAAAACAATTAAAAAAAATACACATATTTCATATCTCCGTGTTCAGAAATACCCAATCTATCAAAATATAAAATCAATTATCAGATCTGTAAACTGCATAATGGGGAAAAAAAGTCCAAACACCGAACTTACGTTTTTTTGGTCGCTGCAACATTGCAATAAAATGCTATAACAGGTGATCAGACAGTGCATCTACCCAAAAATGGTAGAATTAGAAATATCAGCTAAAGACGCCAAAAATAAGCCATCACACAGCCCCAGATCCCGAAGAATGAGAATGCTAAGTGGTTGCAGAAAATGGCACCAAAAATGCAATACTTTTGCAATAGCAACTTCAAAAAATTTTTTTCACCACTTTGATAACAGTAAAAGTATATATGTTTTGGTATCTATGAACTCGTACTGACCCAAGGTATCATACTAACATGTCAGTTTTACCATATAGTGAATGTAATTAATAAAAAAACAGAAAACAAATGTGTACGGGTGCTTTCACATCAGCGGTTTTCGCCGATCGCGGCAGTTGCGGTGAAAAAACCGCATAACCGCTGCACTTGTGGCACAGTTGCGGCAAGCCCCATACAATGTCTATGCGGGCTTGCGGCAGGTGTGGCAAGTGCAGTATTGGCACTTGCGGCAGGTGCGGCCACGAATAAACCGCGGCATACAGTGTTTTTTTCGCAGCCACACCTGCCGCAAGTGCCGAAACCGCACTTGCCGCACCTGCCGCACACTTACTGCAAGCCCCATAGACATTGCATGGGGCTTGCCGCAACTGTGCCGCAAGTGCAGCGGTTATGCGGTAATCGCGGAAGTTGCGTTTTTTTTCACCCCAACTGCCGCGATCGGCAAAAACTGCTGATGTGAAAGGGGCCTAAGGGCCCTTTCACATCAGCGTTTTTTTTAAATCGCGGCAGATGCGGTGAAAAAACCGCATCTGCCGCGATTACCGCATACCGGCTGCACTTGCGGCGCGGTTGCGGTTTTTTCCATGCAAAGTATAGGCGGACTTGCGGCAGGTGCGGCAAGTGCGGTTTTGCACTTGCGGCATGTGCGGCTGCGAAAAAAAACGCTGATGTGAAAGGGCCCTAATTGCTCTTTTTTTTCAATTTCACCGCACCTAGAATTTTTTTCCTGTTTCCAGCACACTCTATGGCAAAATAAACAATGTCATTCAAAAGGACAACTCATCCCACAAAAACAAGCCCTCATATGTCTATATTGACAGAAAAATAAAAAATTAAGGCTCTTGGAAGAAGGGGAGGGAAAAACGGAAAATAGCCTCAGGAGAAGGGGTTAAACCTTGAGAATGTTGAAGTTTTTCAACAATTTTGGTTCTCAAGTCCTCCATGCTTAGTGTTGGACATAGAGACACAATGCAAAGATTGATGGTGGGTTTACACACACCAATTTATCTGTTCAATATCTGAACAGATCTCTGGTTGCAGTGAAATCATGGACACATTGTATCATTTGTACACAGCCACAAAATGGAACTATGTGTCCATGATTTCACTGCAACCAGAGATCTGTTCAGATATTGAACAGATAAATTGGTGTGTGTAAACCCACCATTAGTCAACTTCTCCCCTTTTTATCTGGTTTCTGGAGTGATTTTCACATTTGCCACACCTGTTACTTGCCATAGATGAGTTTGAGCGAGTATCCGATGCTTGAAACAAAGTTGTTTACCCACAAATATTAAATTGTAAAGGTGCCAACAATTTTGTTCAGCCCTATTTGGGGGCTTTGTAGGAAATTATGCCCTTTTTGTCTTTATTTCTGTTTTTTTTTTTTTGCATTGTTCCTATATACACAAAGGAAGTAAACGTGTCTAACTAAACGTGTAACTACAAAAATTTTTTGGGAGCAATTCTTCATTTTGTAGAACAATTTCAAAGTTGCCAACCAGTGGCGTAACCAGAGTCTGACGGGCCCCGATGCGAAATTTAGACCTAGGCGCACACGTTGGTCAGACAAATGGGCCTCATGTAACATTCTAATGGTGGGTTTACACACACCAATCATTGTATCCAATATCTGAACCAATCTCTGGTTGCAGTGAAATCATGGACAGATTGCTCCATGTTGTACACAGCCACAAAATGGAACTATGTGTCCATGATTTCACTGCAACCAGAGATCTGTTCAGATATTGGATACAATGATTGGTGTGTGTAAACCCACCATAACAAATTGACCCCTTTACCCCTTCATTATGCATTAATGTCCCTCATGTTATATATGGTCCTTCTTCTGGAATATGGTCCTTATCGTGGTATATATGTCTCCCATCCTGGTTTATACACTGTGTGCAGAATTATTAGGCAAGTTGTATTTTAGATGATTATTTTTTATTACTGATCAACAACTATATTGTCAATCAAGCCAAAAGATTTATAAATATCAAAGCTTAATATTTTTGGAACTTGGAGTGTTTTTCTTTTAGATTTGGCTATCTTAGGAGGATGTCTGTTTGTGCAGGCAACTATTACTGTGCAGAATTATTAGGCAACTTAATAAAAACCAAATATATTCCCATCTCACTTGTTTATTTTCACTGGGTAAACTAATATAACTGCACAAAATTTAGAAAAAAAACATTTCTGACATGTAAAAACAAAACACAAAAAAAATTAGTGACCAATATAATCACCTTTCTTTATGATGACACTCAACAGCCTTCCATCCATAGAATCTGTCAGTTGCTTGATCTGTTTACAATCAACATTGCATGCAGCAGCCACTACAGCCTCCCAGACACTGTTCCAAGAGGTGTACCATTTTCCCTCTCTGTAGATCTCACATTTTAGGAGAGACCTCAGGTTCTCTATAGGTTTCAGATCAGGTGAACAAGGGGGCCATGTCATTATTTTTTCTTCTTTTAGACCTTTACTGGCCAGCTATGCTGTGGAGTAGTTGGATGCATGTGATGGAGCATTGTCCTGCATGAAAATCATGTTTTTCTTGAACGATACCGACTTCTTCTTGTACCACTGCTTGAAGAAGTTGTCGTCCAGAAACTGGCAGTAGGGCAGGGAGTTGAGCTTCACTCCATCCTCAAACCGAAAAGGTCCCACAAGTTCATCTTTGATGATACCAGCCCATACCAGTACCCCTCCTCCACCTTGCTGGCGTCTGAGTTGGAGTGGAGCTCTCTGCCCTTTACTGATCCAGCCTCTGGCCCATCAAGAGTAATTCTCATTTCATCAGTCCATAAAACCTTTGAAAAATCAGTCTTAGGCTGCGTTCACACATTGCGTATTTTTTAACGCTTTTTTGCGCGTACTTTTTAAAATATGCAATGTGCTCTTTGTCTGCCGGCAAAGTGAATGGGAAATTCACTTTGCTGTGCAGATAGTGCGTAAAAGTACGCTGCGCTTTTATATGAAAAAGCACCTGCGTAAAAAGAATGACCGTTTCAATTCTTTACGCATCAGCGCCAGCGCTTTTTCCTATAAGGACGGAGGCTGCTGCATCTGTCATCACAGAGGGGAGGAAGAATCCTGCTTCCTCCTCCCCTCTGTGACACCTGTGACCGCCCATTTGATTTTGCAGTGTATTAATATACACTGCAAAATCAAAGTTAAATAAAGACAAATGGATTCAAAATAATAAAGAATTAAATACTTACCTCTACGACGGGTGTTCCGGTGTCCGGGAGCTAGGAGCCGCTGCTAGAATGGCCCTGCTAGGAACTGTGATGATGTCAGAGGGCGTTCCAGTCATGTGATATGTATCACATAACCGCGAGCGGCCAATCAGTGCCCGGAACGCCTTTTTTTTTTATCACAATAAATTTTTATTGAGAAAAGTAGGTTAACAAGTAAAGAAATTTTACATTGAAGAGTATCACCAGATAATCAATGTCAACAAAAGTACGTCACAATTCAACACATTTTCATTATCATTGGGAAGGGGCTGGGAGGGGTGGGGGAGGGACAGGGGGGGGGGGAGAAACAAGAAATCCACATTATCCTGTGCAGAAAGAACATGTAATCATGTGAATTAACAACCTGTGATGCTAGGTAGAGGTTCAAAGATGTACACACCCTAAAATTTTTCAAATATCAATCAATTAGGTGAGGGATTACATTTAGCCAGGGAGAGGCGAAGTCATTGGGTGCAAGGCCCATAGTTTCCAGGCTTCTATCGTGGGCTCCCTATCGCTTCTAGTAAGCGCCAGGTGAAACTCGTGGGAGAAAATCAGGTTAAGTCTGTTTGTCACTTCAGCGAGGGATGGAGGGGAATCAGATTTCCACTTTGCGGCAATGCTCAATCTGGTTGCAATTAAAATGTATGTCAACGTTTTGCTAACTACAGCGGGAAAGTCACGGGCCCCTATGTGGAGTATTGCCAGTTGAGGAGTCAGTGGGATCTGAGTATCCAACACTTTAGAGCTTAATTTTGCTATTTGGTCAAAAAGCAAAGCAATTTTGGGACATGAACACCACATGTGGGATAGGTCACCTCTCTCACCACACCCCCTCCAGCAGTTGGGCGAGAGGGAAGAGTTAAACTTTTGAAGTTGAGTCGGAGGGATATACCATCTCAAGTGTATCTTTTTTAGGTTCTCAAAATGTGAGATGCATCTAGTTGATTTAGAGATAGTTTTCAGAGCTGCTTCCCAATCATCCGAGTCGGATACAAAATTCAAATCTGTCTCCCACCTGAGCATATATGTCAATTTGTCAGGCGTGTCCAGATGCAGAAGGGCGGCATAAATAGTAGAAAAGCCCTTAGTTTTTTTGGGGTCTGAAAGTAGGAACATCTGAAATGGAGTCGGAGAGGAGAGCAAATCTCCCAACTCTCTACGGCACTGCGGAGACTGAAGAAAGTGTCTGAGTTGCATGTATTGTAGGAAGGCAGTGTCCAACGAGGGCGCTTCTCCAATTAGAGTATCAAATTATTTAAGCTTGTCAAAAGAGTATAGGTCTGCCAGGTAATTTATTCCTGCCTGGGACCAGCGAGTCACATCCAGGGGGGGACATGCAGCTTTAGAGACGAAAGAGGAATGCTAGACGCGGGCAACTTAGTCCAATGCCTCGGGGAGTCTCTCCAGACTTCCACTAGAGTTTTAATCGAGGGCAGGGTTGAAAACAGTGAGCCCTTCAACGGAGAGAGGGACTCCGCAGCCAGTGTTCCCCTCAGGTCACAACCTCTAATTAAGTGGTTCTCTATCTGAAGCCATCTCAGTTGGTTAAGCTTCTCACTAACATTCCACCACGTTTTGGCCTCCTCCAAGATCACAGCTCTGTGGCATGATTTAACATCTGGGACTCCCATACCTCCCTGGTGCATCGGGAGAAACATAATTTTTTTGGTAATTCTGGGATTCTTTTTTGCCCAAATATAGGCATTCACTAGCTTTTGAATTATCGTCAAGTATTTACTAGGAATCTTGAAAGGAATGCACCTAAGAAGGTAGAGGATTTTTGGGAGAAGAACCATGCGGCACGCCTGGATTCTAGCCATCCAGGAAAGCTCTAGGGTCCCATGTTCGTTTAAGGCCTTCTGCAGAGCCTGTTTAAGACCATCCATATTCACGGGAACAACCTTGGAGGAGGAACAAAGAGTAACTCCCAAGTAAGGTATGCCTTTCAGGCACCACTGAAAAGGGTAGGAGGCCTGAAGTCTGGATGCAAGGTTAGGGGGGACACAAATTGGCAGAACTACTGATTTCGAGCCATTGAGTTTGTAAAATGACAGTCTAGAAAAGGTCGTCAGAGTTGACATTATAGCCTGGAAGGATGTGTCAAGGTCCGTGCTTATTAATATTATGTCGTCTGCATATAGACCAATCTTATGGACAGAGTCCCCAACTTGGATACCTGAAATCCGAGAGTCTGCTCGGATCCATGCCGCCAATGGCTCCACCACTAAAGCGAATATTATCGGGGAGAGAGGACAACCCTGTCTGGTCCCATTTGTAATCAGGAACCTCCGTGACAAGAACCCCGAGGAGAGGACCCTTGCACTGGGGTTGGAATACAAGGCGAGAATGGCTGACAGGATCGGACCGACAAATCCGAATTTCCCCAGCACCGCCCGAAGGTATCCCCAGTGCACCCTATCAAACTCTTTTTCGGACTCTAGAGAAATAAATGCACTGGGAACCCCCCGGGACTCCGCCACCCCAATGAGGTCCAATACCCGTCTGGTTCCGTCCTTCGCTTGCCTCCCCGCCACAAAACCCACCTGGTCCGGCCCCACCAACAAGGGAAGAACAGGCGCAAGTCTACAAGCAATCAGCTTGGAGTAGATTTTCAAATCACAATTAAGAAGAGAAATCGGCCTGTAGTTCCCCGGTCGGTCTGGGGCCTTCCCAGTTTTGGGGATCGTGGAAATAGTCGCCTCCAGAAGTGTGGCCGAGATGGATCCTCTGGCTCCCCAGAAAGTAAACAGCCGTTTTAAGTAGGGTGTCAGTTGACCCGAAAAGGATTTGTAGTAGACATTCGGGAATCCGTCGGGTCCCGGGGCAGACAAAGCTTTTAGTGAAGAAATGACTTTGCTAATCTCGGTGTCTGAGAATGGGGCATTTACTTCGGCCAGTTGGTCCGAGGAAAGGGAAGGTAAATTTAACTTGGCCAAGAATTCACTAATTTCCAATGGAATTGGCCGCGGAGTATCTCGGTCGCTATTTAAATTGTAGAGTCTCTCATAGAAACCAGCAAAGATTTCCGCAATGTCTGCAGGGTCGCGCACCTCTGACCCCCTCTTGTCTCTCATAACTGCAATCATGGACTTCGCGGCTCTTTTTTTGATGCGCCTCGCCAGCACCGCCCCCGCTCTGTCACCCTCAGTGTAATGCACTCTTCTCAGGGATCTAAGTCCTTTCTCATATTGGCTCAGCAGTAGGGCTCTTAGTTGGTTACGTATTTGAAAAATCTCCGAGGTTAGGGCAGGAGAGGGGCTCAGCTTGTTTGATGCCTCAGCCTGTTCTAATTTAAGGATCAGGCCAGAACGGAGCGCTTCTCGATGACGCTTCAGTTGAGAGGATTTTTGGATAAACAGGCCACGAATGCCTGCCTTATGGGATTCCCAGAGGGTCTCATCAGAGTCCTCCTGGTTGTCATTCAGGGCAAAATATTCTGATATGTTTCTGGCAAATTCGTCCTGGACTCCCCGATCAGACAACAGGTCTGCGTTCAGCCTCCAGGAGCGGGGTGAGGGCCCCCCACCGCCCAGTCTCAGCTCCAGGGACACTGGTGCGTGGTCCGACCAGGTGATCAGTCCTATCTCTGCACATACACAGGCCGAAAGCGTCCGATCGTCAACCAAGAAAAAATCAATTCTGGCATACGATCTATGTCTGTGGGAGAAGAAGGAATAATCTCTTTCGTTCGCGTGTTGGTATCGCCACACATCATGGAGCCGGAGCTCACGGCAAAGAGGCCCCAGCTCCCGACCCCTCCTCAACGGACCAGCTGAGGAGTCCATTAGACGATTCATCACTGAATTAAAGTCACCTGTCACCACACAAAGGCCTCGGGACTCCGTCCTGACTTTCTCCAATACCGTACGGGCAAATTTAATCTGGGCTTCGTTAGAGCTGTATATGTTAGAAATCGTGACCTCCCTCCCTCCTATTGTACAAATAAGGATGAGAAAACGACCATTAGGGTCTGCCACCACCCTCTACATCTGGAACTGCACAGTGTTTTTGATCATAATGCAAACACCTGCTTTCTTAGCTGTGTGATTTGCAAAGAAAATGTGAGGGAACAATTTGTGATGTAAACGTGCATTATCCGCCTCCAATAAGTGAGTCTCTTGTATACAGGAGATGTCCGCCTTACATCTGCGGGCCTCCTTCCACAAAAGAAAGACCTCTTTATGGGAGAGTTTAACCCCTTAGCATTCAATGTTACAATTTTCACATTCATGCTACCTGCTCAGGTCTCCCACACCTCTCAGAAATTATGCAGGTCCGTAACTTGGACCTCAGCAGTAGGGGAGAGAGAACAGAGAGGTACAGGGGAGAAGCAAAGAGACACAGGAAGACTGGGTAGGGGAGGGGAATTGGAGAGACGTAAAACGGGAAAAAGAGGGAAGAGAGGAATAAGAACAAGAAACAGGGGTAAGACCAAAACAATAACAATCAAATTTCAGCCGTTGTTCTGAAATAACAATCAGCAGGAGTTTCCACTCCCAATGGGGGAAAAAGAAAACTGATCTTTACCGGCTCTGGCCCCCGCAAACCAACACACCTTGGCCACGGCAGGCAGAGGCGGAAGACACTGTTCGCTTCTATAGAGGGTAACTGAAAAATATAAAGAAGAGAAAAAACCAAGAAAAAGTCCACCCTCTCTGGAACAATGGGAGCCAGGCTGAGACCCAGCCTATTATTATGAGTTTCTCAAAACTTCTCAAAACACCATGTTCATTCACCCCCATCTCTGGATGGAGAAAGGGGTTCGCTTCGGTTCGGGGAGTTCTTCTTTTGTCCACCTGAGGGGCTAGGAGAAGTAGATCCATGAGAGGAAGGGGTGAGGTTCCAGTCTCTAATGGCCCTCCCAAGTCTAGTCGGTGATGAGAATACCTGCCTCATTCCTTTATAACGGAATATAACTTTCACAGGTGACCCCCACATATATTGGATCCCTCTGTCTCTGAGGATCCGGCAATGAGGGGCAAACTCTCTTCTCCTGGCGAGGGTGCCAGGGGAGAGGTCAGGGTAAATTTCCACCTTTTTGAAGGGGTCAGGAAGCTGTGGCCGTTGTCTCATAGCTTGAAGTAATTGGTCTCTGATTTTTGGAAGAGAAAAGGCCACTAGAATGTCTCTGGGCACCTCTTTGTTCAGCTTAGGAGATCTAGGTAGGCGAAAGATTTTGTCCACTGTGACCTCAGAGGCTGGGGTGTCAGGTAACACATACTGCAGCAGTTCTCCCACAAGGTTGTGGATGTTTTCAGACTCTCCTCCTTCAGCTATTCCCCTGATCTTCACATTTTCCCTCCTGAGTTTATCCTCCATATCCCACAACTGTGCCTTCAGGGAGCCAACCTCAGTGTCCATAGCAGTGTAATCATCTGCAAGTTGATTGTGTGCTGAGGCATACTCTGCCATTTTGCTTTCTAAATGTCCCGTTCTTTCTCCTAGGGCAGCTATCTCCTCTCTCATCTGAGAGACCATCCCCCTCATATCTTCCTGAAGGGAACGACGCAGGCTTCCCAGCAGAGCCTTTAGGCAGCCCTGTGTGACCAGAGCCTCATCTCCCCCTCCTTCCTCCCGGTCAGAGCCTGCAGCAGACATGCAGGAAGATCTAGTGTGGGGAGGGGAGCGGCGTGGTGATCCTGGGGTGGTCGGCGCCATTTTACCTCTCTGTCCCCGCTGATTTTCGGTTCCAAAGAAGTCCAGGACTGACTGGGAGTCCTCCCTGCGGCTATTTCCCGGTTTCGGCATTCAGGAGGCTCAGGTAGGTGGCCCAAGTCGCAGGGGGTATATTTCACCGTTATGAGGCTCAGTCTTCTGCAGCTAAGTGCCGATATTTAGGCTGGATCTGAGGAGCTCCTTCAGTGTGTGACCTGCACCATCGGCTCCAGGACACGCCCCTCACGGAACGCCTTTTGACATCACCACAGGTCTTTTTCCGCTCGGAATATGTGGCTGCTCACCAGTCCTGGCTCTCGGACACCCGCCATCCACCCGCCGGAGGGTAAGTATCCATGTTTATTATTTTAAAAACCTCTGGCTTTATTGAATTTAGATTTCACAGTTTATAATAATACACTGTGAAATCTTTAGGGGCATGCACAGATGTGACAGAGGGGAGGAAGAAGCAGCATTCTTCCTCCCCCTGCAGCACATAAAAACGCGGTGTGTGAATGCACCCACGTATTTTGGGCGCCTTTTTGCCGCAATTTTTGTCTGCGCAAAAAGGCGCAACAAAATACGCAAATGTGTGAACGCAGCCTTAAGATATTTCTTGGCCCAGTCTTGACGTTTTATCTTATGTTTCTTGTTCAAAGGTGGTCGTTTTTCAGCCTTTCTTACCTTGGCCATGTCCCTGAGTATGCAGAATCTTGGACAAAGTGCTTCGTGTTCCCTGAGGAAGGAGCTCGGGAGGAGGCTCCGAAACGCGTAGGAGGAAAATAAAGGCTGTAGCTGTACCAGACATTCCCGTGTCTGTGTTTCTTTGGCTTTGGAGCAGCAGCGCGGACACCGAAGCACTTTGTCCAAGATTCTGCATTACGACCACGGTCACCGTTGAGAGTGCGGTCCCTGCAGCAGCTGCTTGTACGCTATTCTACCAGTTGTGGGTTTCACAACTGACTAAGGTGAGCAATTCCACATCGACAAGTGAGAGTTTTTAATTGAGATAAGACCCTATATGCGCATTCTTTCTTTCACAGATGTCCCTGAGTATAGCACAACTTGTGCTTTTTAATACTCCAGTAAAGTTGCAGCTCTGAAATATGGCAAAACTGATGGCAAATGGCATCTTGGCAGCTTCACGTTTGATTTTCCTCAAATCATGGGCAGTTATTTTGCACCTTTTTGCCCAACACGCTTCTTGCGACCCTGTTGGCTATTTGCCATGAAACGCTTGATTGTTCGGTGATCACGCTTCAAAAGTTTGGCAATTTCAAGACTGCTGCATCCCTCTACAAGACATCTCACAATTTTGGACTTTTCAGAACCCGTCAAATCTTTCTTCTGACCCATTTTGCCTAAGGAAAGGCATTTGCCTAATAATTAAGCACACCTTATATAGGGTGTTGATGTCATTACACCACACCCATCCTCATTACAGACATGCACATCACCTGATTTACTTAATTGGTAGTTGGCTCTCAAGCCTATACAGTTTGGAGTAGGACAACATGTACTGTATAAAATGTATCATGTGATCAAAATACTCATTTGCCTAATAATTCTGCACACAGTGTATGGTCCTCCTCCTCCCGCCACTATAGTCGTCCAATTATTACAATGCATCCCCATATTTCTCCATATATTACAATGTACCCCCATAGTCCTCTATGTATTATAATGCATCCCATAGTCCTCTATTGATAAGGTAGCCCCCATAGTCATTCAATTATTATAATAAAACCCCATTATCCTCCATATAATATAATGCAGCCTCACGTCCCTCCACATATCATAATGCAGCCTCATAGCCCTCCTTATAGCATAATACAGCCTCATATCCTCTCCATATAGTATAATGCAGCCTTATAGCCAGCCGCTCCATATGGTATAATGCAGCCTCATAGCCTCTCCATATAGTATAATACAGCCTCATAGCCTCCCCATATATCATAATGCAGCCTCATAGCCCTCCATATAGTGCAGCCTCTAAACTCTCCATATGATGCAGCCTCAAAACCTACCATATAGTGCAGGCTCATATATGCAGCCTCATATCTCTATAGTGCAGTATTATATATATGCAGCCTCATATCTCTCTATATAGTGCAGTATTATATATGCAGCCTCAAATCTCTCTATATAGTGCAGTATAAACTCTTCATATGATGCAGCCTCATATCTCTCCATATAGTGCAGGCTGATATATGCAGCCTCATAACTCTCCATATAGTGCAGTATTATATATGCAGCCTCATATCTCTCTATATAGTGCAATATTATATATGCAGGCTTATATCTCTCCATATAGTGCAGTATTATACTGTATATGCAGCCTCATATCTCTCCATATAGTGCAGTATTATATATGCAGCCTCAAATCTCTCCATATAGTGCAGTATTATACTGTCTATGCAGCCTCATATATCTCTTCATAGTGCAGTATTATATATGCAGCCTTATATATATGAACCCCCCTCCCCCCCATAATCCACTGGCCATAGTGCAGTCACTTATTTAAAAAAAAAACCCACTGTACTTTTCTCTCCTGTTTCCCTCGCTGCTTCGGCAGTGTCCTCTGAAGATTCAAGACGCAGGAGGAGGAGGTGCCGGCCTGTGTTCCCACTGTGGAGTGCATAAAGCAGGAAGTGGGAGGAGGCAGCATAGTAGAGCGCAGGCCAAGAAACCGGCAGGTCAGAGGAGAGGAAGCGAGGGGTGTGTGCAGCAGAGGGAAGTAGGAGGCTTCCTTCCCCTCCTCTCCCTGACACACGGACCCTATAACGGCCTGTGCTGCCGCGCAGTGACATGGATGTGTGTCCTCAGGGACACACATCCATGTGAAGCAGGAGCTGTGATCGGCGGGCTCAGTGGGCAGCGGAGGCGCAGGCCCCTTACAGGTCCAGGCCCTGTCGCAGCCGCGACACCTGCGACCGCAATTGTTACGCCACTGGAGCCAACAACTTCAGCCATGACTGTTATAACTATAATGGATATTTGAGTAATCTTTTAGCTTGAGACAATGACACAATTGAAACAAGGTATAACACTGATAAAGTCTGTATTGAAACACAAGGTAATAATGCAAATAAAGGTGCCGCAAGAAATAATAGTTCATAAACACACAATAATAATCTTTAGGGAAAGCCTTAACAGAATAATCTCTGGAATAACCCTTACAGGTAGATGCAGAGTGGCAGAATTGTCTTTGAGCTCCGTACACACTGACTAGGAGATGCTGTAATGTAAAGAGACAATCGCACACTCATATGTTGATTTTGCAAAAATTAAAGAGTCTTTTTATTTGAGGAGCAGCGAGAAACCAATGTTTCGGTCCTTCCCGGACCTTGATCACGGTAGTTGCCTCTTTCCTCTGTTTTCATAGACTCCTATCTTGATTAGGTTTGTGGTTGTCCCACTGGGATCTCCAGCTTTAAGGGCAGTAGGATTGAGGGGATCCTCGGACCCTATTTTGGGGTGCCTTATTGCGTTTTCATTTATGCCCGGTGTGGGGTATTTCATCCCTGTATCTATCTTGGAATAATAATTTTCACAATTGGATGTGTTTAAAAAAATGTTCCTGTGCTGAGATAATCTTATATATGTGTCCCTGCTATGTACAGTTTCATTTTTATTTCTGACCGAACACGGTCTAATCATACTACATTCTCTTGGGTAGGGGAGGAAGGAAAGAGAATATACAAACATTACAGCATGAGATCACAGCTGATTCCTTTTTGTGAGGTAAAACAATTATCTGCCTGTTTGTAAAAATGTTTTACATTAAAGAAAAAATTATTAGTGATCCCATGCTGTAATTTCTGTATACCGTATATACTCGTGTATAAGCCGACCCGTGTATAAGCCGACCCCCCTACTTTTGCCCCCAAAACCTGGGAAAACCTATTGACTGGTGTATAAGCCGAGGGTGGACCCCAGCACAGGTATACAGCCCCCAGCAGTGTGGTATACGGGCCTCCCCAGTGGTAGTATACAGCAGCCTCCCCAGTGGTAGTATACAGGCCCCAGCAGTGGTATACAGGGCCCCAGCAGTAATATACAGGCCCCCAGCAGTGGTATGCAGGGCCCCAGCAGTAATATACAGGCACCAGCAGTGGCATATAGGGCCCCAGCAGTAATATACAGGCCCCCAGCAGTAATATACAGGCCCCCAGCAGTGGTATATAGGGCCCCAGCAGTAATATACAGGCCCCGAGCAGTGGTATATAGGGCCCCAGCAGTAATATACAGGCCCCCAGCAGTGGTATATAGGGCCCCAGCAGTGGTATACAGGGCACAAGCAGTGGTATACAGGGCACAAGCAGTGGTATACAGGGCCCCAGCAGTGGTATACAGGGGCCCAGCAGTGGTATACAGGGCCCCAGCAGTGGTATACAGGGCCCCATCAGAGATATCCAACCCCCCCTCCTTAGTATAGTATAGTATAGAAGCCGTCTCCAGGCTTCTTCCTGCTTGTGCCGGCTTCTATTCCTGTGGCTGACGCAGCAGATGACATCATCTGTTGCGCCCGGTCACATGACACCGGCACAAGCAGGAAGAAGCCTGGAGATGGAGGAGCGGCGCTGCCAGCCAGGGTTCGCCGGAAAGGTGATGTATGAAAAGTTTGTTATTTTAATGTGTGCCGCAGCCTGGGGGACACATACTAAGGAGGGGGCTGTATATCACTGATGGGGGCCAGTGTAGTGCCATATGAATCGCTCCCCCCGCCGCTGATGGACGGAGGGGATGCCGTGCATATTCTTTACACTAATGAGGCGGCCCCACGTGACCTCCTGCGGTCACTGCGGCCCCCTCCTGCCTCCTCCAGCCCCCCGTTACAGCCCCCCCGCAGCATACCGAGTGACTCGAGTATAAGCCGAGGGGGGGACTTTTAAGCACAAAAATTGTGCTGAAAAACTCGTCTTATACTCGAGTATATACGGTACTTTATTTTATCCTTCCCTGCCCAGGATCAAACCCAGGGGCGTAACTAGAACTGGCAGGGCCCCATAGCAAACTTTTGAACGGGGCCCCCTTCAAGACACACCCCCTTACCGAATCAGTGTTAACAGGCTGACGCCACCCAGTTTACCGTATATACTCGTGTATAAGCCGACCCCCCTACTTTTGCCCCCAAAACCTGGGAAAACCTATTGACTCGTGTATAAGCCGAGGGTGGACCCCAGCATAGGTATACAGCCCCCAGCAAAGTGGTATACAGCAGCCTCTCCAGTGGTAGTATACAGCAGCCTCCCCAGTGGTATATACAGGCCCCAGCAGTATATACAGTAGCCCCAGTGGTATACAGCAGCCTCCCCAGTGGTATATACAGGCCCCAGCAGTATATACAGTAGCCCCAGTGGTATACAGCAGCCTCCCCAGTGGTATATACAGCAGCCCCAGTGGTATACAGCAGCCTCTCCAGTGGTAGTATACAGCAGCCTCCCCAGTGGTATATACAGGCCCCAGCAGTATATACAGTAGCCCCAGTGGTATACAGCAGCCTCCCCAGTGGTATATACAGCAGCCCCAGCAGTATATACAGTAGCCCCAGTGGTATACAGCAGCCTCCCCAGTGGTATATACAGCAGCCCCAGTGGTATACAGCAGCCTCTCCAGTGGTAGTATACAGCAGCCTCCCCAGTGGTATATACAGGCCCCAGCAGTATATACAGTAGCCCCAGTGGTATACAGCAGCCTCCCCAGTGGTATATACAGCAGCCCCAGTGGTATACAGCAGCCTCCCCAGTGGTATATACAGCAGCCCCAGTGGTATACAGCAACCTCCCCAGTGGTATATACAGCAGCCCCAGTGGTATACAGCAACCTCCCCAGTGGTATATACAGCAGCCCCAGTGGTATACAGCAACCTCCCCAGTGGTATATACAGGCCCCAGCAGTATATACAGCAGCCCCAGTGGTATACAGCAGCCTCCCCAGTGGGTATATACAGGGCCCCAGTGAGTATATACAGGCCCCCAGTGGGTATATACAGGCCCCCAGTGGGTATATACAGGCCCCAGTGGGAATATACAGGCCCCCAGTGGGTATATACAGGCCCCCAGTGGGTATATACAGTCAGGGCCCCAGTGGGTATATACAGGGCCCCAGTGAGTATATACAGGCCCCCAGAGGGTATATACAGGCCCCCAGTGGGTATATACAGGCCCCCAGTGGGTATATACAGGCCCCAGTGGGTATATACAGGCCCCCAGTGGGTATATACAGGCCCCAGTGGGTATATACAAGCCCCCAGTGGGAATATACAAGCCCCCAGTGGGAATATACAAGCCCCCAGTGGGAATATACAAGCCCCCAGTGGGAATATACAGGCCCCCAGTGGGTATATACAGGCCCCAGTGGGTATATACAGCCCCCAGTGGGAATATACAAGCCCCCAGTGGGAATATACAGGCCCCAGTGGGAATATACAGGCCCCCAGTGGGAATATACAGGCCCCCAGTGTGTATATACAGGCCCCAGTAGGTATATACAGGCCCCCAGTGTGTATATACAGGCCCCCAGTGTGTATATACAGGCCCCAGTGGGAATATACAGGCCCCCAGTGTGTATATACAGGCCCCAGTAGGTATATACAGGCCCCCCCCACTCCTCCTCTGCTGCACACGTCACCTGTAAAGGAATACATCATACTTACTTATCCCTGCCGGCTGCTGCTGTCGCCGCTCTGCACCGCGCTCCGTCTTCATCCAGCTTCTTCCTGGTTGTGACCGCCGGGTGCAGGCAATGACGTCACAACCAGGAAGAAGCTGGATGAAGACGGAGCGCGGTGCAGAGCGGCGGCAGCAGCCGGCAGATATAAGTAAGTATGATGTATTCCTTTACAGGTGACATGTGAAGCAGAGGAGTGGGGGGCCTGTATATACCTACTGGGGGGGGGGCCTGTAGCTGACCGGATAGCGGCGTAGCGGCGCTGGGTCCGGGCCCCCCACAAGGGCCGGGCCCCAAAGCGACTGCTACGTCTGCTATGCCGGTAGTTACGCCCCTGATCAAACCAATGCTCCGTGCACGGTGAGAAACAAAAATGAAACTGTACATAGTAGGAGCACATTTATAATTATTATCTCTTGCTGATTATCTCAGCACAGCACATTTTTTTTTAAACAGATCCAATTGTGGACAGGCATGGCTCCAACAACATCACTCAGCCAAAGAAACACCAGCAGCCAACTGAAGACCTCTTCAGTTAACCAAGGTCAGCATAGAATGGATCTTCTATAACTGGTATCATGTGATAGGTCATGTGATTACTTATAGGGAAGAGGGTGTGGTCACCAATCCGGCTGCAAACTGAGAGAAACTAGAGCTAGCAGCAAGTAAAGCTGACATTAACCATTGATGGTACAAAGGAAATTAAAACCAACAAAGCCCAGAGCTGCTACAAGTCTTCTACTGACTCGTGACAATATTAGATTGATGCGGATCCCACCTATTGTCACCCTCAGATCAGCTCATTGAAAATGCTGCAGCGCTTATGTGATGTCAGTGTTTAGATCTGCAGCTGCCTGAATCATACTTATTGTATTTTCTAAATTTGCCAACCAGGGTATGTGAGGGATGTTCTACAGATAGAACAATGCTATACTGTCTTCTACAGCCACACTCTTTGAAAAACTGATCAGAGGGCATGACAAGAATGGGATCAGCATCAGTCTAATATTTTTGGCTTGTCTTAAGGATGGGCTGCAATGGTCATTTGACAGCCATTTTTAAGCACATACAAAAGAAGTCCGGAATGCCAGCACTAATTGGGGTAAATAAGAGATGATTTTAGTTTCTGTTTTCTTGTTTACAACATTCACAACAATAGGAGCTGTGCTTCAGTACCCAAGAATGTCTATTAGGATTCTTCATGTGTGGTGGTGTCCCAACTCCAAAAATGTACTTCCTGTTGTTGTGGAACCTGCTAGCTGTAAAGGTGAAATAGGCCAGGTTACCCACTGGTCTTATATTAATCATAAGTATTGTAGTTTTCTAACTTCTCTTGAATTTTGTAAAGGACATTGAAAAAAGTTTATATTACATACAAATTGTCACTTCAGTGAGGAAGTGAAAAACTCTAATGCTACCCAATAAGGGTAGCAATCCTTGTAGTCATAATCAACTTTTTAACAAGCCTTTTAATGTGACTTAGGATTTGTGTCAGATCAGAACCTATGCCCATACAGGCATGTATTGGCCCACAAGAGAACAGGTTCATTTCCTGTTTGACCCCTGAGCACAAATATGCTACTTACATGAGCAGTAGTTGTCCCAAGACGATTGATGCACTATGTACAGACAAAAGTAGTATCTCATTTCTCATCCAACAAACTACCTAGTTCATTATTATGTAGAAAGATGGGTACAGGGTGATGTAATTCTTGCATGTAGCTAAACTGTGGGTCTCAGAGTCAATGTTACTGGTGGGCCCTTGCCACAACAGTCCGACACGGGTTACAAATATACATTTTTTAACTTAGGATCCTATGGTGACAATGGAATCATATGACAAGCAGTTTGGGATTTGTTAGGGTAAGGGAAAAGTTAAGAGAGGGCACATTTTTCTGGTGCACGTCTGTAAACGCTCCTCACTGAGAAGAGTCATAGTGCTTGCAATGCATAATAACATCTGCGAAGGAGTGGGTGTCCTACAGATGCCCTCACTGACTTAAATGCCTGCTTTGGTTGTTACCATAAATTAACCAGCTTCTTTTTTGTAAGTATATACTGGTGCACTCTGATGTCCTCATCCAAACCTCCTATTATAAATGATGGTAATTATATACTTTCATTAACTGAGGTTCGGCAACAATTACCATTGTAAAGGGAGTGGTAGTAGATGTTTACTTTCAAGCTCTGCAAAGACTTTAGTATTTGTGTCACTTATCTTAACCCCTTGGATTGCCTGCTCTCAAGATAAATCCACAGCATAATCAGTGCAAAATCTGCATTTGTTACTTGGATTTCCCTCGATCTTTGCAGTAAAATGTACAGTTGATTTTGTGAACCCCAGTTATTTCTGCAAACAGAATTCCCATGCTTCAAGTGTGAAAATCCACAAGTTATATAAATTTCCATATGGAAAATATTGTTTGTGTGTAAACATTTGTTTGTTATACTAATGCATCTCAATGAATAAGAATATCATCAAAAATCAATGTAATATTGCCATGTTTCAGGGCGCTTCTGGGAGCTCTGAAACACGTTGACTAATAAATCAATATTATATTCACCCTTTGATGTTTCACGGGATATGGCAGCGCAGTTTATAACCCTTCATCCTCCCTACTTTAATTTTCTGAAATAATGACCTTTGTGTTTTTCATTGGCTGTAAAGGCCACTTTACACACACAGATATCTGTGTCCAACTTCTGAACAGATCTCTGGTTGCAGTGAAATCATGGACACATTGTTACATTTTGTGGCTGTGTACAAATGTGTCCATGATTTCACTGCAACCAGAGATCTGTTCAGAAGTTGGACACAGATATCTGTGTGTGTAAAGTGGCCTTAAGCCATAATCATCAACTTTAACAGAAATAAACACTTGAAATAGATCATTCTGCTTGTAATGACTCTATATATTATATGCATTTTACTTTTTGTATTGAATTACTGAAATATATTAACTTTTTGATGATATTTTAATTAATTGAGATGCAGTGGCGTAACTACTGTCTTGCGGGCCCCGGAGCACGATTCGCTCAGGGGCCCCTAGGTGAGGACCGTGGACCGGGGGGGGGTGGGGGTGGTGTTATGCCGGCTGCATGATTACCTGCTCTGCCTCCAGGCGGTCGCGGCCGGGGAGGCTGGAGAAACAGGCAGCAGGGCCCTCCGGGGAGCTCAGGGCCCCCCCAGGTGACCTCTCGGGGGGGGGGGGGGGTTGCCGGCCACACGATTACCTGCTCTGCCTCCCGGCGGTCGCGGCGGCTGGAGACACAGGCAGCAGGGCCCTCCGGGGAGCTCGGCTACCCCCCAGGTGATCTCTCAGGGGGGAAGGGGGGTTGCCGGCCGCACGATTACCTGCTCTGCCTCCCGGCGGTCGCGGCGGCTGGAGACACAGGCAGCAGGGACCCCCGGGGAGCTCGGGCCCCCCCAGGTGATCTCTCAGGGGGGGAGGGGGGTTGCCGGCCGCACAATTACCTGCTCTGCCTCCTGGCGGTAGAGTGGTGAAGGGGCGGGCACTGCTGAGCGGCTGCAGGAAGTCACAGTGTCACTTCCAGCAGTCCTCCCTCAGCCTCGGCGCTATCGCGGTGGGGGCGGCTGGAGACACAGGCAGCAGGGCCCCCCGGGGAGCTCGGGGCCCCCCCCCAGGTGACCTCTCAGCCCCCCACCTGACGGTCACACAAAGTAGCTGACCGGCATAGCAGCGTAGCGGCGCTGGGTCCGGGCCCCCCACAAGCGCCGGGCCCCAAAGCGACCGCTACGTCTGCTATGCCGGTAGTTACGCCCCTGTTGAGATGCACTAGTATATCTCTGTAAAATCTGGTCTGCAAATCTGTGAATGAAATAGTATGGGCAGGTTGACAAATGTGGATTCAGGGAACTTAATAATGTTATTTTATAGATGTCTACTACTAGGACAACCCCCTAAAGAAGATGTTCAGGAGACTTAGTTAACAGGCCCATTAAAAAAAAAAAAAAAAATGGCATGTAGTTATTAACATTTCTTTTATTTTCTTTTTACTTTTTACTGAGTCCCAGTGTGGGACATGAAGATTTCTTACTTTGATCATTGATCTCATGCACAGTAAGACAGCAGCACAGGAGACCTGTCAGTGTCTCCCTGACGCGGCCTGTTAGACCCTGCTTATAGCAGGATCTTACAGGCCACCATGGGTTCCATGGCAATGATTGTCACCCATGCTTATCATAATGGGGGGAGGAGTGATCCTGCCACAGGGAGTCTTAACTTTTTAGATACCCATCAGCAATACAAAAGAAGGGCAGCACCCACTGACAGTGTAATCTTCAGTTGTATTCATTTAGAGTGCTTCATCAATCAGGTAGAGGCCATGGGGCCATGAGGGGAGGGAGAAAACGACAGGGCGCCCAGGAAAAGGATGATTGTTTCATTCAGAAATTAACTTCAACAGTTCCAGTGGGTCAATGGATTCATTTTTGAATGAAACGGTCATCATCCGTTTCATGGGTGACCTTTCGTTCTCACTCTACCCTCATGGCTCCACAGCTTCCCAGGAGACCAGTCAGCTTCCCAGGAGACCAGAGGTGGACGTGCTGCATTCCGTCTGAACAAGGTTGGTGCCATATTTCACTGTGTTTTTTTCTATTTTTGACTTTTTAGATACCGCTATTGCGATTGACAGCATTATTTAAGGGGTTAATCGGCCCCAATCGGTTCCAAAACTGGTTGGGCTGATACCTGTGTGTGTCAGCTGCCACCCAAAGGTATTTAGACAGCTGAGCGACACTAAGCACTTTTTAGCAGCACTGAGGAAAGACTGCCGTTAAAAGGTGTATCAGTGGTCGCTACGGGGTTAAGGGAATATCCTCACAATGCGTAATTGTTATGGATTCTGTTGCATAAAGTTCTTCAATAAAATCCAAAACAAGTAAGCAACTTGTGGACATAATTTTGGACTGTGTTCACACATTCAGGGTTCACTGACGATATATGGTTAGGTCCAGAAATATTTGGACAGTGACCGAATCTTCATAATTTGGCCTCTGCATGCCACTATTTTTTATTTAAAATGAAAGAACTGAAATGCATTTGAAGTGTAGATTTTTAGGTTTAATGTGGTTGAACAAAAATATCCATAAAACATTTAGGATTTGCAACCATTTTTCTACAAACAAAATTTTTGTATGATACTGACACAGTATATGTTTGGAGGAGGAATAGTTCCAGAACTTCGAGAACTCCACAGACATCGCGCACCCCACAACCCCCAAGAAAACCGAAGCCAATCTTCAGGAATCTGCCTAAAAATAACAGCAATAGGAATGTGAGTTTTTCTTCTCAGGATCATTTCTGATGTGTCGTGTGAATCACCAGAATCAGATGAAGTAATGACCAGTTTTTTCCACCAAGACGGTATAAACACTAGACTTTTTTCCACCTTGCCAAAAACACGGGCTAGGAATAGATCAAGAAGAAATCCACCGGAAAATCAGAGCCAAAAACAGAGGAATCGCAAGTAAGTGACTGTAATTTGGAATTCACAGTAATTAATCCATCAGCCACAATTATATCAGACTCTCAGATTTCAGTTCTGAAAAAAGGTTTGAACTTTGTTCCATCCACACATTTATTCCAAACAGTGTCGTAACCTCAGGCCCAGGGACCCTGATGCGAAAGCTCCAACGGGGCCCCAATTATTGCAAATCTTTAATAGTATTCGTCTGTTTCTATAGGCCAAAGGGACTTCTGGGGCCTTTCTAGGCTGCAGGGCTGTGTGCGAACACACCCCCTGCACCTATTGTAGTTACGCCCCTGATTCCAAACCATTAAGGACATAAATAAATGTATTTGTAACTTAACTGTTAGGTGACATTTCTTTGTGGAAAATCAGAATCAGGACATCAATGGGTGTAAAAATGGTTAAATTGTGATAATTCCTTTCCATGTAAAACAATTGATGTTTTTCCACTACATTTGAAACGAAAAGAAATATTGGGAGCAAGAGAACTACACGATGTGGGGGTGTTGATGGGACATGGTGAAACAAGAGAAATACACACAAAACTTTATAGGAAACCCATTAGTGGTAATTCTGTACTCAGAGCTGATAGCTGCCATCCTGAACAAGTGATAAAAAAATGTACCTCTTGGTGAATTTGTGAGAGCAAAAAGAAATTGTTCTAGAATGAGCGACTATCAGTTTGAAGCCAATATTATGGAAAGAAGATTGTATCAGCCGGGTTATAAGCCTTCGATGGTTACTAGGGCATTGGAAATAACTGAAAAAAGAAGTAGGGAATCTCGATTGTCGGACAATTTTTTATTTTAAACAATAAGGTGAATATAGATAATATCAAGAAAAGAAACAACCGGGTAAACCGTATTGGACAGAAATCATGGGATAAAAATAAGAGCTTCAATAATATACCTACATTTGTAATATCTTAGGGATGGATGAGGTAGGTACAACAGCACCATACAGTTGTTACATCAAACAGAAGAAGGTATTGCACAATTGTCCAAACATGTTCAAGTGCTTCATAGCAGAGTAACAGATCTTATAATTACATCCATATTACATTTGATCATAGCAAATGAAGTACAAGACATAAATTCCTACCATGCAATCATGAAACAATGAATAAAGTACCAATGACCATAGATACATAGGCTCCCAATTAGGGCTCACTTTTTATGACATATTTCACAGTGTTTCTAGTTATAGTATCTATGAGGTACAAAAGCAGTAAAAAATTGTAACTAATTACAAGGGCATACCCAAAAGTGCTGGTGCCTGTAAGTTGCTGGCAGAATGGGGAAAAAGGCCCCCCTCTGGTACTGGCCTATACAAACGTTTCACGCTTTTTTTTTTTTTTAGAAATCTTTTTTATTAGTATTTCAGAAAAAAAACACAGTAAACATGTAGCATATACATCAGTGGTACATGGTAATTCCAAACGGTACAATTTCGCTTGCGATATACAGAGATGCAATACCACCCGTCACTCCTGTCACAAATAGAAGTTGAATAGCATAAAATAACTCCCTCCCCCCCTCCTTTGCTGCCCTTCATCCCTTCAGAATTGCCATTCAAATCGTTTTGTTATGGTCTACTCCAACCATTTTTGAACAAATGGTTGGTCAGTTATTGGCATCCTTTATATTGTTCCGGCCAAGTCTGTGGCAGTATTACTATTATTAAGACCCTTCCCTCTTCCGTAGCTCACCCAATGCGCCCTGTAGATCTTCCAGGCTATACCAGGGCGTGTTTCGGAAAGGTAGGACCAAACTATTGATTTCTTCCCTGGTAAGTTGTTGCACAATAAATTCCCTCCATTTTTTGAAAAACTTTGATGTTTTATTATCCTTCTCGCCCTCGGCTTCCGTTTTCTCGAGAATTATAGTTCCCTTAAATTCCATCAGTAATTGACCTAGACTGGGAGCCCTCTCATCCAACCACTGTCTCAAGATAAGTCGCTTGTAGATAATCATTATATGTAATAATTGGACCTTTACATTTGGTAGATCTAAGTCTTCGTCTTGGGGAATATCCACAGTTTCTTGTCTGATAATAATTGAGTACCCAACAGATCATTCGTCCAAGCTCTCACCTCCTCCCATTCTGCATTGACACGCTCACATTCCCACATCCCATGGAACATGTCAGGTCTAGATGTTTCACATTTTGGGCACGTCTGCCTCCCTTCCTGGTTAGTCTGTGTGGCTGGTATGTTGAAACCTATTATGGCTTTATGGATCAGCCAAAAGTATATGTCCCTCACTTTTCGTTATGTGCATGTTTGCATATGTCATTCCACCTGGACAGGATCACATCGTTCATCTCTGCGTCTTGCAATCGGGTTTCCCAGCCTCCCACTTCGGGACTACCCTCAACAGGGACACCCGCAAATTTGGCCAGAGCGGGTCCACAAAAGGACCCACCATACGCCCTAGCTCAATTTCCTTACGCAATTTTTGGCCCACCACATCTGGGAATTCTCTTGCCGATCTCAAATTTGTCTGCCTAAAAACGGAGCCCCAGGATCGAACGGGATTCTAAAGCCCTCGGAAAATCCCTCCCAGAGTAACCGCACCGTGCTTCCGTCCGGGTACCTGGATGCCTTTCTTGAAAACTATAATATTACCAGTTATACATACTAGATTCTTGATAGGACGTTGATCCAGGGAATTAGGTATCTGATTGCCATATCTGGAGTCAGGAAGGAATTTTTTCCCCCAATGTGGAGCTAGTGTTGCCACATGGTTTTTTTTTTGCCTTCCTCTGGATCAACATGTTAGGCTATGGGTTGAACTAGATGGACTTAAAGTCTTCCTTCAACCTTAAAAACTATGTTACTATGTTACCTATTTAAAAAAGGTACCATCACCTCTACCCTCACCGGCGTCCTCCCTCTTTGAAGCACCCTCGCCTGACTTTCCTTTTACCCGCTTGAAACACTTTGCACTGGATATGGACACGCTCCGTATCCGCAGCACTCATGTTTAAATCTACACAAAGGGCCGCAAATTTACACTGGCCCGCATTGAATGCTAGCACACACCTTTCTTGAAAGCCACAGACGGCACCAGCCCCCTCCCCTGAAAGGGCTGCACGACAGGAGCCGTCATCAGCCGCATCCATAGGGTTATATCTTTGTGATCCCACCGCATACCGGGGCGCAATGTCTTTTGTTGACGAAACTGTTTATCGTAACAAAGCCACCCGACACCCTCATGAGTCCTCTGCGCTTTACCTATGGCATCCATATACCCAAAAAGCGACGAGCAATGCTCAAGCTCTTTTTCCCCTATGACGCGCGACAAAATGGCGAACGCCTGGAGCCAATTAGAAAACGTAGCGGTAACAGCTGATACCTCTGTTTCTCTTCATTTCTTCTACATTGTTATGTATAAAACAAGATAATAAAAAAAGTATACATACTTAGTATTACTACGTCTGGCGTGACAAAATTTATAAAACTCTCACAATATTTAACCCCTACAGTGAACACCATAAAATAAAAATAAAAAATATTGCAACATGCAGTTCTTTCTTCGTGTCACTGCTCAAATTGTGGAATACTATGCAAATAAAACTTGTATGTGATTAAAAATGGTATTTCATAAAAACATTTTGTCTTGCAAAAAACAAGCTCTTACTCAGCTCTGTCTGCAGAATAGTAAAAAAATTAACACTCAGAATATGCAATTTTTCCCTGAGGAAGGTGCCAGGAGGGCACCGAAACGCGTCGGAGGTAATAAAGGAGACCTGTTTGAACATCACTACTCGTGTGTTCCTTTTGGAGTAAGTGGACCTGGCAGCGCGGACTGTGATACACCTTTCCCTGCTTCTTGTTGTGTCTCCACGTGTGAGTGGTCGGTGGGAGTCCAGCAGCAGCCATCTGGAAATCATTACCTTACGCCTTCAAACCAGTTGTGGGTCTCACAACTGATATAGGTGAGTGAATTCCTTACACACCACCTTAATATTCAGTGTCATAGTGATAGGGCACTATTGCGCCTCTTGTTCCCCCTCCTTTTCTTTTATAGATGGGAGACTAGTCAGACAGGTGGGTCCCCAGTGGCCTCTCCGTGACCCCTCCAGTAAGTGACGGGTCTTTCCTAGCATGTGTGTATAGAGAAAGACCATTGAGTCATTGGTAGCAGGCTGCCGGTGAGTTGCCATTTACAGGTAGCACAAAAGCTCTGAAAAAAGTGACAATGCTTCCTCGAAAAAGAAAACACTGAAAACTGCGTTCCTAAATGTCCCCACCCTTCTGAGTCCTACATTGTGCCTAAACTACTTTTAATGACCACATGTATGCCAATGCTGTAGCAAAAAAGAACCGATTTAACAATTTATGGTTCCAGAAGCACATACGGGGCCCAATGTGTTACGCACTATAATGGCATATTTGTAATGATAAATCTGAACATGTACTGTTTGTTCTAAAAGACAGTCAAAGAGTCAAAATTATAATACACCCATAGATGAATTCCAACAGGGGCGTAATTTCCAAAACGGGTCAGCGTAAGGGAGGTTTTTCCTCCTCTGGCACTCAGGGGGTCTGCACATGGAATTCACAGACTATTCTAGGAACATTTGCACCTCATAAGTCAAATAGTATTCCTTCACTCCTGAGTTCCTTCTTTGTGGCCAAACAGTACTGTACCGTACAGTAGCCACGTATGGAGTATGTCTGCATTTTGTAGAAAATCATTAGGATAGCAAGATTAGCGCTTTAATCCTGTGTTCACGTCTGTTGCAGTATCCACACAGCCCTACCATTCAGGCTAAAAATATTAAACAATATAAAAAAGGATATCAATTGGATTTGCACAGGAAATGAAAACACTTGAGGCAGAGGTTATTTGACTTTAAATAAATAAAGATAAATATATACACCTAAAATGTCCAAAGCCACATTGATTTTAAATATAGCTATTGTCCATGCTTACTGCCTTTGTGTTTAGAAAATAAGATACAGTGAATCAATTATTGCTTGTTGCCTAGGGGCAAGTTTCTGTGCTTAAACTATTTAGGCCCCCTTCACACTGCATTTTTTTTCCTGTCCGTGTGGATCCTTTAATTTGAAGGACCACACGGACAGGCACAGATCTGTTCAAATGAATGGCACTGATGCTCCCAGATCCTTTTTGTTTGACGGATCCTTGAGTTAACAGAGATGGGTGGAGTCCATTTGCATGCATTACAATTCTGGAGAGAGAGAGAGAAAGAGAGAGAGAGAGGTATCCGGCCTTACCAGAAAATGAAGGAGCTGTGCCTGGCTTCGGAGCATGCTCAGTTCTGCACAACAGACACAAGCGGACAGAAATGGATTATGTCTCCTCCATGTTATTTGACGCGGACCGTCCCCTTTTTTGAAGGCAGCCCAAAATGACACAAACAGATGGTCATTAAGGACCAATCCATGCCATCTGTGCCCATAGTGATACAGGGGAGGCCAAAATGGATCCCTACCTATCCATTTCAGAACAGGTACACACGGATCCACAAAAATGTGATGTGAAGCGAGCGGTAAATAATATTTGTAAATTTCCAGAGAGTAACTGAATAGTTGGTGTCTATTAGAAGCTGATGTTTATAGACTACTCAAAAAAAGTACATTTAAAATGATGCAGGAAGGGAAGATAGTGAACTAGTCCAAAAATATATATTAATCAAATATATAAATCAAATAAATCATTGCTGCACGTAAGGAGTTAATAGATAAGCAAAATAATTAACAGAAATTCTAAGTCAAGTCAAAACACCGAGATGTATAAGCATGTTTATATAACACATTAAATTATCCAGGGAGGCCTGGGAAGGAAGTCTTAGAAAGTCCAGAACCAGATGCAGAGCAAGTTACCAGAAGTCCAGAACAGTCTTGTGTTCATCATCTGTTTAAACATTGGAAGTGACAGAGCAGCAACCAGCTTACGTGTCAGTAAAGGTAGGTAAAGCAAGATCTGTAGCAGAGGAAGTAGCACAAGCAGCCAGAAATAGAATAAATACTGGCACAGGTGTAGTTAGCAGAACCTCTGAAGAGCATCAATCAGGAGATTCACACAGCTTTGTAGGAGTGGGCAGAGAACTTGAGAAGCCACTAGAAACAGGAAACCAGGCAAAATACTCTAGCACTGACTAGAGGCTGGGATGGGGTATATAAAGGCAAGAAGAGAAAGGACAGATGAGGCAAAGGAGGTTCATCATGCTAGAGAGCAATAATGCCCAAAAGGTAATCAAAATATTCAGGGTCCGGACACAGACCATGTGCAAAACAAACATATTATATGCTATGAGACACACCCATGATGGGGGGGGGGTATTTGCACAGCCAGAGACAACCATATCTACAGCAACCTTCAAACCTGGCTCTTGCAATACATTTAATCAGTCTTTTGGTACTACAGATACCTAAATAATCGGTCACCATCTCACAGCCTTTAAACTGTATCAATTAGAAATGGATAAAACTTGGCTTAAATTCTGGAGCTGAGGTATGTATGGCTTCATGAAACTCAATGGGTCAGTGTGCTGTGAAGTGTGTCACACAGATGGGTGAATGGAGCCTAAGGGGAGTTCAGTACTTCACGATCCAAATACAGACTGCAATATTAATTTGGGTCAGGAAACTTAAGGCCCCTTTATATGCTTCAATGGTTGAACGAGCCGACCAACGATCCGACTTGACCTAGATCGCTTGAACGTCGTTCAATGATCGCTAGTGAAATGTCACATGTACAGATATCTTTAACGACGCAGCAACGATTCCGTGACAAGCAAACGATACTTGCAGTCGTTTGGTCGCCTATGTCCTTCAGTTCTGAATAGGGAAAATTGTTAACGACATTGTTATCAAGGTGTCACACACACTGATGCTGGAGGTTGGACGAATCGATCAAAAACCTCTGATCAACGATCAGGCGACTTATCGTTGATCGTTTCTACTTGTCACATGCAACATTACGATGTCGTAGCTCCACCCAAAAAGCCGTGACGTACAAACGATATCTTAACGATATCATAGTGTGTAACTGGCCCTTTACAGTCAATTCAGCATTGCTGTAAGTAGACGGTCTGTGAACTACAGCCATCTGAACAATCTTAGAAAGTAATAACTCTGTGGAGTCCTTAGGCTATGTGCCCACAGGTCAGTTTTGCTGCAGTACAGAACGCAGCAAAACCTGTAGTAGTTTCAAGGATCTCTAGAGTTCTTGCCAGGGCATTTGCTGCACTCAGGTCCTGCTTCTTTATCGCGTTTCTTGCGTGGTTTTTGCGGCGTGTTTTTGCTGCGAATTGTTTGCTGCGTTTTTTTTTTGCGTTTTTGCCATTGTCTGCAGCAAAAATGCAGTAAAGATAGGACATGCTAAATATTTCCCATCTGCAGTAAACCCTGAGGTATTTGACACTTGCAAAACCAATGTGTCGGCACTGCGTTTCTGTGAAACACATTGAATTTGCTGGGAAGCCCAAACGCAGGAACAAATTAGCATGTATTTGCATAAAAAGTAAACGCAGCAAAAACGCTGGAAAAACATCCTGTGTGCACATACCCTTAAAGTACGAAATATTAACCCCCTTCTAACTTAGACCCTTTGTTTGTGTGGGTTTCCTTTGTGTTTCCTGTGGATACTCCTGTTTCCTCCCACACTCCAAAAACATGCTAATAAGGGATTTAGATTATGAGCCCCAATGGGGACAGCGATGATAATGTCTGTAAAGAGCTTTGTAATATGATGGTGCTATAAAGGCAAAAGTATATTAAAAATCATACCAATCATATGAAATATTGGAACAAAGTTTATTTTAACACTAATCGCAGACATAGGTCCCATATGCAAAATCTAATATCTACTTGTCTGGTGGAGAAAATAATTCTAGTAGACATGATTTAAATCAAGCAGTATTGTTAGAGGGCACTGAGGTGTGGTGACTGTGCTAATAAATGCTGGTGTCCTTAAAGAATAAAATATTATTCTCCTTCTATCTTAGAGCACCAAGAAAGGAGGCACAACTATAAATCAAAGTAAAGCTAGGTAACACTTTGTACTCTAGCCTACAGTATACATTGGAAATGTTTCTAGATGTACCCTGTAATATTCCCATAGGCGACCATTAACGAGAAGTAGGCTGAAATTTAGCCTGCAGAGGATAAGCTTTCTCTCCTCTAGAGTATAAGCTATTGGGGTCCTCTCTCTTTTGTAGAGTATAAATTCTTATTGCCAGTGTGTCCTCTCTTTCTCCTGCAGAGTATAATCTCTTTTAAGCGGCCGTCACACGCAACGATATTAAGCCCGATATCGTTTAAGCGATCTCCTTTTTGATCGCTTAAGCGATATCGTTTTGGCATCGTTGCAAGTAATCAAGCGATTTTACTATGTAAAATCGCTTGATCGTGACATCGCAGATCTGAGCTCCGGAGCTCAGATCTAGCGATGAACGATGTCACGATCTGCTTCATCGTGGTGTATAACACCACGATGAACGATCTCCCAGCAGCAGAGCCTATGCTGGGAGATGGTTACTATGGTACACGTCGGGTTACTAAGCGGCGCGCGGCGCCTAGTAACCCGATGTGTACCATAGTAACCAGCGAGATCGCGGCTCCACATCGCTGGTGAGTCTGTCTGTGTGACATCTCACCAGCGATGTGAGCGATATTGTAAGCGATCGCGCGTGCACGTGATCGCTTACAATATCGCTAGCGATATCTGTGTGTGTGACGGCCGCTTTAGGCTGGGGTCACACACACAGATATCTGGGCAGATATTGTTCACAGATCTCTGGTTGCAGTGAAATCATGGACACAATGTTCCATTTTGTGGCTGTGTACAAATGGAGCAATCTGTCCATGATTTCAATGCAACCAGAGATCTGTGAACAATATCTGCACAAATATCTGTGTGTGTGACCCCAGCCTTAGTCAGATAGGTTCTCTCTCTCGCTTCTCTGTTCCACGTGTATTTTCTGGGCAATTACAAGTTTTTAAGTACGGTATTAAGATTCGCAAAAATTTATTCTGTGCAAATCAAATTTTTTTGTGGAAATTCAGCAAAGCAGGCAAATTTGAATTTCAAAAGATTCGCTCATTACTAGCAGTGATACATTTACTCATTTCTGCAACCATCCTAGGGGGAATTCAGCTCATTGCAATTTTCTGGAGCATAAACTTGCACATACAGTTGTGTTCAAAATAAGTCCAGCATGTTCAAAAGCATGAGTTAAGCCCAAAATCTTTCTAATAGATTTTATTTCCACGCATTGGGAATATTGCCACTATTTTAAATCAAAACATGAAGAAAAATATATATAATTTATACTATTTTACAGAAAATAACAAAAAACTTAACATTGGGGTGTTCAAAAAATCGTAAGAAATAGTGTCTGCAATTGTCTTTACAAACTTAAAATATGTACTTTTTAAAATCATTTTTAGGATTTAACATTCCTGTGAATCAGCAACCTTAGTTGTATAGCAACAATTTTTTAGAACGGCTTCACATCTATGTTGCATAGAGTCAACCAATGTCTGGCACCTGTCAGTCCAGCCCATAATGCTTTGACTACATCCCACAATTCATTTGCATTTGGTTTTGCCTCAGAAACAGCATTTTTATGTCAGCTCACAAGTGTTCTATTGGATTAAGGTTCAGGGATTGGGCTAGCCACTCCATAACCTCAATTTTGTTGGACTTGAACCAAGATTTTGCAAGTTTACTGGTGTGTTTAGGGTTGTTGTCTTGTTTAAACCCCCATTTCAACTGCATTTCCTCTCCAGCATAAGGCAGCATGACCTCTTCAAGTATTTTGATAAGTGCAAACTGGTCCATGGTCCCAGGTATGCGGTAAATAGGCCTGGCACTATAGTAAGAGAAACATGTCCATTAGGGATGGGCAAATCCTAAATTACCGTATATACTCGTGTATAAGCCGACCCGTGTATAAGCCGACCCCCCTACTTTTGCCCCAAAAATCTGGAAAAACCTATTGACTCGTGTATAAGCCGAGGGTGGACCTCAGCACAGGTATATAGCCCCCAGCAGTGTGGTATACAGGCCCCCCCAGTGGTAGTACATAGGAGCCCCAGCAGCCCCAGTGGTAGTATATAGGAGCCCCAGCAGCCCCAGTGGTAGTATATAGGAGCCCCAGCAGCCCTAGTGGTAGTATATAGGAGCCCCAGCAGTATACAGGCAGCCCCAGCAGTATACAGGAAGCCCCAGCAGTATACAGGAAGCCCCAGCAGTATACAGGAAGCCCCAGCAGTATACAGGAAGCCCCAGCAGTATACAGGCAGCCCCAGCAGTATACAGGCAGCCCCAGCAGTATACAGGCAGCCCCAGCAGTATACAGGTAGCCCCAGCAGTATACAGGCAGCCCCAGCAGTATACAGGCAGCCCCAGCAGTATACAGGCAGCCCCAGCAGTATACAGGAAGCCCCAGCAGTATACAGGCAGCCCCAGCAGTATACAGGAAGCCCCAGCAGTATACAGGAAGCCCCAGCAGTATACAGGAAGCCCCAGCAGTATACAGGAAGCCCCAGCAGTATACAGGCAGCCCCAGCAGTATACAGGCAGCCCCAGCAGTATACAGGTAGCCCCAGCAGTATACAGGCAGCCCCAGCAGTATACAGGCAGCCCCAGCAGTATACAGGAAGCCCCAGCAGTATACAGGCAGCCCCAGCAGTATACAGGCAGCCCCAGCAGTATACAGGCAGCCCCAGCAGTATACAGGAAGCCCCAGCAGTATACAGGAAGCCCCAGCAGTATACAGGCAGCCCCAGCAGTATACAGGCAGCCCCAGCAGTATACAGGCAGCCCCAGCAGTGTATACAGCCCCAGTGGTAGTATATTGCAGCCCCCGCGGTAGTATACAGCAGCCCCCGTAATCCAGGGCCCCCCCAGCCTCTCTCCGGTCACCTGGAAAGGAAACTATACTTATCAGTGTCCGCTGTCCGCGCCCGCTCGCATCTGCCGACATCGCGATCCTCCATCTTCATGCGGCGTCTTCCTGTTTCCTGTGCGCGTCGCAAGGAATGACGTCATTGCTGCGACGAGCACAGAAACAGGAAGACGCCGCATGAAGATGGAGGATCGCGATGTCGGCAGCGGCGGGCGCGGACAGCGGACACTGATAAGTATAGTTTCCTTTCCAGGTGACCGGAGAGAGGCTGGGGGGGCCCTGGATTACGGGGGCTGCTGTATACCGATGTATACACCGGTATGTACCGATGTATACATCGGTATACAGCACTGACTCGCGTATAAGCCGAGGGGGGTACTTTTCAGCCCAATTTTTGGGCTGAAAAACTCGGCTTATACGCGAGTATATACGGTACTCGGAATCACTAGATTCTGACGAGTCCGAGTCCAGGACTCGCTACTCGTTGTGAGTCTAGCGAGTCCAATGTAAATGAATGGGGAAGCGAGCATTGCAGCGATTCCTCTGTTGCCGGACCCTATAAGGGGTCTGGCAGCAGAGGAGAAACCTGCAATTCCCCATTTTATTATTTTAAAGCCAGTGGCAAAAAGCCGCTAGCTTTTAAAGAATAGTAAAAAAAAAATAAAATGGATTGAATCGGGGGAGCAGGAGCAGGGACGCAGGACCCAGGCGGGGAAGGCGGTGAAATTTGCTCACTGCCGCTTCCTCCTCTGAGTCCTGACCAGGGGTGGGCTTGGGGGGGGGTGAGTGCACCGGACCGGCCGACTACTTACCGCTGCCTCCGCCGCCGCCGCCGCCGCAGACTCGCTCCCCGCCTCTCTGCTTCTGCCTCCGGAGATTCCCGAGAGGTGACAGAGCAATGAATAAATTAACTTCCGTCACTGCTCGGGAATCTCCGGAGGCAGAGACAGTTGGGCTGACAGCAGGGTTCAATTCAGGTCATAATGACCTGAGCTGAACCCTGACTGTTTAGTCAGTTCTCAGCCTGCTCTCCCTGTGTCTCTAAGCACAGGGATGTAGCAGAGCTGAGATTGCGTTTTGAACTATGTCGGACGGAAGAGGATTTTTTTAAATAAAGATGGAGTCCCTAATTGTGTTCTGTTTTATTTCTAATAAAATTATTTTTCTCGGTGTTGCGTTTTTTTTTCTATTGATTACTGGAAATTCATGGCGGTCATGTCTAATATTGGCGTGACCGCCATAAATTTCGGGCTTAGGGCCAGCTGATAATACAAAGATGGCGCTAACCCCTTTATTACCCAGTGAGCCACCCGGCACCAGGGCCACTGGAAGAGCGGGGTTCAGCGCTAGAAGATGGCGCTTCAATGAACGCGCCATCTTCTGGGGAGGCTGCGGGCTGCAATTTGCAGCGGGGGGTGCCCAGAAGCTTGGGCCTCCCTGCGCTGCGGATTCCAGCCCCCAGCTGCTTAGCTGTACCTGGCTGGACATAGAATTTGCGCGGAGCCCCACGCATTTTTTTTTAATTATTTCATGAAATTCATGAAATAATAAAAAAGGGGCTCCTCTATATTCTTGTGTCTGGCCAGGTACAAATAGACACCTGGGTGCTGGGGGCAGCCCGTCACTGCCTGCTGGATCCAACTGGTTACAGAAATACGGCAAAGCCCACGTCATTTTTTTTTCTGAAAAATCCATAAAACAATATAAATAAAAGGGACTGCACCTTTATTAACCCCTGGACCATGGTCGAGGGGTTAATAAAGATGCAGCCCCTTTTTTAGGATTGTTTTATTGATTTTTCAGAAAAAAAAATGACGTGGGCTTCGCCGTATTTCTGTAACCAGCTGGATCCAGCAGGCAGTGACGGGCTGCCCCCAGCACCCAGGTGTCTATTTGTACCTGGCCAGACACAAGAATATAGAGGAGCCCCCTTTTTTATTATTTCATGAATTTCATGAAATAATAATTAAAAAAAATGCGTGGGGCTCCGCGCAAATTCTATGTCCAGCCAGGTACAGCTAAGCAGCTGGGGGCTGGAATCCGCAGCGCAGGGAGGCCCAAGCTTTCTGGGCACCCCCCGCTGCAAATTGCAGCCCGCAGCCTCCCCAGAAGATGGCGCGTTCATTGAAGCGCCATCTTCTGGCGCTGAACCCCGCTCTTCCAGTGGCCCTGGTGCCGGGTGGCTCACTGGGTAATAAAGGGGTTAGGGCCAGCTTTGTATTATCAGCTGGCCCTAAGCCCGAAATTTATGGCGGTCACGCCAATATTAGACATGACCGCCATGAATTTCCAGTGATCAATAGAAAAAAAAACGCAACACCGAGAAAAATAATTTTATTAGAAATAAAACAGAACACAATTAGGGACTCCATCTTTATTTAAAAAATCCTCTTCCGTCCGACGTAGTCCAAAACGCAATCTCAGCTCTGCTACATCCCTGTGCTTAGACACACAGGGAGAGCAGGCTGAGAACTGACAAACAGTCAGGGTTCAGCTCAGGTCATTATGACCTGAGTTGAACCCTGCTGTCAGCCCGACTCTCTCTGCCTCCGGAGATTCCCGAGCGGTGACGGAAGTTAATTTATTCACTGCTCTGTCACCACTAGGGAATCTCCGGAGGCAGAAGCAGAGAGGTGGGGAGCGAGTCTGCGGCAGCGGAGGCAGCGGTAAGTAGCCGGCCGGTCCGGTGCACTCATCCTTCCCCCCAAGCCCACCCCTGGTCAGGACTCAGAGGAGGAAGCGGCAGTGAGCAAATCTCACCGCCGGCTTCCCTGCCTGGATCCTGCGTCCCTGCTACTGCTCCCCTTGCCCCGGTCCTAACTTAGGATCGGGTGGGGAGGCTGCGGGGGTGTGGAGGGATGATGGACTCGTTACTGTGCGAGTAATAGCTTGGAAACTCGCAAATTACCTGAGTCCTGCGATTCCACTATTACTCGCAGAGTAACGAGTCCTAGCGAGTAGATTCGCCCATCCCTAATGTCCATATCAAGATGCTTGCATCACCATGCTTCACTGACTTCAGAGTGTACTGTGGTTTGATTTCAGAGTTTGGGGGTTGCCAGATAAACAGTCTGCGACCCTTGTACCCAAAAAGAATAATTTTACTTTCATCAGTACACAAAATATTTCTCATTTCTCTTTAGGCCAATTGATGTGTTCTTGGCAAATTGTATCCACTTCAGTATATGTCTTTTTTAACAGTGGGACTTAGTGGGACTTATTGCTTATAGATTGGCTTCACACAGGCAGTCTTCTAACTGTAACAGTACTGACAGGTAACTTGAGACTGTCTTTGATCACCCTGGAGCTGATCATTGGCTGAGTGTTTGCCATTCTGGCTATTCTTTGACACATTTGAATGGTAGTCTTTCTTTTCTTCCATGTCTCCCTAGTTTTGTTTTCCATTTTAAAGTATTAGAGATCATTTTAACTGAACAGTCTATCATTGTTTGCACGTCTATATAAGTGTTACACTTTTCAATCAACTTTTTAATCAAACTTCACTGTTCTTCTGAACAATGTCTTGAATGAAATTGCACTCAGAGGCTAGTGTCCTCATAAGCATTTGCACCACAGACAGAGGCATAAGGTAAGGGAGACAGGGACCCTATATACATGAGAACACCTTGGCGCAGGTTATCGGGCTTAACATGCAATGGCCAATGCATTAACTAAGATTCTCATTTTTCATGTTGTTTCCTGAAGCAGTTTCTGCAATGTCAATTTTCATCTTCAAAATTTGCATTAGTTTCTTATATGTTAGTCAAACACTTCATTATGTCATATATTGTGTTTAGGTGCAGAGGATCAGTTTCTAATACATATAGTTTTTTTCCAGCTAGCACCTGAACCTGTAGGTGTGCCAGTCTTTTTAAAATTATTATATTGCTGTTTTTGACTGAGCACCCTTCCCCTGATAGCCTAGTCAAGTTTAGCCATGTTTTTCCCACCATCTTATTGTAGTCCAACCTCATACCACACCCATACACGTAAGTTTTAAATTGCACTCAGAGGCTAGTGTCCTCATAAGCATTTGCACCACAGACAGAGGCATAAGGTAAGGGAGACAGGGACCCGATAAACATGAAAACACCTTGGCGCAGGTTATCGGGCTTAACATGCAATGGCCAATGCATTAACTAAGATTCTCATTTTTAATGTTGTTTCCTGAAGCAATTTCTGCAATGTCAATTTTCATCTTCAAAATTTGCATTAGTTTCTTATGTTAGTCAAACACTTCATTATGTCATATATTGTGTTTAGTGTGCAGCGGATCAGTTTTTAATACATATAGTTTTTTTCCAGCTAGCACCTGAACCTGTGGGTGTGACAGTCTTCTTTAAATTATTATTTTAATGTCTTGAATGACCCATATTCTTCAGGCTTTCAAGTATAAATGCGTGTACAATATGTGCTGGCTTCACCCTTAGGGTAAGGACACACTGGTGTGAAAAACGGATGAGTGTAATGCAAAATAATCTTGCATTGCACTCGGACCAATGTTAGAGAATGAGTCAGAAAAGATTACTGTGTGTCGGACGCTTTTTTTCTCATCCAGAATCTGGATGAGAAAAAAGTTGCAACATGCTGCGATAGTACACTCGCCGAGACTTGCCAATGCAAGTCAATGGGTCTGACAAAATATTGGACTGCACACGGACAGCACACAGACCATCCGTGTGCGATGTGTTTTTTTTCACAGCTGAAACAGTTTTAACACAGGGAAATAACTTGATAAAGAGGCGTCACATGGCAAACCAGGAAGTAGAAGCCTACTGAAGTGTGACTACTCCTCCAAGCATTTGTCCACGGAGCCTACAAACATGTCCCAAAGCATCAATGTGGAGATGCTCATTGCCCTGGTCCAGGAAAGGCCCGAATTCTGGGACCCCAGAGATTCTGGCTATGCAGACCGGCGGAGGAAAGATGCATCATGGGTTTACATCACTTGGCAACTCTTTCCATGTTATTATGCAAGTACCCGTGATGTCCAGATAAACCTGGGTAACGCATTATGCTGTTTTATCATCCATAATAGCTTCCTTTGCAATTTTGCATTCTTGTGTGAATGTGAAAACTGTTACATAATTATGTTGGTTTTGTTTCAACTACAGTTGATATTGTATGTAAGGGTACCTTAACACGCCGCAACCGTGGCGAGAAATATTGGCAACGATATTTCGACCTGGAAATATCGCTGCCACAATTCCTCCCAATTGCCTCCTTATTGCGGCATGTAAATAGGGAATTTGGAGGCGATAACACAAATGTCGCCTGGTTCCGATTTCAGAGCAGTGCTCTGAAATCGAAACCAGGAGACATTGGTTTTATCGCCACCAAATTCCTGATTTACACGCCGCAATAAGGAGACAATTTGGCAGCGATAATTCCAGCGAGAAATATCGCCGCCAAAATTGTCTCCTATGGTTGCGGCGTGTAAAGGTACCTTAAAGGTACCTTTACACGCCGCCACGGCAGGCTGGATACATCGCGCTACTTCACGTGCACGAGCACGCCCGAACGGCTACAAACGGTCAACGCACTCTCTTTACACGCCGCCATAAGGTGCGCTACGCCACGCTACATCTATAGCTAGCTACATCGCCGGGTGTCTCAAGTAGCCAGCTGTAGCGTAGCGTACCATGTTTACACACCGCTCCAACAAGCTACTATGGGCGGACCCGGTGCAGCAGGGATAGCACATAGGCGTGCAACAATCTTGGATTACGAGCCGTCCGTACGATGATAGGACAGCGCAATATCATCAGGATTGGCCAGGCATCGCAGTAGGCTGATTAATACAGCACGCTCGAGTAATTGTGTAGTGTGACTGGTCAGCTCCTTAAATATCCCGCCCTATGCTGCGACTACCAATCATAAAGCAGGAGCTCCAATGATCGCAGATGGGGCGCGGTAACATGGCGACTGTGTCACGCCTTAGATACATGGCAGCCACATCGCCGGGTGTCCAGAGTTGCCTTCCGTTGCTTCTTTACACGCCGATACAGCTCGCTACAATCGGCGATGTTGCCTTAAGTTTATGAGCAGAGACCATAAACAGATGTATCTGTCGCCGGCTGTAGCGTCGCCTCTTCAGACGCCGCTACTACAGGCGATATGGACGCTACAAGCTACAATTGTAGCTTGTAGCGCGATATATCCAGCCTGCCGTCGCGGCGTGTAAAGGTACCATAAGAGATGGCAAAGTTGCCGTGACCAGTTTAAACGAGAAAAGAAAAATATGCCACCAAGTGCGTCGGAGGCCCCCAAAAAATGCCAGTACATATATTTCACACTCCTGAGTTTTCTTGCACCTGTGCTGGACCTAAGACCGTTTGTATTTGCATGTTCATTATGTGTTGTGAATAAGTACCACAATGGAAATGTATTCTAATTTATATGAATCATGTTTTATTGTAGCACCTACAGCAACCTGAGACAGCATTCAGCTTCAGAGACAGATTATCAAACCAACCAGCACTGATTCGGGGGATGAGGGCTGTCTACCTTCTGTTTCTCAAGAGGATAATGCGCCCTCATCTGCCCCAACATTACCAGGCTCAATGGCATCAGATTCCGCATCCAATGTTGGGCCTTTGTCTGGCCCAAACCAACATCCACCAGTGGAGCCTGACCAAAATGTGCGACACAGTGTGTCACTGCCTATGTCCCCTCTGTCCCCTGTGGCATGTTATTCAAAGCGCAGGAGAGATTTAGGCCTCAGCAACCCAAGGTGCGACGTGGATTCTGGGGTGCTATAACACCTTGTCCGTACTGTAAATGATGATGAGGAGGAAGCCTTTGGTTGAAGTCTCAGTAATTACTTGCGTGATATTCCACGGCCAGTGAGGCTGCGGGCAAGGGCTGCCATACAAATTGTTCTAGAAGCATGTTTCCCGCCAAGAATTCCACATGTGGTCTTTAACCTGCTCAAACAGTGGCAGAATTTTTATGACAATTTGCTTGGCAATACAGAGTCAGTGGGAATATAGACATCCTCCACATCATCTTTACTGACCAATCAAAGTAATGTGGCACCACGAAATCCATGTCCGCAGGGGCCTTCAGGGAGCCATATGCTTCCCTTGCCACAGGTATCATCATTCGGCCAAATGCAACCTCACCAATTTTCAAACACAGCACACAATGTGGACCATTCTGAGCATCCATTTTCCTGGCCTAATCCACAGCAAACATCAGACCCACAAGGGTTTCATCATGCTCATCAATACCACTTGGCAAAGGCAGCCACATTATGGCCATGGTCAAATACAACATACAAACTTAACAATGGTTGCAAACACGACACAACCCAGGAGTGATTATGCACGTATGCCACACAAAGCTATATATCCCACACAAACCAACCACACATTCAGGCAATTATAAAACATCCTGTGCACAACAAACTGAATCACAATGCTCTGACATGGGAATAAGTGAGGACATACAGCATTCTCAGCACAGCATACAAGCTTCACAAAATGTCAACTCTGGAAGTAATCCAGGATCAGTAGTTTCAAACAATGAAACTACAACATATACCAACATATACCAACATTTAGGTTTTTTGTTTCCTGTAACAAATGTTGATTTGTGATGAGCAAGCTGCATATGTAAAGTTATGTTAATATTTGATCCTTTTAAAAAATAATCCATATGTACACAATATGTAACATTGCTGTAAACAAAAGTTTATTTTTTTTATTAGTAAAAAGTAAATCTGTTACGTTTCACAAAACATTGTTTGCTATTTTTTACAAAGTTAATATATACATAGGAAAATAATGTGTGCTATGCTTTTACCACAAAAAACAAAAATGTAATGTTGCCTCAATAAACTAGTACACTAATTGTGCATTCAAAAAATGCTTTCACGTAACATCCTCAAGGGCCAAGAACATATTGATCCTGCCATAAAACAGAGCCCTCTGGTGAGACAAACTAATTGACAAACATTTCACGCACTCTCAGGGCTGAGGGTTCATGTATAGGCCTCATGACAGGCACAACTGGAGGATATGGATTGTTCTGAGGCTGCTCAGATGGTGTCACTTCTGTTGGTTGGTCATGGTTCCTCGTAAAATTTTATGAAGAATCACACAGGCCTTTATGACCGAATGAGCATGGGTTGCACTTATTTGAATTAGTGATATGAGCACCCGCCATTTAGCTGTTAGGATTTCAAAAGCACACACTACTATTCTCCGAGCATGTGACAGTCTAGAGTTGAATATGTAAATGGAGTCCGTGGAGCCTCATTTAAAAGTCTCAAACACGGCACTAGCCAAATATCCCTCAAGGGAAGGACCTAGCCCTGGGGTGGACTCCTTGCGGAGACACCATAACCACCATATTAAGTGGCCCTTTCAGTCACTATCCCACTCAGTTACGAGCTTAAGGATATGACAAGGGAATTACCAAAGCCTGGTATCCATCCATAGACAGCTGTTTCGGGGTATTGCCCCTCATCAGTGTGGGGTAGGATTCTGGCTAGGTGGGAGCAACAACATCACAAAGCTCTCACTGATCTCAGGGGACCAGTCAAGGAAAACACTATGGGCAGCTGGCTAAAGCGCTCAAACAGAGTGAAAACCATGGTGCATTGCCCACTGGGAATTTGAATATGTAAATGGAGTCCGTGGAGCCTTGTATAAAAGTCTAAAACATGGGACTAGCCAAATATCCCTCCCAAGGAAGGACCTAGCCCACGCACTCTCAGGGCTGAGGGTTCATGTATAGGCCTCATGACAGGCACAACTGGACGATAGGGATTGTTTTGAGGCTGCTCAGATGATGTCACTTCTGTTGGTCTGTCATGGTTCCTCATAAAATTATGAAGAATCACACAAGCCTTTATAACCGAATGAACATGGGTTGCAATTTGTTATATGAGCACCCGCCATGTGGCTGTTAGAATTTCAAAGGCACACACTACCATTCTCAGAGCATGTGACAGTCTATAGTTGAAGACACGGCGCTGATGATCTATCCCACATCTTGGGTAAGGGCGCATAAAGTCACGCTTCAATTGGAAGGCCTCATCCCCAACAATAACAAAAGGGACTGATTGTCCCATAGAGCCTGGGAGAGTGCTGATGGTGGTACACTAAGACCTTTCTGGATGAGGGGACAGCCCAACATGGAGTTTTTAAAGATGTTTGAATCTCCAGTATGGCCATAAGCACCCACATCAACAGCTATAAACCAATAGGTGCTGTCTACCAATGCCAAAAGAACAATAGAAAAATAATGTTTGTAATTAAAAAATTCACATGCAAACCTACATAAGAAAGGCCAGTTGCCAAAAACCTTGGAATTTAAAGAAAAAAGGACAAAAAATTAGTTGAGAAGAAAACAACAAAGTATACATTTACACTCTAAATATGATTTAAAAAAATGCAGCTACACTATATTCCTGCAACAATTACACATACATCACATTATCATCCTAAAATACATGTAGCCAAGTGAATGCATGTAATCTTTTGTCACAATTTACCAATTGTTAAAAAAATGCAAGTTATTATGGAGCAAAAAAATAAAACCATGCAAACAGTTAATTATTAAAGAAGACAGAGTCAAATTATAACACACATGGTATTTCGTGCAAGATAAAATTGGTGGCACAGCAGCCTGCAGATGTTACATGTAATACAAAGAGCAAATGAATCATGGCAAATGGCAAAATCTTATTTGTTTCCTGGTAATGCCAAACACATCATATGAAAATTACATGTGAACATAAAGTGATGCAAATATCTGGCATATTAGCCTCACACGATTTCCACATATAGATTATATACCGTATATACTCGTGTATAAGCCGACCCGTGTATAAGCCGACCCCCCTACTTTTGCCCCCAAAACCTGGGAAAATTTATTGACTCGTGTATAAGCCGAGGGTGGACCCCAGCACAGGTATACAGCCCCCAGCAGTGTGGTATACAGCAGCCTCCCCAGTGGTATATACAGGCCCCAGCAGTGTTACAGCAGCAGCCCCAGTGGTATATACAGCAGCAGCCCCAGTGGTAGTATACAGCAGCCCCAGAGGTATATACAGCAGCCCCAGTGGTAGTATACAGCAGCAGCCCCAGTGGTAGTATACAGCAGCAGCCCCAGTGGTAGTATACAGCAGCAGCCCCAGTGGTAGTATACAGCCCCAGTGGTAGTATATAGCCCCAGTGGTAGTATATAGCCCCAGTGGTAGTATATAGCCCCAGTAGTAGTATACAGCCCCAGTGGTAGTATATAGCCCCAGTGGTAGTATACATACAGCCCCAGTGGTAGTATATAGCCCCAATGGTAGTATATAGCCCCAGTAGTAGTATACAGCCCAGTGGTAGTATATAGCCCCAGTGGTAGTATATATACAGCCCCAGTGGTAGTATATAGCCCCAGTGGTAGTATATAGCCCCAGTGGTAGTATATAGCCCCAGTAAGTAGTATACAGCCCCAGTGGTAGTATATAGCCCCAGTGGTAGTATATATACAGCCCCAGTGGTAGTATATAGCCCCAGTGGTAGTATATAGCCCCAGTGGTAGTATATAGCCCCAGTGGTAGTATACAGGGCCCCAGCAGGGCCCCCCTCATAATTTGGCGCCCCACCTCAGTTTCTGGGCCCCCCCGCATGCAGCGCTGCACATATACATTACGTGTCTAGCAGCTGTTACCCTCCGGTGGCAGATCGCGGCTCCCGGCTCCGGGCTCCATCTTCCTCGCTGTCTTCCTGCTTTGTGACCGGCGCGATGACGTCATCGCGCCGGTCACATGACAACCAGGAAGACAGAGAGGAAGATGGAGCCCGGAGCCGGGAGCCGCGATCTGCCACCGGGGTAACAGCTGCTAGACACGTAATGTATATGTGCAGCGCTGCATGCGGGGGGCCCAGAAACTGAGGTGGGGCGCCAAACTTTGAGGGGGGCCGTATGACTCGCGTATAAGCCGAGGGGGGACTTTTCAGCCCAATTTTTGGGCTGAAAAACTCGGCTTATACGCGAGTATATACGGTATATAATTAATGGATGATAGTCCTGTACTGATGATCTATACCACATTCTTGCATGAAATACTTGTTATAATTTGTCTCTGTGTTCTTTAATCAATAAAATGTATATGTGTCATGATCTTCACATTGCCTGTGTTGTTCTAGGTTTGTGGAGACTGTCAGGCTGGGCTGGCTCTGTGCCTCAATCACTTGAATTCAGCTCACTTAATGAAGAGCCTATTTAAACAAGCTTGCAGCTCTGCCCTGGGTCAATTTTACATTTGCTTTCGGCTGTGTAGGACTTGATCGCTCTGTGTTCTGAACCAGACCCTGTCTGATTTAGTTTCTTATGGTACCGTCACACGTGGCGATCTCTGCGTCGATGTTGCCGGCAACTCATGGGAGGACACACTTTTTTGGCGCGCTGCCATGGTTGCTGTTGAGATGTCACATGCAGCGATATCGCCGGCAACGCACCTGCGATCTTGCCGGCAACTATCGCTGGAGCGATCCATAACATGGGAGTCTATGGGGGAAGTTGCTGGCAACATCGCAGTTGCGGAGTCACACAGGGCGATGCAGGCAGATCGGCTGAGCAACATCGCCAGGTTTCCCAACATGTTGGGAAACCTGGCGATGTTGCTTAGGCAACTTATCGCCCTGTCACACCCGGCATCTCATGAGTGATGTTGCCGCTACTTAGCCACGCCCCTAAGTTGCTGGCAACATCGCCGCAGAGATCACCCCGTGTGACGTTACCATTACATGGACTTGACCCTCTGCTAGTGACCTGACTTTTCTTTCTGTTTTGTACCTCTGTACTTTGTTTTTGTCTCTTTGGTTTCCTGACTTTGGCTTGAATTGGATTTTGCTTTTGTTAACCCCTTGCAGTACTGCGCCATTTCCTGGACCTGGCCGTGTACTGTTTTGACCTCTCTTTACTACCAGTAAGTAGTATAATTGTTATATTTACTTTCCATTTATTTCAGTTAGTTTTCTGCTCCTCTGAGACTAGTTATTACTTGTGGCCAGCATCAGAATATGAACTTTTGTAAGCATTATAGCTCCATGAGTGTTTTTTGGTTCTCCTTTTTATACATCCCTTTTACAAATGTTTAAATGTCACAATCACTATTGATCACAGCCTGTAGAATATAAGATGGCTAGGAGCTGTCTTACACATAGATAACAACATTGGGACCTGAGCCAATCAGTTGTCGATGATGTCACCGGTCAAAAACAGTGATTACCTCTGGGATTTCGGACCCTATATGACTGGCCACCGTAAATTTACGGCGGCGCTGCACAAAGCCCAACAAGCGCCAATATACAATTACTGTCAGTGGTCATGAATAGATTAATGCAATTACATAATGCTAAACAATATTTTTATTTTTCTAAATATTGATAAAATGAAGACAGAAATTACAGAGCTTTCTTTTCATAGTCATACTGTTGTTTTGCAGGAACAGAACCTTTTGGAATATGCTGATGATTTTACTTCACAGATCAAGAAGGTAAAAGATGGCATATACTATATGATAATTTTAGCTTACATAGTGATAACACAGTTACTAATAATAGGGGCAGCGTAAAATATTATGCTGGTAGGCATATACATAGCATATTAACTCCTTAATGCTTCAGCCAGTTTTGGTCTTAAGGATCCAGCCACATTTTAATAAACAGCATACCATATGTCTTTTTATTTGTGAATAATTCTATGATGTATTTACACATTTAATTAGTTTTTTTTGTGACACATTTAACTTTTTATGTTAAAGGGAAACTTTCACCTTCAATAATGCTATTTACGATACCTGCAGATTTAGCAGGTAAATCAGTAGGTAAATCAGGTTTTAATGATGTTTGGAAGTGTAAATTAAAGGGAACCTGTCAGATAGTATATGCCTCAAACAGTGGCGTAACCAGAGTCTGGCGGGCCCCGGTACAAAATTTAGACCAGAGCCCCCCACACACACACGACTGTCAGATGAATGAGCCTCATGTAATGTTCTAAAAACTCACAAATTGACCCCTCTCCCCCTTCATTATGCATTAATGTCCCTCATCATGTTATATATGGTCCTCCTCCTGGGATATGGCCCTTATCATGGTATGTGTCCCCCATCCTGGTTTATATGGTCCTCCTCCCGCCACCATAGTCCTCCAAGTATTATAATGCATCCCCATATTTCTCCATATATTACAATGTACCCCCATAGTCCTCTATGTATTATAATGCATCCCATAGTCTTCTATTCATAAGGTAGCCCCATAGTCAATCAATTATTATAATAAACCCCCATTATCCTCCACATAATATAATGCAGACTCACATCCCTCCATATATCAAAATGCAGCCTCATAGCCCTCCATATAGTATAATACAGCCTCACAGCCTCTCCATATAGTATAATACAACCTCATAGGCTCTCCATATAATACAGCCTCATAGCCTCTCCATATAGCATAATGCACCCTCATAGCATCTCTATATAATATAATACAGCCTCACAGCCTCTCCATATAGTATAATACAGCCTCATAGCCTCTCCATATAGTATAATACAGCCTCATAGCCTCTCCATATAGCATAATGCACCCTCATAGCCCTCCATATAGTGCACCCTCAGTACTCTCCATATAGTATAATACAGCCTCAAAAATCTCTATATAGTGCAGCCTCTAAACTCTCCATATGATGCAGCCTCAAAATTTACCATATAGTGCAGCCTTATATATGCAGCCTCATATCTCTCCATATAGTGCAGTATTATATATGCAGCCTCATATCTCTCCATATAGTGCAGTATTATACTGTATATGCAACCTCATATCTCTCCATATAGTGCATTATTATACTGCATGTGCAGTCTCATATCTCTCCATATAGTGCAGTATTATATATGCAGCCTTATATCTCTCCATATAGTGCAGTATTATACTGTATATGCAGTCTCATATCTCTCCACATAGTGCAGTATTATATATGCAGTGTTATATATGAACTCCCTCCCCCCATAATCCTCTGGCCATAGTGCACTCACTTGCTTTAAAAAAAAAATAAATCTGTACTTGCCTCTCCTGGTTCCCTCACTGCTCTGACAGTCTCCTCTGAAGATTCAAGACTCAGGAGGAGGAGGAATCGGCCTGCGTTCCCACTGTGGAACGCATAGAGCAGGAAGTGGGAGGAGGCGGCACAGTAGAGCGCAGGCCAGGAAGCTGGCAGGTCAGAGGAGATGAAGCGAGGGGCAGAAGCAGCAGTGGGAAGTAGGAGGCTTCCCTCCCCTCCACTCCCTGACACACGGGAAGTATAGCGGCCTGTGCTGCCACACTGTCACATGGATGTGTGTCCTCAGGGACGCACATCCATGTGAAGCAGGAGCTGCGATTGGCGAGCGCAGGGGGCAGCTGGGGGCATGGGCCCCTTACAGGTCTGGGCCCCATCGCAGCTGTGACCCCTGCGACTGCGATCGTTACGCCACTGGTCCTAAACCTATCACTATCTATAACTGCACCTTCCTAGTAGATCCCTAACCATCCCTGTCTGAGCTAAAAGTGTTCTGTAATCGGTGTAAAATGATTTTGTGACATACATATCCGTATGCTAATTAGTCCTCTTGAATGCTGTATGTATTCACTTTGGACATTCTCCCCTCGCTGCATGTTTATCACGCCCCAGTTGGCTGATAATTGAATTCCCAGGGGATTCCCAGGTCCTCAAATTTAACTTTACCCCCACTGTCTATGACTACGCAGTGGCATCATTTCCGGATCTGCGAATTGGTATTAATTGTGAGGTCCATCTGCCAGGTTCATAATGCGCAGTGCACATGCTCAGAAGCCCACACTGACGACTCGCTGTTATGCTGTGCAGTCAGTGAGGGCTTCTGAGCGTGTGCACTGCCATTATGAAGCCATCAGATAGAGCTCGCAATTAATACCAATGTGCAGATCTGGAAAAGATGCTGCCGGATGTGATAAGCATGCAGGGAGGGGAGAGATGGAGCCGTGGAGAATGCCCTGAGTGACTACATACAGTAGCCAAGAGGACCAATTAGCATACAGAGATGTAAGTAAGCGTCCTTTCACATCAGCGTATTTCGCTGAATGCAACAGATTCGGCAGATTTACAGCATATGCCGCCTAACGCCGATTTGCGGTACACCTTCGGCAAGCCCTCATTCATTCTCTAGAGGCTTGTGTCGAGCCTAGGCTTTGGGGTACTTGGGTATCAGGTTTCGGGGGTAGCGTTGCTGTGTCACGGGGAATGGTGGCCGCGCCTGATCCCGTGTCCTGGGCCTATATTCAAAAAGGGGTATATTTACAGAGGATTTTATTTACAAGTCGTGACGCCACCTGTAGTTTCTGGTGAGGAGCCACCAGCGCCGCCACAGTCCGCCGGAGGTAGATGGTATCACGGCTACTTTGGTAAGGTCCTCTACAGGTAGGGCTGGACTCCGGGGCAGCGTTCCTGTATGGGGAACAAGTTCATTGAAAAGGAAACACAGGCAGAGGCAAAGTCACTTTTCCTCCGGGTACTTTACCGGACTTGAAGACTCCACGGGAATCCGGATTCTCTGCCGTGCATATAGCTCCAGCAGTCTGCAGGTTCCGGTGCCCGGTAAGCTGTCTGGGAGAAGCTATCTTGCTGGCTCCTCTTTCCCAGACCGGCTGCTCTCCTGGAAAACTCCTTTCACATTCTCCTTAAACCCTCTCTTCTTCTTCCATCTTTCCTCCTGGTCCCTCAGCCGAGAGACCCTAAGCTCCAAGACTTAGAGGCAAAGACAAAAGACCTCCTTGTTCCCGCTAGAGGTGAATTTATTCCCTCCCGGTAACCTCCCACCCTCTAAACTAATGTGGGAGTGCTGGGAGTGGGTCCCACCACCATCCTAGGGTCCACTTACAGCTGGAGCATCTGCACCTCTTTTACGGGTGCAGTACCCCTCTGTGACGCCTGCATTGGCAGGGCGCCACATACCCCCTTGATTGAATATACTCTTCCACGAGTTTCTGTACCTGTTACCGGGAAGTGAAAAAGCATTTTCGTTTATATTCAACATTAACGGGTAAACTATTTACATTCAATATTTAGATTTCTTCCTATTGCTAGGAGGCACCTTTCTTTAAATGTTACACATATAAACATGTAAACGTGAGATAAATGCGCATAGGGTCTTATCCTTTTTACAAAGGGTTATAGCGGTGTATATTAGGAACTGCTCACCTGGCTCGGTTGTGTCACTCACAACCGGTATAATCGCCTGTAAGATGGCTTGTAGAGAATGGCTGCTGCAGGGCCGCACCTTCACGATGACCATGGAAACAGGAATGCTGTAATGGGACAAAATGCCGGATTGCCCGCGCTGCCACCAGGAATCACCAGGAAACAAAGAGTTAACTGGGCAGATGTTTCTTTATTCTATCCTACGCGTTTCAGACCCTCTATCCGAGCTCCTTCCTCAGGGAATGTGATGTTCCCTGAGGAAGGAGCTCGGATAGAGGCTCTGAAACGCGTAGGATAGAATAAAGAAACATCTGCCCAGTTAACTCTTTGTTTCCTGGTGATTCCTGGTGGCAGCGCGGGCAATCCGGCATTTTGTCCCATTACAGCACACATATAAACATGGCAGTAGTTAGTGTCTTAGACTCCACGGTTGGCAAAGCTTTTACTCTCCAGTTGTACTATAACTCTGCATACAAAGACATAATCTAACTTGGCCCAAGGGGGGACCGGTACTAACTACGCGGGCCCAGGGATAATGTATTGTCCAGCACAGTCCAGTGTGTATTATCACCGACACACAAACACTATCAATAATGCAATAAGGGAAAGAAAGTTCAAAATAAAAGTATCTGATTCTTCAGATGAAAACAAACGGGGACACACTCTTCATTCAGGGGCTTGAAAAAGGGAAAGGCAAAAATAAAGGGGCATGGTTGCTGGAAAAGGGGCTATATACAAGGCAATGTCTCTGCAACGGGAGTCTATTGCTGGGTGCAATGTCTCTGCAATGGGAGTCTATTGCTGGCGGGAAATTCTAATGGCGAATCAGGCTAATGGGCTGGGGTAACGCTCAAAAGTGACCTGCTCACCTCGGTAGAGATCTCTGTCCGGGTGTCCTAGCTGCAGGTAGGATTCTTCATCGTGTCTGGCGAAAAATACATCGCCCTGAAGTCCGGGTTCTCTAAGAAATCCAAATCCTTCCTCCTGGTACACGGAGATGACGGTTCCTTGGCGGCGTAGTTCTCCTGGGGGGCCGTGATCTTGCCTCATCCCATAGTCGCCTTGTTGCCTGCTCTCGCTGGAACCACTCCTCTCGGTGTCTTTGTCTAGCCGCCTGGTCTCTTTCACTTAAAGATGATTGAGACTGCTGGGGTGACTGGTACTGTGGGGGTGGTGAATTGCCGGTTGGGACTCTGGAGTTCACTCTCCGCTGAGCTCACTATGGTGGGGGCTCCTCGCTGCTGCCGCTGCCACGCTGTCCACCACGCAGCTTCTGGGGTGCTCCCTCCCCATGCTCCTTCGACGTCCTCCAGTTCCTCGTTGTCTGTCTCGTCGTACTCCTCCTCGACGATGACGCTTCGCTCTGTAGGGGATGTCCGTGCTGCCTCTAGCCGGAGACAACTGCTGGTACTGGACGGTGGTGTTGTCGGGGGTTCGGTCTGAACTCCTGTGTCCTGAGTCTGGACTGGTGATGATAAGGGTGGTAGAGAGGTGCAGTATTCCACAACAGCTTGCTCTGCTACCGCTGCCTCTCGTGCATCGCGGTCTGCTCTCATAGACGAAAGTTCATAAGTTCGCTCCACGTTCCACCGTCAGCACACTCACGCCAGAGCTTCTTCCATGTCCCTCCTTTAGTCAGCATCCCCCGGTGCCGGGTCGGGTTTGCTCCTCAAGCTCACGCAGTACATCTCTCCAACGCTTTGCTTTGCAAGAGATGGAGTTCCCGCCCCTCTCTGGGCCCTGCACACATATAGCCCCGTCGCCTTCAGTCCATTTCAGACACTGTCCTTTCTGGCTCCTGCTCACTGGTAAGTATACACACTAGTCAGGTTTTTAATACAACAGTTAGGACCGCGTCAGAGATGGGTACACTTTGAAGTTAGTGACGTGGCTTGATATAACTTTTTTTGCGCAAAAAAACGGATAGACTAAGTACCCTGTATTTGTTATACTTTTTATACTGCACTTGCATTTAATACTTTTACTGCAGTGTACTGTTGTTTTTGGTCGCATTTAGCTTTTTGTTTACAATTATGCTGGCGGTGTGAACAGGCTCCTACAGACCTGTTCTGTGTGTGCAGGACTCATCTGTTTTCTAATTAATTGCCTCTTGCTTTGCAAGAGATGGAGTTCCCGCCCCTCTCTGGGCCCTGCACACATATAGCCCCGTCGCCTTCAGTCCATTTCAGACACTGTCCTTTCTGGCTCCTGCTCACTGGTAAGTATACACACTAGTCAGGTTTTTAATACAACAGTTAGGACCGCGTCAGAGATGGGTACACTTTGAAGTTAGTGACGTGGCTTGATATAACTTTTTTTGCGCAAAAAAACGGATAGACTAAGTACCCTGTATTTGTTATACTTTTTATACTGCACTTGCATTTAATACTTTTACTGCAGTGTACTGTTGTTTTTGGTCGCATTTAGCTTTTTGTTTACAATTATGCTGGCGGTGTGAACAGGCTCCTACAGACCTGTTCTGTGTGTGCAGGACTCATCTGTTTTCTAATTAATTGCCTCTTGCTTTGCAAGAGATGGAGTTCCCGCCCCTCTCTGGGCCCTGCACACATATAGCCCCGTCGCCTTCAGTCCATTTCAGACACTGTCCTTTCTGGCTCCTGCTCACTGGTAAGTATACACACTAGTCAGGTTTTTAATACAACAGTTAGGACCGCGTCAGAGATGGGTACACTTTGAAGTTAGTGACGTGGCTTGATATAACTTTTTTTGCGCAAAAAAACGGATAGACTAAGTACCCTGTATTTGTTATACTTTTTATACTGCACTTGCATTTAATACTTTTACTGCAGTGTACTGTTGTTTTTGGTCGCATTTAGCTTTTTGTTTACAATTATGCTGGCGGTGTGAACAGGCTCCTACAGACCTGTTCTGTGTGTGCAGGACTCATCTGTTTTCTAATTAATTGCCTCTTGCTTTGCAAGAGATGGAGTTCCCGCCCCTCTCTGGGCCCTGCACACATATAGCCCCGTCGCCTTCAGTCCATTTCAGACACTGTCCTTTCTGGCTCCTGCTCACTGGTAAGTATACACACTAGTCAGGTTTTTAATACAACAGTTAGGACCGCGTCAGAGATGGGTACACTTTGAAGTTAGTGACGTGGCTTGATATAACTTTTTTTGCGCAAAAAAACGGATAGACTAAGTACCCTGTATTTGTTATACTTTTTATACTGCACTTGCATTTAATACTTTTACTGCAGTGTACTGTTGTTTTTGGTCGCATTTAGCTTTTTGTTTACAATTATGCTGGCGGTGTGAACAGGCTCCTACAGACCTGTTCTGTGTGTGCAGGACTCATCTGTTTTCTAATCTCTCCAACGGGGTGCCGCCATGCTGCCAGGTACGAAGGAGCCTTGGTTGTTCTGTCCTTCTCTTCCGGTTTGTCTCTTTATGGGCGGCCGCTCCCGAGGAACTTCCTGTGGGCCCCCCCTGATTGATTGATGGCAATCTGGGCGGCCACACTTTTTGCACATTACAATGGTCAGAGTCATGAACCTAATCAGCAGTGCACTAGGCGCGGTCGCACTCCTTCCCTGTGAATGTGGGGGCCGACATGGCTCAACCTGACACTCCCCTTGACCAATAGCTGTCCATCCTCCGGTATATCAGGCCACCTCCACTGATGGGAGGTGCCTAATTATTGAATTAGTAAGCTTCTGCTTCTCTGGCTGTTAGCCAGGCCTTCCTTGTGCTCTCCTCTGGTAGAACCTGTTCCAGCTCTCCTGTACCCGGGCTCTGGTGCTTCCTTCCCTGTGTGGCCTAACCCTACGAGCTGCCCCCCTGGTACTAGCAGCTGTGGTATTTAGACCCCCTGGGATTTCCCCTGACAATCCCTGTATAGGGGTTGGCTAAAGAAGGACCAGCTCACCCAGAGGAGTTCGGTACCACAGCCCAGTGGGTCCACTCTAGGGTGTCTTCCCCCAGAAGTGTGACACATGGGTTCTAACTGTAAGTTTTACAAAGGCTATATCTCGGGGTACACAGCACACAGACACATGGGGGACCCCTTCCCTTAATGCAACAGACATGCTGCATTCAGTGCTGCATTTAGATTGCTATGCAGCAGTGGGGTGACAGGTCCTCTTTAAGGCCCCCTTCACATCATGATTTTTGGGGATTCGTGGCTATTTGTTAGTAAAACTGATAGCCACGTATCCGATTTGGCCTCCATGTATCCCTAGGGCATAGATGGGCACGGATTGGTGCTTAATAGCCATCCGTGTGTGCAGGGATCTGATTGTGTTTGCTTTTTTTCACGTCCCCAAAATTGGAGACTGCTCTGATTTTGGTTGCAGCGGACACAATCGCACAAATCGGACAGCATCGAACCTGATGCTGTCCAATTCAAATAACATGGGGGTCTATGGAGCTCGTGTCCAGGTAAAAATTGGATAATTTCCCAGATCCAATTTTAGGGTACTGAGCATGCTCGGTACACTAAAACTGCTCTGTTCCCATGTAATTTCACTTTAGCAATGTATCTACATACATTGCTAAAGTGAAATTAAATTAAGTTAAGTGTTAAAAATAAACAAATAAATGCTCACCTCTCCGCCGAGTGTCCCGCGATGCGCGGCATCCACCTCCAATGGCGGAAGGACCTTAATCAGCTGACCAGGTGGGGTAAGGCAACCCGATCAGGTGATGTCTCACATGACAGCATCAGCTGAGCGGTTTAAACTGCTCAGCTGATGCTGTCATGTGACACATCAGCTGATCGGGTTGCTCCGCCCCACCAGCTGATTAAGGTCCTTCAGCCATCGGAGTTGGATGCCGCGCATCGTGGGGCACTCGGCAGAGAGATGAGCATTTATTTTCTTATTTTTAACCATTGCATTTCCTTTCGCAATGTATGTAGATACATTGTGAACGAAAGTAAAAGTCAGCCCCGAAACCACTTGCCTGTGCTTTGCAGGCTCAGGCTCCTCCCAGCTCTTTGTGCCCGCATCCATCAAAATCACGGAACCGGACACAGAAATGGCATTCAGAGTATCAAATCCGGGCCTGTCTGTGTGGTCCTGCAAAAACAGGATCCCCACGGACAGGAACAAAACATGATGTGAAGGGGTTCTAAGTTAAATTGTTCACTGTAAACGCCAAATTGTATGAGACAACAACTAGAAAACAAAAAAGTATGTGTGTACTGTGTCCAAATACCTTGCAATAAATAAATAAAAGTGAATGCTTTAAAAACACAGGGTATTTGGTACATACCTTTTTTGCAAAAAATGTACCTAAGCCATCCCACTACGACAAGGTGACCCATTTCTAGACGACTCCTACTCTATCCTATTATAACCTGCTACTGTGCCTACTGACAACACAGTACAGTAGCACAGTAACACTAACATTACCTTCATTACTAATATATGCTATTATACATAGAAATTATGTATACACAGTAGTACATAGTGTATAGCATGGGTGGGGACTCTTTTTCCATCTGGGTGCATTGGAAATTTCTATCATGATTCAAAGGCTGCAAAAAATATCAACCTAAAAACTACCCTGCTATATATGGTCAATTACCGTAACTCATACGAAATACAGTGGATGGAGCAGCTTCTGACTCACCGTAGCCGGGGGTACACGTAGCGGGCGTTGATTCTCCTCCTGTCACGGAACCGCGCCTGCGGTAGTGTAGGCCCGGTGGTCCAGATCAATAGGGGAATGGCGGAACAGTGGGGGGGTGATTTGTCTTCGTGACGCCACCTGCGGGTGTTCTGGTAACTTTACCAGCGCTGTTCGGGTCTCCGGGGGATGTTATACAGCGAGATGGAACGCTCCCCACAGGATGAGCGGGAATCCCCGGAGCCGGGAGCTGCGCAAGATGTTGTGAGGCAGCTGCGGGTTGCTGCGCGCCGAATCCAGGAGTAATGTACAACCACACAAAGTCTCTTTTAGGTACCTTTACTGGATGGTAGTCAGGTACACTCGGACCGGGATAGTGAAGTTGGCACTTCTGGAGTTTCACAGCAAGCAGTGTTAGGCTTCCTTTCTCTAGTTCTGGTGCTAAAGTCGGGTGGATGTGGAATCCAGCCGGACCGGGCAGTGAGTTCAATGGAACTTGCTTCACCTGGTTAACAGCACTGAGGGCACTGTAAAAGGGTCTGAGCAGGATTAGTACTCTTCCCTGGGCTCTCGTGGATGGGTGCATCAGGTGGAACAGGTGGCTAAACCTCCTGTTGATGGTGCTGGTTCTCTGTGGTGGCTGGGTAGCTCTCACAGCTTCGGTTCCAGTAACCGGTTGATTTGGAAAGAGTCAGATTAACTCTGTTTTCCTGAGAGGTGATCTCCTTCTTCCTATTATCCCAATTGCAGGGATCTCCACTGGCTAACAGGCTGGTTGGGCCTAGTGTGTTCCTCATAGGGTGGAGGTTTCACACAGGCTGGCAGCTCTTGTAGCGTCTACCACACTCTGAAGTTTCTCCCTCCAAGACTCTTTTTATAGGGGGAACTGGCTCAAAGTCACCAGTGGAGCTCCCCTAGAGGCTAGGGGTGAAACCAGGTGTTCTAAGTGTTGTTGTGTTTGTGGGTTTTGCTGTGCTGTTACTTACTCCAATTGTGCTCTAAGGATTTCTGTGGTGCCCAACAGGTGCCAGGGTGCCACATTCCCCCTTAGTTAACCTCAGTTCTCCCGGCTGAGCAAAAAGTTCTTTTTACAACTTAACACTAAGCATTTATAAACATTCAATTTACAAAGTCTTAAAGAAAACACAAAAATCACTGAAAAGGAGTGAAAAATGTGGAAAAGGTGAAAAGCAGTCCATACGGCACTAGTCCATCTGCCGTAGGCTGGAAAAAGGTAAAGTTAGTGGTCACACAAGTCCTGTGACAATTGTTCAAAGTTTATGAAAAGGAAAAAAAAGGTAAAGTCCAGGGATACACGGTAAACTTTATACATTCCCTACGGGTGTCTCTGCTTGGGAGGCCGGTACTAACCTTCTATACCTTACCAGGCGCTTTCTGTCCCCAACTTAGTATACTTGGGACAGAGCCCAGTTCCTCCACCCTTCTGTACACTACTTTTTACAGGTTTTGAAAACTGGTTAGCTATTTACAACACTTACAGGTTACATTTTCCACTACATTTTAAACCCATTCTCCAAGCTTGTGTGGGGGTTGACCTAATGTACTACGTGTGGATCTGCGTAGTGTGGGTGTTTCCAAAGCTGTTGGTGTAGTGTACGAAGTGGTTATTGGTTCTCTACTTCTGCTTTGTGTAAGACCATAGTAAGTGCGGAGTCTATCAACTGGACTGACCTCTGTAGGTAGTTGATTAGGAATGGCTTCTCTTACTGTGGGACTAGCAGGCTGACCGATTACAGGAATCTCAGGTTCCATGATAACAGGCTGCAATTCTTGCACTTGGACTTCTTCTTGTTGGACTTGTTGGATTGGATTTGGTTGTGGCTGATCTTCAACAGGTTGGTAGAAATGCATAACTGGTATGAGGAATGCTTCACCTATTTGTGGCCAATCAGCTGGTAAGTATCCAATTTCTGTAAGGACTAGATTTTCTTTTGTTGCTTCATCTGTAGTTACAGTAGGGTAACTGGTTGCTTGTGGGATTAACTGTGGCGGACATTTCTTCAAATGATCCCTTGAAACAGTCGCAATAGTATTCCCATTGTCTTTGCTAATAACACAAGTTTTAGAGTTATCATAGTGTGACGGCATAACGGTGTGGGTACAGATTCCCAACTGTTATCCAATTTGTTGGTTTTTCGCTTTCTTTTCAGCACTACATCGCCTATAGCTAACGGTTCAGCTGAGGCGTGCTTGTTGAAGTCTTTTTCTTGCTTGGTTCTACTGATTTGTAGGTTTCTTTCCACACTTTCTTGTACTTTCTTGTACTTTTCTTGGCGTTGGCTGACCCAGTCTTCATCAGAAGAATCTTCTGTGGGTTCAATGGTTCCCATCTGCAAATCAATAGGCAGTTTACCTGGTCTTGCTCTCATCAAGTAAGCAGGTGTGTAATTTGTCGAACTGACAGGTATGTGGTTGTAGATGTCCACGAGATCTGGAAGTTTCTCTGGCCATTGATTTCTCTCTTCCACTGGTAAGGTCTTGAGCATGTCAATGACTATGTGGTTCATCTTCTCACATAAACCGTTCGTCTGAGGATGATAAGGTGTTGTGCGGATTTTCTTACACCCATACAGCCCTAAGAATTCTTGGAACAGAGCTGATTCGAAGGCTGGCCCTTGGTCAGTTAAGACTTGGTCTGGATACCCATGGGGGCGACAGAAGTAACTCTGGAACGCTTTGGCTGCTACCTCAGCAGTTAAATCCTTAACTGGAACGACTACCAGGAATCTTGAGTAGTGATCGACGATGGTGAGAGCGTAGGTGTACCCGGTTCGACTTGGGGTAAGCTTCACGTGGTCGAGAGCAACTATTTCAAGAGGTTTGGTGGTAACGATTGGCTGCAGTGGAGCTTTCTGAGTTAGATGGTCTTTCCTTCGAAGGTGACATGGTCCACAGTTTTTACACCATTTGTCAATGGAGCCTCGCATACCGACCCAGTAGAACCGATCCTTCAGGAGTCTCTCCAGCTTCTTCCATCCAAAGTGTCCGGCATCGTCATGGTATGCTTCAAGGATCATTTGGACTTCAGTCTTGGGAACTACAATCTGCCAGATGAGTTCATGGGTTCGTGGATTGAGGTATCTTCTGCATAGTTTACCTTGGTAGACGAACAACCTTCCTTTCTCCTTCCACAGGCGTTTAGCAGTTGGTGAGGCATCAGAGTCCATGTTGGCGTGTTCTTGAGTGATCAGATCCCTTACCAGGCTGACATCTGGGTCGTTGGCCTGAGCCTCCTTCCAGTCATGGTGAGGTAACGGGTTCACGGTCCTCTCTACACGTGTCTGGTTTCTCTGATGACATGTTGCTGTACCCGAACGGTGGAAAGCAGGTAGTTCAATCTCCTCTAGGTCATCTATGTCTTCTCCCTCTTCGGGAAGATGAGGCATTCGGGACAGGGCATCAGCATTGCCGTTTTTGTGACCTGCCCGGTACTTTACAGTGAAGTCATAGTTAGCGAGTCTTGCTACCCAACGCTGTTCTAGGGCTCCCAGCTTTGCAGTCTCTAAGTGTGTTAGAGGGTTGTTATCTGTGAAAGCTGTGAACGGGGCAGAGGCCAGGTAATGTTTGAAACGCTCTGTGATCGCCCAGACCAGGGCCAGGAACTCCAGCTTGAAGGAGCTGTAGTTTTCCGGGTTCCTTTCTGTGGGACGGAGCTTTCTGCTGGCGTAGGCTATCACCTTCTCCTTGCCCTGCTGAAGTTGAGATAGGACTGCTCCTAAACCTTCATTACTTGCGTCAGTGTACAACAGAAACGGTAGATTGTAGTCAGGGTAGGCCAGGATTTCTTCTCCAGTTAAAGCTTCTTTTAACGTTTGGAATGATTTGTCCTGCTCTGGGCCCCAGTGGAACGGGGGTCCCCTGATCTTGCCGTTCTTGGATTGACCTACTAAGAGATCTTGCATGGGGGCAGCTATCTTGGTATAGCCTTTGATGAAGCGTCGATAGTACCCGACCAGTCCTAGAAATTGACGTACCTCTTTGTGATTGATTGGTGCTGGCCAGTCCTTGATGACGGTGACCTTATCCGGATCCGGTGCTACGCCTTCGGCGCTGACCACATGTCCTAGGTATTGGACCTTGGTTTTCAGCAGGTGGCACTTGGACGGTTTCAGTTTCATCCCGTACTTGGACAGTGACTCGAACACTTCACTCAGGTGTTGGAGGTGATCTTCATAGGTCTGAGAGTAGACAATGACATCATCAAGGTATAACAAGACAGTCTCAAAGTTCTTGTGGCCCAAACAACACTCCATAAGTCTCTGAAATGTTCCTGGGGCATTGCACAAACCGAATGGCATACTGTTGAATTCACATAAGCCCATAGGAGTAGTGAAGGCTGTCTTCTCACGATCCTCCTCTGCAACGGCAACCTGCCAGTACCCACTAGTGAGATCTAATGTGGAGAAGTAATTGGCAGATTTAAGTGCAGCTAGTGACTCTTCTATGCGTGGTAACGGGTATGCATCCTTGTGTGTGACTTTGTTGATTTGCCTATAGTCCACGCACATCCTCATACTACCATCTTTCTTTTTAACCAGGACTAGTGGTGCGGCCCAGGGACTACAGCTATCCCTAATGACTCCTGCATTTCTCATGTCCTGAAGCATCTCTTTTGCTTTCTGGTAGTGAGTGGGTGGTATAGGCCTGTACCTTTCTTTGATAGGTGCATGGTTGTTTGTGGGGATATGATGTTGTACCCCTTTAACCCTCCCAAAGTCAAGTGGGTGTTTGCTGAACACTTGCTCATACTCCCGAACTACCCGGTATACTCCATTTTTCTGTTGAGAGGGTGTATTGTCAGTTCCTACACTGAGGTCTTGACACCATTTCTCTAACTGATCTTTGGAGTGAGGGGGTTCATCAGTGACTGTCTGGTTTGAGGATTTTACATCAATCACAGCATCATCTTTTACTTGGTACAATTTTGCAACAGTTGCATATCTTGGCAGTCTGACTTCGTCATCACCATAATTCAATATGCGTACGGGGACTCTCCCCTTTCTTACGTCGACTAACCCTCTGGCTGTCAAGAGCGTAGGACTACTGTCGGACATTACAGGTTCTACTACAGCTTTGTAGTCCTGTCCTCTGAGGCCTATGGCTGCTCAACACCAGATAATCATTTCACTTCTGGGTGGTACCACAATTGGAATGGGATCTGTGACCCTTACTCTGCCAATTTCACCATTTGACAAGGTTACCTGTTGTTGATACACCAGAGCTCTGATCTGCTTTTGGATAGCCCTCTTTTCTCTGGGTTTACCGGCTTCAGCACTCTGTTGGAGTAAAAACAACACTTCATCGAGGCATTTGATCATGACATTGGTACCCAATATGACATATGGATCCTTGTGGTTAGGCTTATCCTGGACCACTAAGATACCCTGGTTTTTCAACTGCACCCTCCCCACCTTTACTGTAGCTTCCCACTGTCCCTCTATGGTAACCGGTATACCATTAGTGGCTTCAAGGTTCATCTCGGGATTAGGGGGTTCTAGCTTAACATCTGGCCAGAATTGCTTGTAAAGGGTACTGGGGATGGATGTCACTTGGGATCCAGTGTCTATCAAGGCGGAGATAGCGATGCCATCGATGACGATTGGTAAGTATGGACAGTCTCCCACATACTTGTGTTCCCAGCTGGACGTAGGGCCTGGACAGTCTACTCCTGGGGTTGGCCCTTCTCGCCCAGGGGTCGCTCGTTTAAAGGACGGGATTGCAGGTTGCGTCCTCCTAAGTCGTTCTGCTGACTGTTGCGGCGTCTGTCAGGACTGCGGCGGTCTGCAGGTTTTCCTCGCGACGGCTGTGTCTTTCTCCTCATCCACGGGACGTCGTCTGGACTGTCGGCTAGTTGAATCTTGTCCGATGGCCTTGCATCTGTCTTGGGTCTTCTCCCAGCTTGTAGCTTGGCCACGTCTTTCATCAGCTGCTCGACATTAGCACACAGTTGATCAAACCGGTCAGGTGTTACAGTCTGTGCACTGGACTGAATCGCAGGGATTGGAGATGCTGCTGCCGGCACGGAAGGGGTGTCAGTGTACTGCTGCTGCTGTGAAGCGGGATCAGGTACTTCAGCGAGTCGTTGTCCCCAAACTGTTAAGTCTCTCAAGGTGTCAAACTCTGCGCCTGGATTTTGTATGGACCACCAGCTTGCTTGCTTTCTATCCTCAGATAGTTTAAGGCCCACAATAAATTGTCCAATTAACGCTTTGTTCTCATCACGGACACCATCAGGATCAACTTGTTTTAACAGTCTATATGCTTCTTGCAAGCGCAGTGAATAATCAAGGACACTTTCTTACAACGATAGAATGACAGTCTTAGTTCAGCTTCAGTATGACGCTCAAAGACCCGGGTTAATCTAGCAAATATCTGCTCCACAGATTCCTGAACTTCTACAGGCCAGCTGCGGCTCTGCAGTTCGGCTGCACCGGTTAACTGTCCCATAATAACTGAAGCTCTTTGCTTACCGGTCATCGGGTACATGTCCAGCGCTTGGCACATCTTCCTCTGGAAGTTCTCCAAGGTACTGGGTACACCGCTGTATTTGGGTAACCAGGTCGCACTAGGAACGTAGGGTAGAGACATCGGCATAATCGGAGCGGGTTGCGGTGGCATACCGCCGACTGGTTGCTGTCCATCAAGAGGTATATTTTGAGGTGCCGCTTGGTCTAGCGGAGGCACCGCGTGATCGGGAGCCGAGTTACTCATGGTCGCTCCTCCTTTAAGCGTAGCCTTTCCCTCGGTTTCAAACGGAAGTGTCGGCCTCGCGGTGAGGAGTGAGGCACCACGGGAGTTTCCGGTTCCTGCTGCGTACGGAGGAAGTAGTCAGAGCGTGGGGGCGGGGACAATCTTCGCGCCCTCTGCACAGTCACGCCCCTTCTTTTCCCGCCTTTTCGCGCAGCAATGGCGGACCAAATGTACAGTTCGATATTTACAGTCAATAAATAGCACACAATACCCGTGATAACGGGCCTGCTCGTATCCTGTTCGTGACGCCAAATTCTGACTCACCGTAGCCGGGGATACACGTAGCAGGCGTTGATTCTCCTCCTGTCACGGAACCGCGCCTGCGGTAGTGTAGGCCCGGTGGTCCAGATCAATAGGGGAATGGCGGAACAGTGGGGGGGTGATTTGTCTTTGTGACGCCACCTGCGGGTGTTCTGGTAACTTTACCAGCACTGTTCGGGTCTCCGGGGGATGTTATACAGCGAGATGGAACGCTCCCCACAGGATGAGCGGGAATCCCCGGAGCCGGGAGCTGCGCAAGATGTTGTGAGGCAGCTGCGGGTTGCTGCGCGCCGAATCCAGGAGTAATGTACAACCACACAAAGTCTCTTTTAGGTACCTTTACTGGATGGTAGTCAGGTACACTCGGACCGGGATAGTGAAGTTGGCACTTCTGGAGTTTCACAGCAAGCAGTGTTAGGCTTCCTTTCTCTAGTTCTGGTGCTAAAGTCGGGTGGATGTGGAATCCAGCCGGACCGGGCAGTGAGTTCAATGGAACTTGCTTCACCTGGTTAACAGCACTGAGGGCACTGTAAAAGGGTCTGAGCAGGATCAGTACTCTTCCCTGGGCTCTCGTGGATGGGTGCATCAGGTGGAACAGGTGGCTAAACCTCCTGTTGATGGTGCTGGTTCTCTGTGGTGGCTGGGTAGCTCTCACAGCTTCGGTTCCAGTAACCGGTTGATTTGGAAAGAGTCAGATTAACTCTGTTTTCCTGAGAGGTGATCTCCTTCTTCCTATTATCCCAATTGCAGGGATCTCCACTGGCTAACAGGCTGGTTGGGCCTAGTGTGTTCCTCATAGGGTGGAGGTTTCAGACAGGCTGGCAGCTCTTGTAGCGTCTACCACACTCTGAAGTTTCTCCCTCCAAGACTCTTTTTATAGGGGGAACTGGCTCAAAGTCACCAGTGGAGCTCCCCCTAGAGGCTCGGGGTGAAACCAGGTGTTCTAAGTGTTGTTGTGTTTGTGGGTTTTGCTGTGCTGTTACTTACTCCATTTGTGCTCTAAGGATTTCTGTGGTGCCCAACAGGTGCCAGGGTGCCACACTTCTCTTTGGTATGGCTGTAAAATTAGGTGATCTTGATTATTTTGATTCACACAACTGCTTTTCAGGGTTTGTGTCAGTCTGGAGCACAGCCAACTTTTTTTTAGGGAGGAATATACATCACTTGGGAGGGCTGAGGCTGGGGGATTGAGACATCACTGAGGAGGGCTGATGTTGGGGGACAGAGATATTACTGGGGAGCGCTGAGGGACAGAAACATCCCTGGGAAAGGCTGAGGCTGCGGGACAGAGACATCACTCGGGAGGGCTGAGGCTGGGGAACAGAGACATCACTGGGGAGGGCTGAGGCTGGGGGATAGAGACATGACTGGGGAAGGTGGCTGGAGACAGACATGACTGGGGAGTGAGGCTGGGAGAAGGAGACACACTGGGGAATGAGCCTGGGGAACAATGACATCACTGGGGAGTGAGGCCGGCGGACAGAGACATCACTGGGAGTGAGGCCAGAGGACAGAGACATCATTGGGGAGGGATGAGGCTGGGGGACAGATGCATGACTGGGGAGTGAGGCTGGGGGATCGAGACATCACTGGGGATTGAGGCTGGGGGACAGAGACATCACTGGGGATTGAGGCTGGGGGACAGAGGCATCACTGGGGAGTGAGGCTGGGGATAGAGACATTGCTGAGGAGTGAGGCTGGCGAACAGAGACATCACTGGGGAGTGAGGCTGAGGGACACACCTCACTGGGACTTAAGTGTCTTATATATAGCTCTCTTGCCTGTTTCTTAGATCTCTCTCTGATCTCCTGTTTCTCTCTCCTGTTACTCTTTTCATCACTTTTCCTCTCTCCCACTCTTTTCTTTCTTCTGCTGTCTCTGACACCATGGTTCAGTCTAGCTCAGCACCCTCCATTTAGCCCCATTCCTCTAATGTCGACCTACTGTCTGATAGTTGTGACATGCCCCAGGATCGTGGGGTACTCGGAATCGGGCTATTACTGTCTCTGGGGTAGTCACAGGGGTCGAGACCTGGTTCCGTGGCCTTGGGTTCAACTGAAAAAGCAGTTTCTGGGCTTTGTAGGGAAAGGGGTGATAGGAAAGTTATTTGTGACGCCACCCGTGGTATGTGGCTATAGGTGGCCACCGCTGCTGCCGAACCTCCGGGGACGGTGGATGGCAGCTGAGATAGAATGGTTCTCCATGGGCAGAGCAGTTCCCTGGGGAAGTGAAGGTAGTTTAGGTGTAGGGTGCAGGACAACAGGCACGAAGCAATAAGCAGACTCACTGTTTGTTGGTCACTCAGTCTTTTACTGGAATAGCTGACTTCAAGCAGTTGTCCATGGAGTCTTTGCTGAGAGAAACTTAGAGTTCCTCCTCACCCGGCCGGGTCTTTGGCTCCACCACTGCACTCTGTGTGTTGGCTCCTGCTGCTGCATCAGCTAAGCTGCCATCCCTGTCTCTTCCTGCGAGGTGCCAGTATGACAGGCAACTCGAGTCCTTTCTAACCCTCATCTCGTGTGTGAGTTCCTGGACTCTCTTCGTTGCTGTGTCCCCGGGCATGGTGTGGCTGAAGAACCTGAAATTCCCCACCTTCCGGTGTTGACTGCCAGGACGTTAGACCCTGCATAGTCTTGGACCCGGTGTCCATTCTCTGCACTTTCTTCTGGGGTGAGCACGGTGTCGCTCGGCTCCCCAGGCGTAACTTCGACCCTTTCCTCAGACCCTAGCCTTAGGCCTGGCACCGAGTCAGTGATCTTGGGACAAGCTCTACAGCCTCAGCCTTTCTTGTCTTTCTCTGGCTTGTTGGAGACTCCTTTCCACACACTCTTGCACTTGGCGATACTTCTACTGGCAAGTGGTATCCCAATTGGTTTCTGGTACGTCAACATCTGGTTCCAGGATTCCAATGTTTAAATCTGTTTGCAGCTTACCAGGTCTTGCTCGCATTAGGTAGGCTGGGGTGCAGTTGGTAGAACTCACCGGGACATGGTTGAACAAGTCTACCAGATCTGGTAACTTCTCTGGCCACAAGTTCCTTTCTGCCAATGGCAAAGTCTTCAATAAGTCCATCACAATTTGATTCATCTTTTCACAAATGCCATTTGTTTTAAGATGGTATGGTGTTGTCCGGATCTTCTTACACCCATACAAGTGACAGAATTCTTGAAAGATTTTAGCTTCAAATGCTGGACCTTGGTCTGTGAGGACCTGTTCTGGATAGCCATAGTCTGCAAAAGTAAGTCTTAGCCGCTTTTCTGGCTGTTAGATCCTTTACGGGCACCACCACTAAGAAACGGGAATAGTGGTCCACTATGGTCAGGGCATAGACATAGCCAGATCTACTTGGTGTTAACTGGACATGATCTAGGGCTACCAGTTCTAGTAGCTGTGTTGTTAGTATGGATTGGAGCTCTCTGACTGTCTTTGTCTTTTTGTCTTAGGTTGCACGGGCCACAGTTTCTGCATCAATTTTCAATTGATCTTCTCATGCCAACCCAATAGAATCTTTCTCTCAGCAGAAACACAGTACACAGCTGTTCTGTACTGTGCTGCCTTAGGGCGGTGAAAGGCCGGTTGCTCTATCTCTTCCAGCTCTTCCGGTTCCTCTTCCATGTCCTGTAAGTGCGGCATCTGGGATAAGGCATCTGTATTGGCATTATTGCCCTATACTTGATGGTAAAATCATAATTACACAGCCGGGCCATCCATCGCTGCTCCAACGCACCTAGTTTTGCTGAGTCCAGTTGGGTAAGCGGGTTGTTATCTGTAAAGATTGTAAATTTTGCTGCAGCCAGATAATGTTTGAAGCGTTCTGTAACAGCCCAGACTACCACCAGAAGTTCCAATTTGAATGAACTGTAGTTCTCGGGATTTCTTTCAGTACGACGGAGCTTCCTGCTTGCAAAGGCTATAACTCTCTCTTTACCTTCTTGCACTTGGGACAGCACCGCTCCCAATCCCACATTGCTGGCATCTGTATACAGAATGAATGGCTGGTTGTAATGAGGGTAAGCTAGGATTTCTACCCCTGTCAGGGCCCACTTCAACTTCTTGAAGGATTCTTCCGTTTCACTGTTCCATCTGAAGGGAGGACTGGGAGCTTTAGCCTTTTTGGACTGCCCTACAAGGAGATCTTGTAGAGGGCAGCTAGCTTTGTAAACCCTTTGATGAATATCCTGTAGTAGCCTAAAAGGCCCAGGAACTGCCTCACCTCTTTTACCTGGTGGGTCTTGGCCAATCCCTTATCACAGTGACCTTCAGAGCTTACAACATGGCTGAGTACTGTACCTTTGGTTTTAAAAGGTGACACTTTGATGGCTTTATCTTCATGTCATAGCCGGACAAGGCTTCAAACACTTCTGCCAAGTGTTCCAGGAGCTCTTCATACGTCTTCGGGTACTGTGGTGATGTGACTTATGGCCGGGTGCATCACATGGGTTAACAGCATAAGATCCTGTTCAGATCAGCCTATGTTATTGTGTTTGTGGTGTTAAACATGGGATCCGATACACAATGGGTTAATTCATGAGCCCAATGAGCAGCTGTGTCTTAACCTGTGTATGAGTGCTTTGCTGGGCTAAACCTGAATGGTGCACAGGGGGTTAATCACATCTCAGGTCTGTGTGTGAGTGAGATGTGCTGATTGACTCACTGTGTTGCAGCTGTGGGTGAGGCAGCCTGGATAAAAACCTGCCAGGTGTATGAGTGAGAGAGAGGATGATGGGAGTCAGAGCAGTCCAGACCACTGCCATGTGAGGACGTGCTTGAAGTGATCCGTCCCGGTGGGGGAAGTGAAGGGAGCCTGCCAGCTCCATGCCGGTGGCATGTGAGGCGTGCATGCCAGCAAGTGTCCAGGACCGAGTGCGGCTCAAGGGCCAGGCAGTCGTATGTGTGATAAGGACCGAGTACGGCTCAAAGGCCGGGGGCGGTCATATGTGTGATAAGGACCGCGGACGGCTCAAGGGCCAGGCGGTCATAAGTATAGCCAACATTGGGTCCGACTGGGTAGTCAAGAGAAGGACCCGTTGAAAGTGTGCCATGTATGATGTGTATGATGCAGTGTGGGTTGAGACTCCCTAGGAGTAGGTTGAGGATCCCTACAGCAGGATGGGGAAAGATCCCTGTCAGGGTGATAGACGGTGATAGCCGTTTTTAGAACCAGACTGAGGTTTGCAAGGGTCAGTGGGTGACGCCTTGAAGTTCTGTGGAAAACGTAATTCTAATGTGACTGTAAACATGGTGTAATGTCATATGTGAATGTCCTGTAATATAATGTCATGTGATGTACTAATGTGGAAGTTATGTCATATGAAAATGTAAATACGGTGTTATGTTTTATGTGATGAAAGCGCTTTATGACAGAAAAACAATAAATCCGCTGGTTATGTTCCGTTACAATGTACTCGCTGATGTCATTTCCCGTGCCAAGTGGGTTCCCCCGGGTCGCTACCTCACAGTACCTTTACAAGCGGCAACATTTCTAGGAATTTCACTGGCATCTTGTTGTTGTGTACAAATGGAACAATGTCTCCATGATTTCAATGCAACCAGTAAGTTGCCAGTAAAATTCCTAGAAAAGTTGCCGCATGTAAAGGTACCTTTTGAGTAGACTATGACATCATCCAGGTACAATAAGACGGTCTCAAAGTTCTTGTGTCCTAGGCAGCACTCCATCAGTCTCTGGAATGTACCGGGTGCGTTGCAGAGTCCAAACGGCAAACAATTGAACTTCCAGAAGCCCATTGGCACGGTAATTGCTGTCTTCTCCCGGTCAGCCTCTGCCACAGGAACTTGCCAATACCCACTTGTCAGATCTAAGGTGGAAAAGTAGTTAGCAGATTTTAATGCAGCTAATGAGTCCTCAATTCTAGTTAATGGGTATGCAACCTTGTGTGTTATGCGGTTGATCTGCCTGTAATCTACACACATCCTCATTGTCCAATCCTTTTTCTTGACTAAGACTAGAGGAGCTGTCCAGGGGCTACAACTGTCTTTTATCACTCCTGCATCCTTCATTTCCATTAACATATCTTTTTCACATTGGTAGTGAGCAGGCGGTACTGGTCTATATCTCTCCTTGATGGTTGGATGGTCACCTGTGGGTATATGGTGTTCTACCCCTTTTAATGCTCAATTGTAAAGGGTGTTTGCTAAAGACTTGCTAGTACTCTCCCACTACCCGGTATACTCTATGCTTTTGATGGAAGGGTGTTGAATCGGTACCTACATGTAACTTTTGGCACCAATCCTCCAGCTTTCCCTCAGAGCCATTGCCCTCTGTCTGGATGGACGGGTTCAAGTGTTCAACTGCCTTCATGGAATTGTTGTCGACAGTGTACAGTTTAGCCATGGTAGCATACTTTGGCAAGGTAACCTCCTCTTCTCCAGTTTAGAAGGCATACTGGTACTCTCCCCCTGTGTACCTCAACTACTCCTCTGGCCGTCAGTACAGTGAGCCTACTGACTGAGTACATGGGTTCTACCAGGGCTTAATAGTCTCGCCCTCTAAGGCCTATTGCACCTCTACACCAGACCAACATTTCAGTTTTGGGGGTATCACAATAGGTACTGGGTCACTTACCCTTGCACTGCTAATTTCTTCTCCGGACAACTCTACCTGCTGTCTCAATATCAATGCCTTGATTTCCTTCTGCAGGACTCATTGTTGCCCACTTTTGGCAGTCTCAGCAATCTGTTGTAACACAACAATTATTTCTTCAAGACAATTCTCTATCACATTAGTGCGCAAAATAATTATTGGATTACGTTCATGCCGGTCAACATCAACAATTATCAGTCCTTGATCCTTTAACTTTACCCGCCCCACATTAATGGTTACTTCTTTAATCCTGATCTGTGGTACCTGTTTACCATTACTAGCCAATATGTTAAATTTAACATCTGGGCCGTGCAAAATGTCTGAGTATCTTTTATAAAGGATATATGGGATGGAGGTAATCTGGGAGGCGGTATCCAGTTCATGGGGATGCCATCTAGCATGACAAGCAGGATCGGGCGTCCTCCCACATATCTGTCACGCCAGTTCGGTGGGCCTTGTGATTCTAGTCCTGAGGTGCGGCCCGCTTCTCTAGTGGATTCTCATTTCAAGTACATTCCCTAACAAAGTGACCTGGTTCTCCACAGCGGCAGCAAATAGGTTGTCCATGTGAGCTATAGCGGTCGTACTCTGGTCACTGGGTACCTCCTTGGCCACATCCAAGGGATGTCCTCTCTGCTTGAAGCCAGCTCGATTTTCTCCACGGGTTTGGATCCTCGCATCTCCTGCATAGCCTTGGCCATATCCGCAACGCTTTTATTTAGTGCTTCAATCTGCAGTCTGTGGGGTTTGCACTCCCGGGTGTTGATAGGTTGCAGCGAGCCATTGTGCAGGGTTTGCGTCATGACGTTCCTCTGCCTGCATTATGGAGATGGCTCTGTCTTTAAACTGCACAAAGTCAAGATCAGGGTTTTGGTTGGCCATCGTACACAATTGTCCCCTATGAGGAGGAGATAAGAGTCCATCAATAAACTGATCGATGAGCAATTTATCCTCCCCTTGCGCCAAGACAGGTTCTATTTGCTTCAGTGCCTGGAGTACTTCCTGTAGCTTTAATGCAAAGTCCCGTGCGCTCTCCTGTGGTCTCCTGCACCCAAAGAATCTAATTTTTATGCATGCAGCAGTACTGGTTTCAGAAGTAGCTTTCAGCCTGGCGACTACATGTTCTACAGTGTCTTCGTCAGTGTCTGGCCAGGACTTTGTCTCCCGCTGTGCGGTACCTGTTAATTGTACCATTAATATGCTGACTTGCTGGTCCTCCATCAGGGGGTACACACTATAGTAACTATTCAGTCTCTCCCTGAACTCCATCAGGGTATTTGGCTACCCTGAGTATTGCGACAGCCACGCTCGGCCATGTACGGCATTAGGCACGGCATGATCGGGGACATGGCTTGCCCTGCAGCTCCACCAGTTGCTCTATCTACTCTGGGGGCTGCATCTAGTAGCGTGGGACTGGCTGCACCTACCCCCTGCGCGGGCCCTCTTGGCTCCAACATCTTTTCGCCCCCCTTAGTGAATCCTGACCATTCCGGTCTTTCACTTCCATAGGGATGTACATCTTTAGTTCCGCCAGTGGGATAGGGTTTCTCGTCCCCACCGGATGTTGTCAGAGCGCAGGTTGGGCCTCGCTTTGCGCTCTTGGGAGGGTGCCGTCCACAATGACATGACCCCTCAGCTTCCTGCGCGCCTTACGTGTTATTAATGGTGACAGTCAAAAACATGTATTTCACTCAGTTCATGGCACACAGCACCCGGTGATACTGGGCTACGGGATCCTGTTTGTGACGCCACAAGCTCACGTGCCCCAGGGTCGAGGGGTACTCGGAACTGGACTATTACTGTCCCTGAGTAGCCACATGGGTCGAGACATGGTTCCATGGCCCTGGGTTCAGCTGAAAAATGGGTTTTCGGGCTTGATAGGGAAAGGGGTGATAGGAAAGTTATTTGTGACACCACCCATGGTATGTGGCTATAGGTGGCCACGGCTGCTGCTGAACCTCCGGGGACAGTGTATGGCAGTTGGAATAGAATGACTCTCCATGGGCAGAGCAGTTCCCCAGTGCAGTGAAGGTAGTTTAGGTGTAGGGTGCAGGACAATGGGTACGAAGCAATAAGAAGACTCACTCTTTGTGAGTCACTCAGTGTTTTACTGGAATAGCTGACATCAAGCAGTTGTCCACGGAGTATTTGCTGAAAGCTATGGGGTACCTTCTCACCCAGCCGGGTCTTTGGCACCCTCACTGCGCTCTGTGTGTTGGTTCCTGCTGCATCAGCTAAACTGCCGGCCCTGTCTCTTCCTGCAAGGTGCTAGTATGACAGGCAACTTGAGTCCTTTTGTCGAGCCTCAGGCTTTGGGGTACTCGGGTATCAGGCTTCAGGGGTTGCGGTGCTGTGTCACGGGGAGTGGTGGTCGCGACTGATCCCGTGTCACTTCAAAAAGGGGTTTTATTTACAAGGGATTCTATGTACAGTTCGTGTGACGCCACCTGTAGTTTCTGGTGATGGGTCACCAGCGCCGCCGCAGTCCACCGGAGGTAGATGGTAATGCGGCTAGTTGGCAAAGTCCTCACCAAGTAGGGCTGGACCTCTGGGGCAGCGTAGTGTAAAGGGGCAGCCTGGAGGGGAGCTGTAGGTTGGGATGGGGAGTGATGGAGCAGTCTGAGGGGTACCGGGAGCGGAGAGGAATGACACACACACGCACACTGCAAAAGTCTCTTTTACCTTTTACTGTTGTTACGGCAGGTTAAGATGTCCAGGGCACTGACAGGTGACCAGGTGCACAGTTGGTCCCCACAGCAAGTGGGTATAAGATCTCCTCTGTTCCACTTTGGTAATTGAAGCCCAGCCTGCATGCAGCCAGACTGGCCTCCTCTCTCTCTTCCTGACTCTGATATCTGTCCTCTCCTCCTGTGCGATCCACGGGTTACCCTCTCTGATCACTGAGGTGGAACACTGCTGTGTCTGGCTCCCTCTCTTTGACCCACAGGGGGACCGGGTGGCTGAAGCCTCCATGGTGTGACAGGGTTTTCTGTAGTCCTGGAGTATCCTACAGGTGCGGATCCCCGATGTCCGGTACTTCTTTGGGCTGAACTTACACTAGTTCCTCACTCCCTTTGGGCTGTCTGCTCTTTGCCTTCTGTCCCCATCATGCTTGCGGGACGTCAGAAGGGCCACTGCAGGTCACTGGCTCGGGCCTAACCGTGGCATCGACCACCAGGACGTCTCCTAGAGTCTGCACACTTTAACTAACTCCTCCCCCAGCAGCAGTATTTATAGGGGATCTTGCCTAAGGTCAGCAAGTTGAGCTCCCCCTACTGTGCCGGGATGGAAGATGTTGCATGTAGTACCGTAGGTACCTGCTGTGGAAACCCAACTATGCATTAGAGAAGTCTGTGGCTACCTGCGTGAGCAGGGCACCACATATCCCCATAGGTAATTTCAGTACTCCTGGACTGAGCATTTTTGTTTAAACAAAAGGAATAATAATTATTAATAACATATTTACAAGTTTAAAATTTATAAAAATTCACAAAAACCACTGAAAAATGTTGGAAAAATAGAAAACAGGTAAGTCCGTACGGTGCTAGTCTATTCACCGCAGGCTTTTGAAAAAGAAAAGAAGTTTATTGCTACACCAGTCCTGTAAATTGTAGTCCTTTTAAATTGTAAAAGTGAGAAAGTCCAGTTCAAAGTTCGATAAGTCCTTACAGGTAAAGTCTCTGTAGGCTCAACAGTTCAAAATACACAACAATGGGGGGCGTAGCCTGGCAGCGATGGTGGCAGCTGCTTAGAGCGGGAGCTCTGAATGCTGCGGGCACCGAAGCGGCTTTACACAGCACAAGAGAGAGGACGGGACCTCCTGATCACGCTCACCTTCTCCCGGTGACGGTGGTAAGCTGATTGGCAGGGTTAAACCGCCCAAACGACAAAATGAAAATAAAATGGCCGAACTGATACGATCCCACAACGAACTGCTGGATGCTCATGACCAATTAAAGCAGCATGTGGAGAGAGTAACATCAAAGACTTATGATTTAGAGGATCGTTCAAGGCGAAATAACGTCCGGCTCCGAGGTGTCCCTGAGGGGGTTCCCCCTGGAGAGTTGCGTCCTTTGTTGCAGGAATTTATTGCCACTGTCCTTCCTGGAGTGGGTAAAGAACTCTTGGTTATAGACAGGATCCATAGGATCCCCAAGCCACCGTCTGTAAACCCCAACTTTCCTAGGGATGTCCTGGCCAGGATACATTTTTTTTAAATTAAGGAGGATTTCCTTAAAGCCCTGCGACTGCACCCAACCCTCCCGGAGAAGTTTGATGCACTGGAAGTTTTTCCTGATCTTTCCCCGGGAACATTGGCTTTACGACATGCCATTCAGCCCTACATGCGGGTACTGCATGACAAAGAAGTGGAATATAGATGGGGGTTCCCTACTAAGCTCATCATACGTAAAGATAGTAACACTCGTGTCTGCTTTACTCCAGGTCAGGCGGAGAAACTTTTGATTCAGTGGAACTTTCTCCCTCCTCGGACGTACTTCAGTTACTGCCTCCCCCAGGGCATCGAACCGAGGCTCTACAAAGCGGCACATAGACCCAGAATGGAATGAAACATGTCCCACAACTGTTCGGACCTGTCTTCTCTCTTCTTCAAGGACCCTTGCCCGTGGGCTCTCTTCCTGGAATTTGTTTGTGAATCCAGGGTTTTTTCTCTGATTTTTTATTTTTTTTTGTTCTCTCTATCCTCCTTCTTCCCGTTCTCCTTTCCTTTAACCCCTTGACCTCTCTCCTTTTACCTCCCCTCTTTCCTCCTTTCTTTATATTACCTCTACACTCCCCATCTAACTTCTCCCTCCCCCCTCCTTTTTTTTCTTCCTTTTGTACTCCTTTATATACAAGACCTGTATCTCCCCTTTTTTTCCTTTTTTTTTTTGGACCTGGGTTTCTCTACCTCAACTAGTGTGTTGGTGACACTCTGGCACAGGATATTTTCCTGTATTCCCCTTGTCCTCTAAGAGACAAGGGATGTTTATTTTTTTTTTTGTAAACTGTTTTCCCTGTTAGCCAACCTTTTTGGTTATTGTTGGTTTCCGAATTATCCTTTACCTCTCTTTCCCCATTCCCTCCCCCCTTCCTTCCTGCAATATTACACTCTCCCCTTTATTAGGGTACTGGAGAGCCTTCTTTAGAAGTTTTGGGCCCACCTTTTCTGCTATTTAGAATGTCCTAGGTAACCACCTATTATGACTTAGTCTGGACTGTCGGCAAATGTTAACGGGCTTAACTCGCCCGGTAAGCGCAGTCTTGTATGGAACCAACTCAAAAAATCTAGATGTGACATTTTATTTTTACAGGAGATCCACCTTTTGGAGCAAGACAATCCCAGAATGGCATGCCCTGCCAACCCTTTTCAATACTTCGCTAATGCCCCATGTAAAAAAGCGGGTGTAGCTATTTTTATTCACAGGAACGTTTCCTTCACCCCTATTGAAGTGATCCCCGACCCTGGAGGTCGTTATATGATTGTTTGTTGCTCAATTAATAATGTCGCATATACTTTAGTATCTGTATATGGCCCCAACTCAGGGCAACTTGGTTTTTTAAGGGGTTCTTTGCCGCCCTCTGCACCAGTGCTCGTGGCTGCAGACTCATTGCGGGAGACCTAAACATCCCGCTGGACAGGCGCATGGATTGCTCTAACCCGACCCTTCACAGGGGTGAATTGGGAGCTCTTGTCTCCTCATATCACCTGCAAGATATCTGGCGCTACCTGCTCAGTGACGAGATGGATTATACCTATTTGTCTCCCAGATTTAAGTCATACAGTAGACTTGATTACTTTCTGGTCGATGATCCTCTACTTAGTCAATGTTGTGAGGCCTCTATAGGCTCCATCACATGGTCGGATCACGCTCCTATCACCCTTAAGATAGTAGATCCTACAGCCATACGTCCACCCTCCTCATGGAGACTAAATGAATATCTGCTATCTTCCTCAATACATTCTGACCATATTGCCAATCAGATTTTAGAGTACTTCCAACAAAATGATAATGGGGAGGTATCCCGGAGAAGTTGTGGTTTACTCATGAGGCTTTTGCTTGGGAAGTCCTTATCAAACTGGCAGCTCGTCAAAAGCTGGAATGGGAAGCAGCAGTTAGGTCCCTCCTCTCCAGGATTAGGCATTTGGATGTCCAGCCCGGATGGTTTTTCTTACCAGTATTATGTATCCTTTGCACCACTTCTGGCTCCCTATTTACTAAAATTATTTACTTACTGGGGAAAGGAGGGAGAAATTAAAAAAGAAGGCCTGGAAGCAGTGATTTTTGCACTCCTAAAGCCCCCTACCTCTCCAGGCAACTTCCGACCAATCGAACTCTTGAACTGCGATATAAAACTTTATGCCAAATTGCTGGCTGGGCGCCTCATGCAGGTCCTTCCGACCCTGATTGGCATGGATCAGGTTTGGTTTGTTCCTGAACGTTAGGCATGTGATGGCACCAGACGGATTGTTGACCTGCTGGAGCTCCTGGAGAGGGGGAGATCCCCCAGTGCACTCTTGTCCCTAGACGCTGAGAAGGCTTTTGACAGGGTGCACTGGGGATACCTGGATGCGGTCCTCTGTAGTTTTGGAGTATTAGGCCATTTCAAACGGGATGTATTGGCCCTTTATTCTTCTCCCTCTGCCTCAGTTCGTGTTTCGGGCTTTCTGTCCTCTAAATTTGACATCACGAACGGTACACGCCAGGGGTGCCCCCTGTCCCCCCTTATATTCGCCCTTTTAATGGAACCCCTTGCAGCGGTTGTCCAGAATTCCTCTGATATCAAAGGTCTTTGGGTAGGCTCCGTGGAGCACAAAATAGGTCTTTACGCGGAAGATGTGATATTTATATGTACAGACGTTTCTTCCACTCTTCCCCATATTATGTCCACTTTGCATGAGTTGGCATTATACTACAGACTTAATTTGACCAAATCTACAATTTTCCCCATCAATATCTCCGCGCCAATCCAATTGAAAATCCGAGCTAACTTTCCTCTCATTTGGTCCCCAGAGGGGTTTACTTATTTAGGCTTATATATAACCTCCTCCTTTAAAATTGTTTGCTCTAATTGCTTCTGAAGGAGCTTAAAACGGACCTACAGCGATGTTCAGACCTGCCTCTGTCCTGGATCGCAAGGATCAATATAGTTAAGATGACCTTTCTTCCTAAAATATTGTACTTGCTTAGATATCTGCCTCTACACTTCCCACGTAAGTACTTAAATCTTTTTCAGGCCAGTTTGGGACGCTTCATATGGAGCAATAAGCCACAGCCTCGCTGGCTGAAAATAGAGTCCTCCCTAGCTCCCTGTTTTTCCACTAAGCTGCTTTTGGAAATGGCATTGCTGCAGTATAAAAACGAGCCTGGTTTACTGGGCACTATGGCAGGACTACTGGGGATATGGTCTAAATTATGCAGATCTTCTTTCACTTTTCTGTACCGCTACATCTCGTTACTGGTTGTGCAGAACTTGGTGGATTCACTTTTTCTGGCTTCCTGGAGACCTAGGGGTATTTATCGGGTCGAACATATTATGGATGAGAGAGGCCTTTTGCCTTTTTCATCTATAGTAACTAATTATTCTCTACCTAAAGCAACATTTTTTAGATATCTCCAGTTACGCCACTCTCTTTCTTCCCTTCCATTACCTACTTTAGAAATGGGCCCATCTGATAACCCCCTCCAACATTTCTTTGAGCCCGGAACTTCCAACCGTCATAGCGTAGCTATCATCTACAAAGCCCTCTCGGGAACGAAGGACCAGGCTAAATTGCCATACATGAGATATTGGGAATCTCGCCTCTCCTTCTCCTCCCCTCTAGTTGATTGGCTCGCCGCCTCTAACCATTCCTCGCGGTATTCCGGGTGCGTAAATCATCTAGAGCAATCCAAAAAAGCTTCAGTATGGTTGGTACCTCACCCCACAACGCATGTCAAAATTTAAGGGTTCTGGGCATCCTGCTTCACCTCTCTGTTGGAAGAACTGCCATTCCCAGGGCACCTTGGAACATCTGTGGTGGACGTGCCCCAGACTGCACTCTTTTTGGCGGGAGGTGGAACAGCTCTTAAGTTACCTTTACATGCCGCCACTGCGCGGTAGCAACTGCCTGGCAATCGGGATTTTTTGTCACGGTTGCCATGAAATTGCTACGAAGTTGCGGCGTGTGATTTGGGAAAGTGATCGGGTTTCTCGCAGTTGCTCCGGGTAGCTGTTTCTGAGCCGTGTTCTAAAATCTAAGGCAACAAAAAGGGAGAATTGCCATGGTAGTGGCGTGTAAACAGGCGATAGGGATGGAATCTGCGTCACCTAGTGATTTCCCAGAGGCGTGCCACAGCATGCTGGATACACCGCCCCATCAGCAATAATTGGTGGAGGCTACTTTGTTACCATTAGCTGTCCCTTCACAAGGCGCCATATTTAAAGAACTGTCCATTCACACTACACAATTGCAATGGCGTCATGTATTAGCCAGCCTTCCTGCGCAGGCTGGCCAATCATGACGCTATTGCGTTGTCCAAAGCAGCGTATTAGCTTCACGGAAAAAACAATCTGTCACGCCTATGTTCTTGCGGCGCTAAAGATGTATTTCCATATTCCTTTGTGGATAGCGGCGTGTGAAGCGGCGACGGTATTCAACAGCAAGTTATCCGCAGGATCTGTTGGAACATCCGGGGAACCACGATACCTTGAGTTGACAACGCAATTGCAGCGTGTAAATGCGGAATCGGCGATCGTTAGCAACCGTTAAAAACGTGCATGCGCACGTTCGGTTGCTACCGATTGCCAGTGATAGTGGCGGCGTGTAAAGGTACCTTTACAGAATATTTCGGGTCTGCCTTTGGTCTTTGGGGCCCCTATGGCTCTCATGGGGATAGGGCTGGCGGATATACCCTCTACGCTTAGACCTTTCTTTACAAATGTTTTAATAGCAGCTCGGCTTTGTATAGCAGCCTTTGGCGGGCCCTTGTTGTTCCATCTAAGGGGGCCGTCACACGCTGCGACATCTTTAGCGATATTGTAAGCGATCACGTGCACGCGCGATCGCTTACAATATCGCTCACATCGCTGGTGAGATGTCACACAGACAGACTCACCAGCGATGCGGAGCCGCGATCTCGCTCGTTACTATGGTACACATCGGGTTACTAGGCGCCGCGCATCGCTTAGTTACCCGACGTGTACCATAGTTACCATCTCCCAGCATAGGCTCTGCCGCTGGGAGATGGATCATCGTGGTGTCATACACCACGATGATGCAGATCGTTGCATCGTTCATCGCTAGATCTGAGAACCGAACCTCAGATCAGCGATGTCACGATCAAGCGATTTACCATCGTAAATCGCTTGATTACATGCAACGATATCTTGCCCGATATCGCTTAAGCGATCAAAAAGGAGATCGCTTAAACGATATCGGGCAAGATATCTCACCGTGTGACGGCCCCCTAAGGCAGATCTACTGCAACGAATTAACTCCCATTTTCAGTATGACTGGTTGCTCGCGCATGATCTCCACAGGAAATCGAAAATTATGCATTGGTCGGATCCATGGGTAACATCACAATTTAACACTATCAAGGTGGACTGCTCATCCCTGTCTTCATGATAATATGGTTTGTTTCCTTTGTGCTTTGCGGTTTGTAATGACATGTACCCTTAACAGCCCTTTCCCTGTCTCCCCTTCCCTCCCTCCCTTACCCTTCCATGTTCGTGTAGTTATTCCTAAATACTTATTGTTACTTTCCCCCTGAGTAGGGGACCCAATTCGGATGGCCTATGGCCGATTTCCGATCCCTGTTATAACCTTCTGTTCCTAATTCTTCAATAAAAACTTAATGGTGTAAAAAAAAAAAAACAACAATGGGTGTTTTCGGAGTAGGAGTCCTAGGTACTATAGGGGCCTCTAACGGTCATAAGTGATGTAGGCCTCCTGGCCCTGAGGTCACCTTTTGGCCAAGTTTTTACTCTCCCTAGACAGCTCTTTACGCCAACTCCCCTCTTTGTGTACCTGGCTTTTGGCCTACTCTTCACCTTTTGAACACTACTATTTACATTCTTACTTTATAATGGCTATTTACAAGTTTACTTTTTGTGTGTTCTACCTTACATTACTGTGCCCACTCTCCATACCTAGACGGGGGTTGACCTTGTGTGCATCTCCGTGATCTACGCACTACAGGTGTCACTGTCTCAGGTGAGGTTTCTAGTGAAGGGCTTGGTGCAGGTATGTCAGGTAAGCATCTGCGTTGCCTTAGTCTCATTACAGGGCTAGCAGGTGTACCGATTGCAACATCCTCAGATTCTCTGGCAACGGGTATTTCTTACTAATTCCTTTGTACCATCTCTTCTTGGGGCTGGTAGAAATTCATTAAAGGCACTAGGATGGCTCCATCTTGTTAAAGCCAATCTTCTGGGAAATCTCCTAAGATGGTTGAGATTACCTTCTCCTTTGGTTCTTCATAAACTTTGTTCTTGAACTGGTTCAGATTCTTGGACTGGTTGAGTTAGGGAATTGTGGTTTTCCCAATCTGTTGGACACTTTTTAACGTGGTTTCTGGACACAGTTTGAGTGGTTTTTCCACCGTTCTTGCTGATGAGGCAGACTTTTTTGTTGTCATATCCAGAATCTAGTAGAACATAGGGTTCTTGTTCCCATTGATCATCCAACTTGTGTTTGGTTCTTTTCCTCTTAAGGACAATACATCCAGGTGTTATTAGTTCTGCTGGAGCATGTTTGTTATAGTCCCTTTCTTGTTTTTCACGGGATTTCTCCAGGTTATCTTCAACACAGGCTTGAACCATTTTGTATTGTTCGAAGCGATGGGCATTCCAATTGGGATTTGTGTCATCTGCTTTAGGATCGACTACACCGAGTTCCAAGTCTATGGGTAACTTTCCTGTACGGGCTCTCATCAGGAAAGCTGGTGTACAGTTTGTAGAACTTACTGGAATGTGGTTGTACATATCAACCAAGTCAGGTAGTTTCTCCGGCCATTGGTTTCTTTCTTCTAAGGGTAAGATCTTCAGCACGTCAATGATGATATGATTCATTTTCTCACAGAGTCCGTTGACTTGGGAATGATATGGGGTTGTTCTGATCTTTTTGCACCCATACATGTGGCAGAACTCTTGGAAGATCTCCGCCTCGAAGGCTGATCCTTGATCTCTGAGGACCTGTTCAGGATATCCCAATGGTCTGCAGAATACATTCTGGAATGTTCTAGCAGCTGTGGCAGCTGTCAAGTCTTTTACGGGGGCAACCATTAAGAATCTCAAGTAATGGTCTACCATAGTCAACGCGTAAGTGTAGCCGGATCTACTTGGAGTTAGTTTTACATGGTCCAAGGCTACGATTTCCAGAGGTTGTTTTGTCACGATGGGATGAAGCTGGGCTTTCTGGCTCTGTAAGTCCTTTCTTCTCAGGCTGCAGGGTTTACAATTCTTACACCATCTTTCAATGGATGTCCGCATGGCGACCCAAAAGAACCTCTCTCTCAGTAGCATTTCTAGCTTCTTCCACCCGAAGTGACCAGTCTGGTTGTGATAGGCGTTCAAGACCACATGTATTTCTGATTTTGGCTTGATGATTTGTCAGACCATCTCGCGTGTTCTTGGGTTGATGTACCTCCGACAAAGCTTCTCTTGGTATATGAACAGCTTACTCCGCTCGCTCCACAGATGTTTGGCTTCAGGCTGGGGATTTTCAGGCAGCTTCGCTGACTCCTGGGTTGTCAGTTGTTTGATTAAACTGACAGATGGGTCATTGTCCTGCACGTCTTTCCAACCGAAGTGGGGCAACGGGTTCACCATTCTTGTAGGAGGGTCTTGACGGGTTTGCTGGCACTGGGTTACTCTTAGTTGATGGAAGGCAGGTCTGACAGGTGAGGCATTCTGGATAAGGCATCTGCGTTTCCATTCTGGTGCCCAGCCCAGTACTTGGTGGTGAACTGGTAGTTGGACAATCTGCCCATCCATCTCTGCTCCATGGCTCCCAACATCACAGTCTCCAAGTGGGTCAGCGGAATGTTATCCGTGTAGGCTGTAAATTTGCTAGAGGTCAGATAGTGTTTGAACCTCTCGGTGACGGCCCAGACCAAGGCCAGGAATTCCAGCTTGAAGGAACTATAATTCACTGGGTTCCTTTCTGTGGGGTGCAGCTTCCTACTGGCATAGGCGATCACCCTTTCCTTGCCGTCTTGCGTTTGAGAAAGAACGGCTCAGAGTCCCACATTGCTGGCATCCGTGTACAGCAGGAATGGAAGGTTGTAGGCGGATAAGCAAGGATTTCTTCTCCTGTCAGGGCTTTTTTCATCACTTGGAACGCTTCCTCTTGTTCCTTACCCCATCTCCATGGAGAATCCATAGACTTGCCCTTTGTGGGTTGGCCTACTAGGAGGTCTTGCAGGATGGCAGCCTTCTTGGTGTACTCCTTTAGGAACCTCCTATAGTAGCCCACCAATCCCAGGAATTGACGTACTTCCTTTAAGGTCTTGGGTTCTGGCCACTCCTTGATTGCTGTCACCTTGTCTGGATCAGGGGCCACGCCTTCGGCACTGACTATGTGTCCCAGGTACTGTACTCTTGGCTTTAACAGGTGGCATTTTGATGGTTTTAGCTTCATCCCGTATTTGGCCAGAGCTTCAAACACCTCTGCTAGATGAGTGACATGTTCCCCATAGGTCTTGGAGTACACGATCACGTCATCCAGGTAGAGCAGTACCGTCTCGAAGTTATTATGCCCCAGGCAACTCTCCATCAATCGCTGGAAGGTTCCGGGTGCATTACATAGTCCGAAGGGCATGCTGTTGAATTCACATAGGCCCATAGGTGTTGTGAATGCCGTCTTCTCTCTGTCTTCCTCAGCTACGGACACCTGCCAATACCCACTAGTGAGATCTAAGGTAGAGAAGTAATTGGCAGATTTCAACGCAAGCTAAGAATTCCTCTATACGAGGTAACGGGTAAGCATCTTTGTGTGTTATGTGGTTTATTTGCCTATAGTCTACACACATTCTCATACTGCCATCCTTTTTCCTGACTAGGACTAATGGGGCTGCCCAGGGGCTACAGCTATCCCGTATAACCCCTACGTCCTTCATGTCCTGTAACATTTCCTTGGCTTTTTGATAATGTGCAGGTGGAATAGGCGTATACTGCTCCTTGATTGGTGGATGTGTACCTGTGAGGATGTGTTGTTGTAACCCTTTTATCCTCCTGTCTCCTGTCTCACAGCCCTTCATATCAAAGGAACGGACAACTCCACAGCCGATTTTCTGAGTCAGCATGCTCTGCGCCAGGGCGAATGGACATTGAGCAGACGGGTGTTCCAGCAGATTGTTCGCCTCTGGGGTCTCCGGACATCGATCTGTTCGCTACCAGGGAGAATCGTCAGGTCGAGCGGTTTGCCTCCCTCCATGTCAGGGACTGTCCGGATGTGGTGGACGCTCTCCAGGTCCCTTGGGCATTCCCTCTCGCTTATGCCTTTCCTCCAATGTCTATTCTTCCATTGGTCATCAGGATAATCAGGGAGGGAGCGAGGGTCATTCTCATTGCTCCTTTCTGGCCAAGAAAACCGTGGTTTTCGTGGCTCCGAGCCATGTCCCTGTCGGATCCTTGGATCCTGCCATCAACCCGTCTCTGCTGTCTCAGGGTCCACTCCGTCATCCTCAAGTGCACGGTCTCCACTTGACGGCGTGGAATTTGAGAGGCAATTATTAAAATCCGGGGGGGTTTCGGATGGTCTGGTTTCTACCCTTCTTCTGAGTAGGAAGCCTTCCACCACTAACATCTACTGTAGGGTGTGGCGACAATTTTTGTCTTTTCACACGGCTTCCCTTTTCCGAGGTGGTCCCTACCCAGGCTATTTTGGAATTTCTTCAACAAGGTCGGGACTTGGGGTTATCAGTTAGTACCTTAAAGTTCAGGTTTCTGCCTAGGGGGCTTTATATGGGGCTAATGTTGCAGGAGATAGGTGGATTGCTCGGTTTATTTCTGCTTGTGAATGCAGTACTTCGGTTCACATTGCCAGTGTGCCTCCTTGGAATCTGAACTTGGTTCTGGAGGCGCTTACAGGTGCTCCGTTTGAGCCGTTGGACTCTTCCTCACTAAAGGTTCTTTCCCTTAAGACGGCCTTGTTAGTTGCCCTTACCTCTGCTCGGCAGGTTAGTGACCTGCAGGCTCTCTCCATAGACCCTCCGTTCTTGTCTGTCTTTCCTGATAGGATAGTGCTGAAGCCTGATCCCTCTTACCTCCCGAAGGTAGTTTCTCAGTTTCACCGTAGTCAGGAGATTGTCCTTCCCTCCTTTTATCCTGACCCAGTTACCTCTACGGACGTTAAGTTTCATACTCTCGATGTTCGACGGGCCGTCCTCTCCTACATTGATAGGACTCAGGCAGGGAGGAAGTGTAGGGCTCTGCTTGTCTCCTTGTCCTGCTGGATCAGAGATGCTATTGCTTTGCCTTATGAGTCTTCGGGTGTGCCTCCTCCGGATAGTGTTTGGGCCCATTCAACTAGAGCGATGGCTTCCTCCTGAGCTGAACGGGCAGACACGTCTATTGAATTGATATGTAAGGCGGCTACCTGGTCCTCACCTTCTACTTTCTATGACCAATATCGACTTGATTTGTCTTCTTGTTCTGATTTGATGTTTGGGAGGTCTGTCCTCCGCACGATTGTCCCACCCTGAGTATTGATCTCTGTAAGTCTCTCTGTGGGTGCTGTCGTGGCGATGGTAAAAGACCAGGTTACTTACCGGTAGTCTGGTTTTATGGAGCCACGACAGCACCCACTCACTTCCCCCCTTGGTTGCTTTTCACGGCTTGGCCTTTTTTTGTTTGGCTCACGTGTGGTGGTGTTGTTTTTTATTGTCTGATTTGAACTTGTACTAATTAGCGGTTCCTCTCGGTCTCTGTAACACAACTGAGGAGGCGAGGGGGACCGCCCCGTTTTATCTGTAGGTTTCCTTCCCTGGGGGCGGATCCCCTCTCTCTCTGTGGGTGCTGTCGTGTCTCCATAAAACCAGACTACCGGTAAGTAACCTGTTTTTTTTCTTGCAACCATTGACTTGCATTGGTGAGTCTAGCACGATAATTGGATCCACTCGCAGCATGGTGCAACTTTTTTCTCATACAGAATCTGGATGAGAGAAAAGCTAAATACAAACGCTCATCTGGTCAGACTCATTTATTAACATTGGTCAGAGTGCAATGCAAGATTTTCTTTCATTGCACTTGCCCGATTTATACACCCATGTGTCTAAGCCCTAAGATGGATACTTTAGAAAGTATCACTTGGGTGAGCTTAGAATACTAAGGAGATTTGGGAGCGTGGCCTGGTAGCTCATGGCGCTGGTCGCTTAGACTGAGAGCTCCCGCAGCCACGGACTAATTACCGGCTCACGGCGGCTCACACAGGCCGACACAACTACCCGGAAATAGCGGTACCACACGTGGATCACCAGCATGCCGCGAGGTCACCTGAAGTCCCGTGAAACCCCTGCAAAACTTACAGACGTCTTCAGCAGGAAGACGGCCCGCAATCCAACATGGCACCGGCCTCCCGCTCTGCATCCTACCACTCATCATCCAAAGGCAACACAAAGATGGCAGCGCTGGAGTCTGATGACATCCTGCTCACACAGGGCACGATGCAGCGTCTCCTATCCTCCCTCAGGGAAGCGCTGTGTGGCGCCCCACTAGTCAGTGTGCCACAGTAGGGGTACTGCACCCAAATCAGAGTGTGCAGTATCCCAGTCATTGGAGAATGTAATGTTGAAATGAGGCTCTCATCCCTGCATCCATACACATAGACTATAGGACCAATTGGCCAACCAGTTACCAGTGTAACCGGTCCCAGTGGGAGGAGTATAGGGTAGTGGAAAGCGGGAAAAGGCAGTTGAGTCAGAGAGAAAAGAAGAGCGAGTCCTAGAGGGAAGTCGCAGAGAGGGTGCCTAAAAGGAACTGCAGCCCAGACAGAAGGAGGGAGCCCAAGGGTGCCGGTGGACACGCAGCGCCAGATCGTACTATTATCCGTTCTGGGGGGATCCTAGTCCCGAACTGGGGAACCGGCTTCAAGCGTGATACAGGTGAGTCCAACCCTGAGACGCCAACACCGGTGGGTCGTAGGTCTGTCAAGCAGCCCCCGACCTTGTCCACGAAGCACAGCCCCACCAGGAGCTCCAAGCCGGGTTGAGCGCCTTAGACAGAAGGGTATCCTTATTACACCCAACGGGCCTGGTAGGAAGAGGGTTTGTGCAGGGCAGCGTACGGGTAGAAAGGAAAGCGCAAGGAAAGACAGAGGGACTAAAAGTAAAGCAGAAGGAACATCCCAGAGAGCCTTGGAAGCATTGCATCCTTTGGTGACTACCCGGCCAGCTGCCCGCATCTGTGTGACTATACCTGAGAACAGTTGTGAAAAGTTACCAATAAACACCCGTACAGAGCAAGCAAGTCTCTAGTGTTTCATTCTCCTTAAGTTGCGAAGCAGCTCCTGATCACGTTAAGCACTGTGACAGCAAGTGTTACCAGATCCTGCCCTGGGGACTCCTCTCCACCTGCGGGGAGCGACAACATCTGTCTACCCACAGTCCCCAGAGGTCTGCCGGCAGCGCTGGTGCCATCACCAGATACCGCAGTTGGCGTCACAAGACTTTACGCTTTTCCTTTTATTTTTATTCCCCATCTTTTTAAGCTACCACCAGGGCCACGGGCCCGGGGAGGCCACCAGTGACATCCCCTTACAGTAACCGCCTGGGTACCGAGTCCCCACGGCCTTGGGGTGGGTCAGCTGCATGATGACATGAAAGGTATGATTGGGGAGCTGCGGAGGGACATTAACAACTTGGGTGATCGCACAGATCATATTGAACAGAAAATGGCAGAATATGCGGCCGCACATAATGCCCTGGCTGATGATTATGCCGCCATGGAAGAACGTAGGACAGCCCACCAACTAAAATTATGGGACTTGGAGGACAGATCCAGGAGATGTAACAAAAAATTGCGCGGTATCCCTGAGTCCGTAGAAGACCCTGGATCTGGCTGCCTTCCGCACTGACTTCATTAAAGAGGTCCTTCCTGATGCTTCCGTAGGTTCCCTTGGGATTGAAAGGATTCACCGGATCCCCAAACCATGCCACATTAACCAGTCCTTGCCTAGGGATGTTCTGGCCTCCTATAGAGTGAAAGAGGACTTGGTACAAGCGATGAAAGGCCTGCAGGACTTCTCTGAGTCGTTCTCCAAGATCGCAATCTTTCCAGATCTCTCTACAGGGACCCTGGCTAGATGACGGGAATTCGCTCCCATATGCAAAATCTTGAGAGATAACATCCCACACAGTTGGGGCTTTCCGGTGAAAGTCCGGTTCACGCATGACGGGATCAGATATGTTTTTCACTTGCCTAAGAAGCTGGATCAGGCTTTCCGTGAATGGCAGATGCTGCCCCCTTCTAGGAAAGAGAGCCCTCCGCCCTTTCGAGCTCATAACAGGAGGCAGATGATGTCGGACTGGGAGACACCAAGATGAACCTACTAGGCCTCAGCTAATGTTATTGTTGTCTGGCCATAAGTTTCTGTGGTCTCTGCCTGCGGGGGGTAGATTCCCCTCCACCTCAGTGCTGACTTTTCACCTTGTGCGAAGTTACCTTCTTTCCCAGTGCTGATATATTCCCCCCACTGCAGACTGAGGTCTGCCTGTTTAGTTTACATACATGTTTGATGTTCTTCTTTCCTTTTGCTTCCCTCCCCTTCTCTCTCCCTGTCCCCATCACCCTGAGCCTGGTGAGGTGTAATCATTCACATCTTCTGATCTGTATGAGTGTAAAAATAGTTACATTGAATGTTAATGGCCTAAACTCACTGGCCAAATGATCTATGTTGTGGTCTGAAGCCTGACGTACCAAAGCAGACATACATCTCACCTCCTGAAAGAGGATAATTTACGGAACCACAGTCGCATTTTTCCTACCGCCTTTTTTGCTAACGATTCTTCAAAGAAGGATGGTGTTTGTATTTTTATTACGCTTTCCTTTTCTTTTCAGCTCCTGCAGGAGATCACGGTCCCCACTGGACTGTTTAGTATCCTCATTTGTACAATAGCCGGTTCTGTATATACTATTGTCAAAGCATATGCACCTAACTATTCCCCTGTAAAGTTTTAGATTGGTTTTAAAATCCATGGACTAGGTGGGGAAAGGTGGAATCATTATCTGTGGGGATTTTAATGTCACTCCGTCCAAGGCATTGGACTGCTCTTAGAGCTCTGTTGCAGTTCCAGGATCCTTGTGTAGCGTGAGATTTGCATGACATATGGAGATATCTGCAAGCCTCGGAGAGAGACTACACCTTTTTCTCATACAGGCATAAATCCTACTCTAAGATTGCCTATTTCCTAGTTGATAGCAAGACCCTTTCTGATTGTGTATCGGCCAAAATTGGCCTTATATCATGGTCAGACCATGCTCCTGTGAGTCTGGAGCTTTCCGTGGCATGTAGACCTCAGTCTCCATGGCAATGGAAACTAAAACCTGGGCTTTTGACTAGACGTGATTTGGGAGAGGGGGTCAAAGCGAGCCTTTCAGAATTTTTCTCCCTCAACGACTCTCGGAAAGTGACGGACAACACGCTCTGGGAGGCCCATAAGGCCTATGTCCGCGGTCACTTTATACAAAAATCATCCCAAATCAAAAAGGACAGAGAAAGCACTAGGTAATCTCTCTTGGCCATGTTGTGACATCTAGAAAAGGCTAACAAGGATGCCCCCTCTGCTTCTCTCTCTCTAAGCAAATTATCCAGGTTCGCATATAGCTTAGAACCTTCTTGCTGGAGTAACATGAGAAAAATATGAGGAAAGTTAAGACATTCTTTTACGCTATGGGTGATAGAGCTGGTGCGCTACTCACCAGACGTATTAAAAAGTCTGTCACATATTGAGGCCATGAGAGATCACACGGGTACCCTCCTCCGAAACCCCACATCTATTGCTGAGCTGTTCGGCCACTACTACTCAAAACTATATAACCTGAAGGATGATATTGACACCCCCTCCCCGTCCCAAGACGACATACAAGCTTATTTAGACTCTTTCTCTCCCCAGACTTTCGCCAGAGCAGCTAGATTCCTTAAGGTACCGTCAAACGCGGCAATATTGCTTGCAATTTCACTGGCAAATTGCTGGTTGCAGTGAAACCATGGACACATTGTTCTATTTGTTGCCGTGTACAAATGGAACAATGTATCCATGATTTCACAGCAACCAGCAAATTGCCAGTGAAATTGCTAGCAATATTGCTGCATGTGACGGTACCTAAACTCTCTCTTTTCTATGACTGAAGTAAGGCAAATTATGAAGTCCACCAAACTCTACTCTGCCCCGGGACCTGATGGTCTATCTAATGATTATTACAGACGTTTCTCCTCTACATTGGCTCCTATTCTTCTATGAGTCTTTAAACACTAGCAGCACACGAGCTTGATTTCTTCGTCGAGCCTCCAAGCTACTATTATCCCTATACCTAAACCCAGTAAACCTAGAGAAGATCCTGCAAGTTACCGCCCTATTTCCCTACTGAACTGTGACGTGAAGATTTTCTGTAAATTTCATGCATCTAGACTGAACCACATAACCCTGACCCTATTCAATCCAGACCAAGTTGGATTTGTTGACGGTAGGCAGGCTGGAGACGGAACCAGGCGTATGTTGGACTTTATTGGCATTGCTGCCATTGTTGTCTTGGGTCCCCGGTGTACTCCTGTCCCTTGACGCAGAGAAAGCGTTTTCACAGGGTACACTGGGGATACCCCTCTTCTGTTTTGGACAAATTTGGATTTGCTGGTCCGATCATGTCGGTAATGCTCTCTCCCTCTAATCCTAACGCTCAGGTGCTCTCCTCAGGGTTCTTGTCTTTTCCCATTCAGATTTCCAAAGGAACCTGCCAGGGTTGTCCCCTCTCCCTGATTATTTTCTCTTTAGCTATGGTGGAGTCCATTAGGTCAAATTAAAAAATTTCCAGATATCATGTGGGTCCCCATCAGCACCTCATAGGCTTATATGCTGACGATATAATCACTTGCACCAATTTAGACACACCTCTAGCAACTATCATGTCGTCCCTGGCCTGCTTTTCCTTGGTCTCCTACTATAAATTGAATGCGAGTAAGTCCTTCATTTTTCCTATTGCTGTTCCGCCGACCCTTCGAGACCGATTAAAGCTTGACCTCCCCTTTTGCTGGAAGGATGACAGGATTCCATGCCTGGGAATCACTCTCACTAAGGCCAGGGCCATACTTGCGTCTGCAATCCAATTACTGGATGCAGTTTTTCCATTTTGAGATGTTGAAAAACGCATGTGTTAACGCACCCATAGCCTTCAATGCAAAAAACGCATTGCAAAAGTGTGCAAAAGTGCAATTCGGTTACCGCATTGTGTTTTTGAGAAATCCATTTTTAATAGGGTCTGCAACTTTTTTGGTGCATTGTCAAAAACGCATGCATTTTTTTTTAACATGGGGTCTATAGCATATAGGTACCATGCATTAACGCATGCGGTACAGGATCCGTTAAAAATGGGTCAAAAATGTTAAGGAAAAAAACTGGATCCAGTAATGCATCCAGTAAATGGATTCAACCTCTCAAGTGTGGCCCTAGCCTAACCCACGGAAACTGGCCTCCAGTAAGATTTCAAATTTGCTCTCCATGTTGAATACTGAAATCTCCAGGTATCGCCTGCCATCTCTATCATGGATTGCTCGCATCCACGGTTTCAAAATGTTTCTTCTTCCTAAAATACTTTGTCTTCCGGTCTTATTGCTCTCCCGATCATGTTTCCCGCTAAACTCCAGTGCTTGGTTAACAGATACATCTGGACTAATAAGAGGACTAGAGTGACGGGAAAGATTATGTTCCTCTCGTATTCTCAAGGTGGTATGGGCGTCCAAAATATTTCTGGCTACCACAAGGCCATTATTCTTGAGGTGGCTAAATGCTGGTGGTCCCCCTCCGAGGGACTAGGCTGGATCAAAATAGAATCACACCTCGTTAGAGGACGCTCACTGCGCCTCCTCTTAAGAGGTGGAATCCCTTCATCCCATGAAAGTTGACCGCATCTTTTAACTATGCAAGCTACCCTTGCAAGTTGGCGTGAGATCGTTGGGGCCTGGGTCTCTCTTCCGGTGGGGACGATCAGCGTTAAGGCCCCCTTCCTCCTTCCATATACCTTGCCTGAATCTTACCCTTTGGACCGAGGCTGGGTTCCTCACGCTGGGGGACTTGATCCGGGGTGGCTCTTTAGTCCCCCTTCTGTGTACTGACATACCCAGGATAACCAACAATATTTGCAGGTTAAACATTTCTTCACGTCATTTAAGTGCTTGCCCTTCCCATTAGCCTCAACGTGCCCTTCTTTCTACCAAATGTTCCTTTTATATGACTCCCCACTGTTTGTAGGCCTTCCCAACAAATACGGGACATTACTGCTCTCCTCTTCTCATTGAGACCCATTCATATGCTCCGCTGGGAGGAGGACCTGACTTTTCGGGATGAGGAGTGGAGAGCTGGTTTACAAGCTGCTCGGTGATCTTCCAGGTGTGTTAATCACCTGGAATCGTTGAAAAAGATTCATTTTCTGTGGCATTACCCCCCGAATGACCTAGCCCACTTCTGCCCTGATAGGTCCGCTCTATGCTGGAGGCAATGTGGCATGACGGGCTCCTTAGCACACATCTGGTGGACCTGCCCCAAAGTCGCTCCCTTTTGGCTAGTTATTTCAAATCTGCTTAAAATGGTCACGAGCATAAATTTCCCCCTTTCCCCTCAACTTGCAATCTTGAATGTGGGTCTAGGCTCGCTCCCTCACAATGTTGTTCCCATGGTCTCGAACGTGCTTACAACTGCGAGAATGAGCCTGGCTGCAAAATGGAAGTCACACATCCTGCCTACTCTTAGTGACGTAGTGGATAGACTGAACATAATGTTTAATTATGAATACCGCCTCTTGCTGGACTCGCCGACTAGGAACAGAGTTGTAGCCAACTGGTCAGGTTGTGCCAGTCATCTTTTATTTTCTAGCTCACCTCCAGGGGTTTTTGTATTCTTGTGATTGCTTAGTCCTCACTTCCCCTTCCCACCCCAACTTACACTGTCGGTAATTTGTTTTAGTATTATAGTACCACTGGACATGTTTGATTATGTTGTTCTTTTTTTTCTTTATGTCTAACTCTTTATAATAAATTTGTCTCTATTCTTGAAAACTTCAATAAACATTAATGGATAAAAAATACTAAGCAGATTTGAATAAGGCTTCAGTTTTCCGAGGGGTCTAGAGTAGAGGGGAGAGACACAGGACAGAGTGGGTGCCGATCTAAGTGAAGGGGTAAAAATAAGTCGCAAGTATAGTAAAAGTAAAGGTTTTGCTCACCTTTTAAAAAACTTTGTATAAAGTATGTAAATCCACATCTGCGTGCTTTGTCCTGTGGTCAGTGCTCTCTGGCCTGCAGCTTAGCTCCGGACAGAGTAGGTATCCTTCCAGTATTGTTAGCAGATCCGTTTCGAGTGAAATTAACCGAAGATCGATGAAGAGTGATAATCAAGAGTTTCATTTGTACTTTGTTAATACCTGATGAAGGCTACCTGCAATGTTATAGCCAAAACGTGTTGTTTGTATTCTAAAGCTATCAAAGAGAAAAACTTTGAAATCAACCAAAGTATCGGATCCTCTCTGGAAGCGCTATCGATCTTTGATTAATTTCACTCAAAACGAATACTAAGGTTCGTGGAAAAAACGTGCGTCATGCATTAATCACCTCTATATCTCACAAAAGACTTGCCAATTCAAGTCAATGGTTGTGCAAAAAAAAAATTGTACCCCATATGGATCAACCGTATGGCATCACATTTTTACAGAAATTGCAATTATTTACCCAAGAAGCCATTTGGCCTTGTAAATCATACAAATGAAGTATAGATGAAAAATCGTGTTTTCTGTATATGGAGTCCAAAAATTTTTTTAGACACTCGTGTTAACTTGGACTGGAGGGGGCGGGGGCTTCTACTGTTTATGAGAAAGTCAGGCAGGGAGATGGAGGGAGGGAGGGTTTGGCTTAGAGCCCACAGGAGGGTAATACAAAGAAACCCAGCTTCTCCTTATGCTAATTGCTGTACACTCCATCTCCCTGCTGCAAACTTTCTAAGGACTTATAAAACACTAGATGGTGGCCTGATTCTAACGCAACGTGTATTCTAGAATACCTTGTAAACAGGAGTGAACTGCGTGACACTATGACCGACAGCCTTGTAAACAGCAGAGAAGTAGGTCACACTATGAGTGGCAGTTGAAATTGCGCACCAATATACCAAGCTGTGCTCCGCTTATTGGTCACCTCCAGCCGCGACGACCAATCAGCGCACTTGGTGCGAGTTTTAAAACACGCTTTGCTGATTCGTCGCCGCGGGCGCGCGACCAATCAGTGAAGTGGAGCATGGCTTTTTTTTAATCCCGCTGAGAACGCCGACCAATCGGTGCGGGATTCATATTTCCCACCAAGCCGCGCTACTTCTTTGATTGGTCGCCGACTGACTGTCGGTGTGCGGCAGTGTCGGTGTACAGCACTCTCAGTGTTGTACGGCAATGTCGGTGTGTGTCAGTGCACAGCGGTGTCTGTGTACAGCAGTGTGGGTGTACAGCACTATCAGTGTTGTGCGGTGATGTCGGTGTGTGTCAGTGCGCAGCAGTGTGGGTGTCCGAGCGCAGCAGTGTCGGTGTTCAGTCGCCGGGCGAGACTAATCAGCAGGGGCAGAAAGGAGCGGGACATGATGGAGCCAGCAGTGTCTGTGTTCAGTGGCCGGGCGCGACTAATCAGCAGGGGCAGAAAGGAGCGGGACATGATGGAGCCAGCAGTGTCTGTGTTCAGTGGCCGGGCGCGACTAATCAGTGTGGGCAGAATGGAGCAGGGCGGGATGGAGCTGGGGGTGGAGGATGAAGCGATCGGGGCAGGATGGAGCCGGCGGGGCAAGATGGAGCCGGGGGGAAGGGGGACAGGATGAAGCCGGGGGGGGGAAATGGATGGAGCCAGGGGGGGCAGGATGGATCCAGGGGGGATAGCGGGGGCAGGATGCAGCCGGCGGGGCAAGATGGAGCCAGGGAGGGTAGCGGGGGCAGGATGCAGCCGGGGAAGGGCAGGCTAGAGACGCGGGGGTGGGGGGCAGGATGGAGGCGGGAGGGCAGGATACCCCTCGCCCACCTCTGTTCTCACCTGTCTTCTCCAGCTCAGTCGCACTGTACAGGGGGCATGTGACGTCACATCAGCCCTCCCTGTCACATGACCGCTGTACAGAGGGGGTCGGAGCGAGGCGGCGGACGGGCGAGTATCATCGCTGAGGATTTTTTTATTTTTACTTTTACTGCGGGGGCCAGGAGGAGCGGGGAGCCGCAGGGAGCGCAGGCAGGGGGAGCGCTGGAGACGGGAGGGGGACAGGGAGTCTATGAGGAGAACCGCGTAATTTTTGAATTCGAGCACCGCACGGCTCTGTGGCGTCTGCGGCACGCAATTTCGGCCTCAGACGGAAGTGGCCATTAGGCAATTATATAGTAGATTTATCTCTGCAATCATACATGTAATCATTGAAGTAAAAGTCTGATTGCACTCAGTATCCCAAAGCCTGTAAGGGTACCTTTACACGTCGCGATATCGCAAAGCAACAAAAAGTCATGTGGCCTGGCCGTTGCAGTGGATATTGTTCGTGCGTTGTCGTGTAAATGGGCAATGGAACTCGAAAAAATTGTAGGTACGATATTGCAAGAAGATTGTGCAAGCCCTTCAACCGTACGATATTGCATATGCGATGTGGCAGGATCGTGCTGTGTGACGGTGCAACTACGCTCTTGTTTGCAACTTCCCCTATTCAATACAATGTTAATGCTCGGTCCCTGGGTTTGCTCATACCAGCGCACAAAAGTTGAGGACTACAGCCTAGTTGATTTGCCTGCCGATATCTCCCTGTGTGACATCTACTATACGATCTTGGACAAGTGCTAAAAACGTGCGTGAAATTGTATGTGATATCGTAAGGATATTGCAATGTGTAACGGTACCCTAAGCCACCGGCTTTACTTTATGGCCCTAAAACCTGCTGGTTAATTCCCTTTATTTTTTTTGTGCAGGGTGCAGCCACCCTGGCTGGGTAATTAGGGTGTTTGTTCTTGGGGGACACTAAATCAAGTAATATGGGTGTCACTAATAGGCTGTAATCCATGCACTACAAGTAACTGTGTGGTATGCGCCCTGTATGAGCCTTAACTTTATTATTATTATTATTATTATTATTAGGTATTTATATAGCGCTATTAGGATACAAAGCGCTGTACAAGTTAGGGGGTAGACAAAGACAAGTGGTCGAAAAACGACGACAAATCGACAAAACAATCGTACGGGTACAATGGGGCCAGGGATCCTTAACTGTGAGCATTTAAAACATGAAGCGACCACGTCCTCCATAAATGGTAGATGTGTGACTGGTGCTTCATCAGTATTTTCAACCTGAGCGGCTCCCACCTTTACCATGGAGACCTGCTGCATCATGCAGAGCAGGGGTCCCCAATTCCAGGCCTTGAGGGCCGCCAACAGTGCATGTTTTCAGGATCTCCTTAGTATTGCACAGGGGTTAGAATCATTACCTGTGCATTTGAGCACATTAACGCCCGTGCAATATTAAGGAAATCCTGCACTGTTGGCGGCCCTTGAGGCCTGGAGTTGGGGACCTCTGATGTAGAGTATCAGTATAGTGACCTGGTGCTGGTTATATATAGCAGTGTTGTTTTCTGACTTATTTCCTTTTTGGTGAGTTGCTTCTAAGTAGTATTAGTAACTCGTATGAAAGTTAACAGAAGGCATTAGTGCTAAATGAAAGCAAGCTATAGCTTTTATCAGAGCTACAAAAATGCCAATAATTAGTTGTGTTACCATAGATGGATAAAATAAGACTGTTCTCAAGAAAATCGTTTATTTGAGACATCTGAAACCTGCATCTATATACAGATACAATTATATATATAAAAAAAACATGGGAAATCAACTAAGAACTGGCAGCTGTGGATCAATCAGCTCTGGCAATTTTGATGCTCAAATGTCCTTGATAACCTCTTCCAGCTCTTCCTTGCAGTACATGTGAAACTTCTTCCCAGGCTCTACCGTGGCAAGCTGAAAAGGGGAGGAAGAAAAAATAAAAAAAAGAAAGAATGACAGTGGTGGGTGGAAGGTAAAGACCAGCAGGAGATGGACTGAGCAGCTGCTGCGAGTGTGATTGATGTCAACAAAGAATCTGCCATTGCAATACCCCAAATATAGCCACACACAACCAGAATAGCTCATCGGAAAGCGCCCCCCTCATCCATAGAGCAATCTGCTCTCCATAGCAGCTGAGAAATTAGAGATGAGCTTTTTACATCAGTAAAGCAATCTGGGTTCACTTCCTGAAGGCGAAGGGGTAAAACATAGAAGACATCACACACACAAGACAGAAAAGGAAAATAGAGCATGGCTACATGTTGTTTTACAGTTAAGTGTAGAATCACCGACCTCAATGTTTGTGGCATTCAGCTTCTCTTCCATCACTTGCTTCAGTATTGTGAGTGATGACTTAATGGCTTCTTTCAGAGTCATTGACTAAAACAAACAAAATGTTTAAGATCTCAATATATAAATACCCAAACCGTGCTAAAATGTGCCTATAGTCAATTGTCCAAAACCTTTTCCATTGATCCCTCATATATAATAAAAATTCCACTTTACTCTGATTAATGTGCAGCTTTAGAACACTCAGATGGGTATGGAATCCAGATTCCAGGGAGCGAAGATGGGAGAGTAATACGCAAGTGGTTGTGGATGATAGGAGTTTGTGATCTGTGAATTAGGGGCGAAAGAGGTGCCTACGCAGTGCTGCAGCTGGCAGAGATAGCACATGCTTGATACAAGACAATATAGTACTGTGTGCCTAAACCAGGGAACGCCAGGCCTCAAGAGCCACACACAGTGCAGGTTTTCAGGATTACCTCAAGGTAAAGTCACACGCGGCAACATTGCCAGCAACTCAGGAGCGTGGCGAAGTTGAAGCAACATTGCTAGCGAGTTGCAACATGTAACAGGGCAATTCAACGGCAATAAGTTACTAGATTGAAGTTGCCAGGTTTCTCAACATGTTGGGAAACCAATCAATGTTGCTAGCATTGACCTGTGTGACACCGCAATAGCAATGTTGAAAGCAACTTCCCCTATTCACTTCAATGATTTGTATTGGACGCTGGGTTGAGTTTAACCCTGCCAGTGAAAGTTGCTTTCAACATCGTAGCCGAGTTGCCGGAGATATCTCTGCGTGTGACATCTCCAAAGCAATCTTGGGAAAAAAGGCCAAAAAAAGTGCGCGGTCCCGAGTTGCCGGCAATGTTGCTGGTAATGTTGCCGCGTGTGACAGTAGCCTTAGTATTGCACAGATGTTGGAATCATCACCAATGCAGGCGATTATATTATCACCTGTGCAATATTAAGGAAATCCTGACCTGTGTGTGGCTCTTGAGGCCTGGTGTTCCCTACCCCTGGCCTAAACAGAGTAATGTCACTCACTAAGGAATAGTCCAGGATACCATCTCCAACATGTTTCAACGGAAGCATCCCTCTCGCTTCATCACTCCCTAGAATCTGGATTACATACATCTGAGCATGCTTACAACAGGGCTGTGAAGTCGGAGTCTGTATAAAATGGACCGTCTGACTCTGACAATATACAATCAATTTGGTTTAGTAGTTCAATGCAGTATGTGCTGTATATTTTTATTATTATATTATTGTGTTCTATCTAAATAGCTTTATTATTGCATCATAATAATGATTAAAAGCCTGATATTCACAATAAATGTATCACTTAAACATGAGCCATATGAAGGAGTCAGAGTCATGGAGTCGGAGTCAGGAAAATTGAGGAGCCCGAGTCGGTGGTTTGGCTTACCGACTCCACAGCCCTGGTTTACAAGCTGGACATTAATCAGGCTGAGATTTCATTTACTATACAAGCAGGATTCATGGCAAGAGTTTTGTTACATTGATTTTCCCAGACAGTTTACAGCAGCATTATGTATATATGGGTGTGAGAGTCAGTATATTTGGGTGTATTATAGTGTTAAGGGCCCCCTAACCCAAAGTATTATGTGAAATGTGACATGATCATGTGATAGGGACAAATCCATAAACGTGTGACTTGTGTGCTAGAGGCAAAAAAAGAACAATAGTGGTGCGTGTAGCCCCTGGGTCCCCGGTATTGCGGCATTGGCCCGCACACAGAAACCCTAGTGTTATGGCAGGGAACCGCACATAGCAATAATCCATTCTATTTTGTTATAGCCAAGAACAGTTAGTTACCACTAACTGGGACTACACCTAATATATAATATTTAACAACAGTTCCATGTAATTAAACAATCAAAAAGAGCCAGAGACTATGTTGTCTCAATCAATTGTAGCCCTATCAGCAAAAAACTCCTGATACAGTTAATTAAAGGAGAACAAATAGTCTTTCATATGCTTACAAAAGTGAAGGATATTATATTAACATCAAGCCACCCATTAAAATTTACGTGCAACAAGTGCTGAATGGGTAAGGGGTACAGTTTAACATAGCATGTGTTTACAAACAGCAGTTACAGATATTGCACATATTCCCTTTACATAAAAGCCCCCTCAACATGGCTAATTCATAGTTACAAATCATTACAATTTCATTGCATTTGCACATGATAAAGGGGCCAGTAAAGTATTTTTGGGTCATGCATACCCTGCAATGGCCGCTGGTCAGCTATGTTGGGACCCATGATGGGAGGCCCCCAAGTGAAAAACCCCCTAAGTACGTTTCGCTACAGATATTATGCTTTGTCAAGAGGATGCACCTAAATTTTAATCGGTGGCTTGATGTTAATATAATAAAATCTATCACTTTTGTAAGCACATGAAAGACTCTATTTGTTCTCCTTTAATAAGCTATTATATAATAAAAACAAATGTCAAGGACATGATTTTCTAGCACCTATCCTGTAAATGTCAGTTTATTGTCCTGTATCTGTTACTGCAGATTTCATGAAAGACACTGCAGATTGTCCTTGATCAGCAGCCATTTTTGAAACCGGCAATGTGATCAAGCCAGTCCCTCAGTCTCCACCAACTGAAAAGCAGCTTTCCATGTGAGGTGATGGACTGGACTCATCACATGTTCCTCCAGCAGCAACTCTTGTATAGGCAGAGGTGTATTAGTAAGGGCCAGAAAGTAATCTCCCCAACATGCCAAATATTGAAGTTTATTTCCCACCTCATTCTCCCCATAAAGGACGTAAAATGGTTGTCTATAGAGATAAGTGAACCTTTCCAGGTTCGGTTGGGGTCGAACTTCCGGGTGTTGAGCAAACCTGTTCGGGTCTGGAGTTCGGGTGCTTCACGTTTGCCAAGCACTGCAGTGAGCATCGCTGTGGTCAGGTTCAGTTGGTGCTTGGCTACCTGTGAGCCGGGTTGTTCAAGCGGCTCGCTCTGTGCTCAAAACAGAGTTTTTGGGTGCAGTGTGTGTCCAAAATTATTTTGAAAAAGCAAAAAACAAAAAAGCCCTCCCACCCCCAGAAGTGTTTTACTTATGACTGTTTGTATATGGGCGGAGAGCTGAATTGCCATTCAGTGACTTCAGCAACTGTGTGCCAAAACGTTTGGTTGCACCACCAGAAACCAAACTTCAAAAGGTTCACTCATCTCTAGTTGTCTAGGCTTTGGATAATACAATACTGGGAAATCGTGAGAGCGTAAATACCACCTTTAACTCCTTATGGGGAGAAATTGGAAACAACACAGTTTTCTGTTTGAAACTTTCTTATACACGTGTGGTACAAATAAAATTGCATGTAGTATTCAGATTACTTTTGCACTTCGCTTTTGCAAGTGCCGTGCATTATACAACTTTTCAGCATTTGTAGGACAAGCAGCATATTTAAGTCCATCTCCGCAGGGAACTAATAGGCTTTTGACCACTGCAGACCTGGAGGCCATTTTTCTTAAGCATTTGACTGCCATGACAATCCATTGGTACCCCCACATTGGTATTGCAAGGATTCAATGGGCTAACAGAGGGAATGTCCTCCCTCTTGTTAAAGGGTTCCTGTCACCTCCAAAACGCCTTATAAGCTAGCAAAACATGTCCCTGCAGCATATTATCACTAATCTCACACTCCTTTTGTCTCAAAAAGCATCCTGTGAAAGTGCATAAAAAGTTTTATAACTTACTCATTAGCGATGTTAATTAGCTGTGGCTATATTCTTTAGCCTTTAGGGCGGGGCCCTCCATCATAAGATCACGCCCTAGGCGTGATCTTCTATTCATATTGTATTCAGCGCCTCCCTGCTCTCCACGGCGCTGCCTGGGCTGTAATGACGCGAATCACGTCATTTCCGGCATCTGGTGACGTCAGTACACCCGCGCCGCTCTGTAGGCTTCAAACAACGCATTGCACAGGCGGCGTGGGTGTACAGATGTCACCCAATGCCGGAAATGACGCGATTCGCGTCATTACAGCTCAGGCAGCACTGTGGAGAGCAGGGAGGCGCTGAATACAAGTTATAAAACATTTTTATGCACTTTCACAGGATGCTTTTTTGAGACAAAAGGAGTGTGGGATTAGTGATGGGATGCTGCAGGGACATGTTTTGCTAGCTTAGGAGGCGTTTTGGAGGTGACAGGATCCCTTTAACTTCTCACATGTTATGAAAGATATTTTCAAAGGCATCTTGGAAGATAAACTACTGGTAACAGAGCCTTCTCTAAACCTGACAATGCAGGTGGAACAAAGCAACTCTTATGATCGCACCACCTCTGGGACCTGCATGTATGTCCTAATGAGATATATTAATCCACATCAGTTCTTACATGTAAGTACATGTGTGTTAACCCCTTCACCCCGGGATAATTTTCCATTTTCAATTTTTATTCTCCTTCTTCCAAGAGCCATACCTTTTTTATTTTTCCGTCAATATAGACATGAGGGCTTGGTTTTTGCAGGACAAGTTGTACTTTCAGATGCAATCATTTATTTTACCATGTAATTAACTGGAAAATGGGAAAACAAATTCCATGTGCGGTGAAATTGCAAACAGTGCATTCACATGTTTTTTGAGAGTTTTCATCACTAAGTTCACTATATGGTAAAACTGACATGTCAATAGAGTTCGTAGATATCAAACATGTATACTGTTATCTAAGTGGTGAAAACAAATTGAGTTTTTAAAGAAAAAGAATTGCACTTGTGCCATTTTCCGAGACCCTTAGCGTTCTAATTTTTCAGGATCTGGGGCTGTGTGATGGCTTATTTCTTGCAGCTTGAGCTGATGTTTCTAATGACATCATTTTTGGGCAGATGCGATGTTTTGATCACTTGTTATTCCATTTTATTGCAATGTTGCAGCATCCAAAAAAAAAAAAAAAAAAAGTGATTTTGGCGTTTGTTTTTTTCCGTTGCTAAGTTTACAGATCTGATTAGTTGATTTTTTATTTTTGATAAATCGGGCATTTCCAAACGCGGCGATACCAAATATGTGTATTTTTTTTTAAAAATAGTTTTATATTCAATGGGGCAAAAGGGGTCTGATTAGAACTTGTGATTTTATTCTCAAACTGCGATTGCTTCTCCTATCTAGAGACAGGCTGCAACATCTCTCTAGGGCGGCCGTCACACGCAACGATTTCTTGCCCGATATCGTTTAAGCGATCTCCTTTTTGATCGCTTAAGCGATATCGGGCAAGAAATCGTTGCATGTAATCAAGCGATTTACGATGTGAAATCGCTTGATCGTGACATCGCTGATCTGAGGTCCGGTTCTCAGATCTAGCGATGAGCGATGCCACGATCTGCTTCATCGTGGTGTATAACACCACGATGAGCGATCTCCCAGCGGCACAGCCTATGCTCGGAGATGGTAACTATGGTACACGTCGGGTAACTAAGTGACGCGCGGCGCCTAGTAACCCGATGTGTACCATAGTAACGAGCGAGATCGCGGCTCCGCATCGCTGGTGAGTCTGCCTGTGTGACATCTCACCAGCGATGTGAGCGATATTGTAAGCGATTGCGCGTGCACGTGATCGCTTACAATATCGCTCTAGATATCTGTGCGTGTGACGGCCGCCTAGGTAGGAGAAATGATCACTTACAGCTGGTGACCTCACTGGGAGATCGCCAGCAGGAAGTGATTCAGGACAGCTTACGGGGTCATCAGAGGACCCCGACCTGTCCAGGTAACAGACGGAGGTCCTGTGGTTGTATCACGGGACCTCTGATCCCGGTGGGCAACATCCCTTCTACGGGGCTATGGATTGCGTTATCAATCACTGACAGTGTGATTCAAACAGTTAACACCACCGATCAGATCGCTGGCGTTAGCTACACATCTCAGCTGATGAGATCAGCTGAGAAGTAGGGGAGAGGATGCGAGTTCAGTGCGTGAGCTCACATCTGGCGGAGGAATGTGGTCAATGACTTATATATACGTCCTTAGTCGTGAAGGGGTTAAAGAAGAGAAACCTTCAAGACCAAAGTAGGATTAAAACTTTCTGCCAAGAATTGAATACACTCACTCATTATAGTGTGTCAATTTTAACAAAAGTGTTAAAAAATGATGTTTGTACTTTGAGTTTAATGTAAGGCTGCTTTCACATTGCGATTTTGTTAAATCCGATGCAGTCTGATGAAAATTGGACAGCATCGGATGCACTAAATCGGATGCCATCGGTCCCATTTTCTAACGGATCTTGTTGATCGGATAAAAAAATCAGATCAATGGCATCCGATTTTGTCCGATTTTCTATCGGATCCGATTTAAACGGCAGCGGTCTGGGATTTGGAGCATGCTTAATACAAATTTTTAGATCCGATATCGGATCCGATTTTCCATCCGATCCGATCCCCATAAACTACCATTTTATTTTAATCGGAACGAATCGGATCCGATTTTTCACTTGGAAACCAAAATCGCAGCAGTCTATGATTTTGGCTACTGAAAACAATCAGACCGGATCAGAGGCAAATCGGATGCCATTAAGTGCAAATCCGATCACCATTGGAGAACAATGGGAGCTAATTCGAATCTGATGCAATCCGATTTTCATTGGACAGCATCGGATTTAACAAAATCGCAATGTGAAAGCAGCCTAAGATACTGGACCTCTTCCGCATATTTATAATAGAAACACTGATCATATGAAACCTACTCGTGGTCTCCAATTTTTTATTTTTTTTTTATTTGTAGAATGTCTTAAGAGTACCTTCACACGCCGCAATCTCGCCTGGAAATCAGAGGCGATCTAACGTGCGCGTGCACGTTTTTCATGGTCGCCTCAGATCGCCGATAGCGCCATTACACGCCGCAATCTCGCCCTGAAAGTAAGGCGATGTGTCGCTCCGGAAATCGCCTCACCTACAGCGAAACCAATCTTGGCTCATTCCATCGCCGCTTCACACGCCACAATTCCAAAGGCAATATGGGCGTACATGTTCTGCGCGGTGAGGAGATAGGTGTGCCACAGTTTACACCGTGCCCCATACACACTCATTGGACAATGCAACAGCGTTAGGATTGGACAGCCTGCTCTGGAAGACTGCCTAATACATGACGCCATTGAAGATGTGTGTGGTGCTGAATGGACAGCTCTTCAAATATGGCGTCCTGTCAACTGACAGCCAATGACAGCCAATGGGAACACAGTAGCCAACACCAATCATCACAGACAGGGCGTAGACTACAGAACGGGTGAGGCACACCTACGGGAAATCCTAGGCAACGCTGATTCCATCACTATCGCCCATTCACACACCACAACACGGAAATATTGCCTTCATGGTTGTGGCTGATTTCTGAGCACTGTTCAGGAATCAGGCGATGGCCGAAAGTCAATATATCGCCACAAAATTCTCAAATCACACGCTGCAACTGTAAGGCAATTTCATGGCAATTGCTCCAGGGCAACATTGCGGCGTGTGAAGGTACCCTTAAAGGGATTCTGTCAGGTAATTTTTCAGTATTAATGGTGCTCCGGCAGACCTTTAAAAACATGTAAAATCATTACTGTACCGTTTGTAGTTTTCTTGCTATAATAATTTTCACATCCTGTAGTTAGCTGGTGCACTAGTCTAGCTCATTACTTTCACAGCCGAATAGCCCGCAGTATGTAAATGTTATTTAAATGTCCACACTCACAGAAGCTGTTATTTTGCCCCTCCCCCTGTGCTGTGTTTCCTGCTAGTGTAGTGTAGTTTTCATTTTCATTTCTCCCTGTCCTGCTTCTGAAGAGGAGAGTGAGAGATAGCAGACACATGTCTAGTTATCAGATAAGGCTGTCTTCTCCTATGGCACAAGCCGTGCTGTCTATGAGAGATTGTGTGTGGTTTTATATGAACACTTGTTTTGTTGCAGACAGGAGGATACAGCCCCCTATGTGACTTATTTCCTCTGAACTTTGGTTGTCAAACAGGGCAATGCAGAGCAGGCATGATGTCACTACTTGAATATTCATTCCTTGGGGAGTGTGCAGCAGAGAATTAAGTGATCACTCACTGTGATTGACATATGGACTGAATTATTTGCAGTTCACAGAGGATTTGAGGGGGTGGGGAGGACATAGTATATATAAAGAAATACATGAATATAAAGAGCTTCACCAGAGAAATTAGAAAATTATATCACTTACATTGGCTTTTTGACAGATTCCCTTTGAGGCTAAACTAAATTGTACTTTTCAGCATATTTTCAATGAGTACACAAGAATGTTTTGGGCATTTCAATGCATGATTGCCCTTTGTTGAGTAGACTGTACAGTTTGGCATTTTACATGCTTTCATGTAATGCAACCAAGTTGCCTAGCTTTAGACTCACCTTATGATAGACCTCCTGCAAAGAGCTCTGTGCCCCTTCAGAAGCTGAGCCAATGGCACGGGCATCACACTGCACAAAGGTCCCGGAGGGATCCATGTGAAAGCTGCAGAGCACAAGCGGACATGTCACACAAAAAAAAAAAAACTAACACTATGAAGCCGTAAGAGAAACAACAATCATGACGATAACAGTACAAATTATATTATTGTTATATTTAAAGGTTAGCCTTGTGCATCATCTTGTGCAGATCAATACTTGAAAAAGCTGAGAAATTACTCTAAACTCTAAATGCACTTTGATGTTTTATCTCTCCATAAAGTGCCCCTCAAAATTTTTTATGAGTTTCCATATGTAACCTAAAATGAAGTCACCAAGTGAAAATTGTCCAGTTTTTGGTCTTTTATTCCTATGGCGTCCTATTTTATTATATATAGATCCACTGTATGGTTACAGGGGATAATCTTTTTATTTAGAGTTCATTTTAGTGGAGTTTACAAGGACGTGTTGTCAAAGTGTGGTTGCATTGGAAAAATGTATATACAAAGGAAACATTTTTTAATTAGCAGATCTAGTCTATGTGCATCAGCATTTTATAAACAGTGATATTCTATAGTATATGTAGAAAACTTACAGCTGCGGTCCTTTTTCATCTGCTCCACCAAACAGTAAAGCAACTCCAAATGGTCTACTCTAAAATAAAAAAATTAAAAAAAAATTACACAAAAATGTCAAAATCCTGTGAAAAACTACATTGCTGGAGCAGCACTTACCATTGCTCCAGGATCAGCATCTTCTTTCCCAAATTGCAATGCCAAGTTAGAAACAGCCTGTGTGACGCTCTCTACAGTCATCGTTTCATTATATGTAAACCAGTGATTCTGGAACAATAAAGAAGATGATGCATTAAAATCTATACAGAAGAGGCAACACTGGGAAAATGATTTGGTCATGTTCCTTACCTGGGTTTCAACTCTAGCTTTATCAATTAATGTCTTAGCATCTGCAATCAATCCGCTCATGGCACAGCCTAGATCAGAAATAGAGTGTAAACAGTGAGAGGTTACAATGAAATGGTGGTGAAAGTAAGAGACATGTTCATAAAGAAGCATAGTGATGAGCGAGCATGTTTGCCACTGCTCCATCGAGCATCAGGGTGCTCAAGCACGCTAGTTACTTCTCAATGAAGCATCGCGGTGCTTGAGCACGTTTGCTACGTCTCAATCAAGCATCGGAAGCGCTCAGGCAGGGTCATTACTTCTCAATCAAGCTCGGAAGCGCTCAGGCAGGCTCATTACTTCTCAATCAAGCTGAAGCGCTCAGCAGTCATTATCTCAAACAAGCATCGGGGTGCTCGGGCAGGCTCGTTTATACTCTATCGAGTATCACAAGGGCTTGAGCGATAACTCAAAACCCCGCCAACACATTTCACGGCTTTTTCACATGAGGCACAGGTCCTGTAAGTACCATACCAAACTACCCACAGATCCTGCAGGTGCCCAGAAAAAAAAAAAAAAAAAAAGACATCACCAGAACTCACCATGTGATCGCCAGGAGGGTAAGAAAGTGTGTGAGTGAGCGAGTGCCTTCCCCCAAAACGGAGCAAAAAAGCAGCACAAACGGACGATGCATATGTGATGCTTTTTTGCTAAAAGAGGATCTGTTTTTGGTGCAGAAAATGCACCAAAAATGGATCAGCAAAAAAACAAAGCACAAACGCTGTCTGATTTCAGACTAAAGCACCGTGGAAGGAAAAAAATTAACGTTTAACTTTTTCCCCACAAAAATATTGTTCTAGCCCCAAATGTTTCATTTTTAGAAGAGTAACAGTAGAAAATGGGCCACGTAATTTGTTGGCACTTTCACTCGAGTAAACAGATACCTCACATGTGGTGGAAAACTACTGTTTGGGCGCACGGCAGTACTCAGAAAGAAGGGAGCGACGATTGAATTTTGGAGAGAAAAATTGACTGAAATAGAAGTAGACACTGTCACGGGTTATTATCCAGTATCCCACAATCAACAGTGCGAGAGATGTGTGAACAGCCCAAGAACCTTTATTGCTTGAAAACATAAAAATCCATAAAACAATCCCATCAGAAAAATTCTTACAACAATTCCGCAGTATACTGTATATCCAGGTGTCTCTCCAGTGCCTTTGGAGAGCTGACATCAACTTCAGCATCCCACACAAAATACTCAAATAGTACTGCTCTGTCCTGCCTCAAGCACCTCCCAATATCCAAACCAGATCAATTCACACACTCCAGGGGGGCGAGTACAAATATTTGCAGGTAGAGGGGCTGGAATGACCAAGTAAGGATATGTCCACAAGAATTAAATTGTCAGACCCTCTGGAGTGTAATGAGTCCACAGGAAGAGGGGGGAAGGGGAAGAATACACAGTATAGCAACAACAAAACACTTGTAAGATCCAGAAAAAAATATAACCCACCATATCCCACCATCACAACCTCCCCCCTTTCAATAAGTGAGCATGCCATGGGGTCTACACAGACCTTTGGCCATCTCACTTTAGTCCACATTGCTCAATTGTCCTTAAGTCTTTGCACAATGGCAGGGTAGGTCGGTCTGAAGGAGCCTATTGTTCTTCTTGTCGAGTGTCTGCTCCCACAAAATCCAGAAATAGGAGTAGTGTTTCTGGTCCACGCTGCCTGCCCGATAAAAGATGCACAGGGAGCCAACAATTGTATCTGCTGCTCCTTTATTCCTCCTCACACCAACGTGTTTCGATGCAAACCTTGCACCTTCCTCAGGGTTTACATGTATGAATGGGGCAATACTATGGGCTCTCAGTTAAGAGTAGGGGGTGTCATGGCAGCATCAGTGGGGCGATGCTGCGTGTCCTGGGCAGGGAGGAGGGGGGGGGGGGTGTCCCGGCAGCACTAGTAGGGCGATGCTGCTGGCCCAGAGCTAGGAGAAGGGGGGTGTCCCTGCAGCATGAGGGAGCGATGCTGCCATCCCTGCACTGGGAGGAGTGGATGTCACAACAGCACTAGTGGGGCAATGCTGCGAGCCAGTACTGCGAGGAGCAACAGCATTGCCTGCTGCCAACAGTTCAGAAGCATTATGCAGCAGGCCTGATGGGGGAGAAAAAAACTATAACATGGTTGACATGTAATTAACAAAACATGGTTGTCTATACACGTTACCTATATGAGCATCTATTTCTACAATCTTTTCAATGCTGTTTGGTTCCATCAATGGAGATGTGATTCTCTTCTCAACTGCAAGACATACACCCTCCGATGTCTGGATACCGATGGCTGTAGAGCCAAGCTGTGGAATACAAAGTATGATTAGTGGCACAGAAAGTCCCAATAACCCATAAAACAGTGCATTTATCCGTCAAGTTTACACTATATGAAAAGACACATATGTAGGTTTTCTCACTAGCTGACATGAAATCAGAATAAACCTTTCCCATTTATCTTAATTAGGATTACCATAATTGTTAATTTTTACAATAATGAGAGAGAATTTTTAAGGCATTTTTATTCTTTTCTGCAAAGTCACATGTTTACAGACAATAAGATTACTATGCCTGTAAACAAGTTGGGATAGCCTATATGATGATGTCATGAATTTTCATATTTCCGATAGGTTTATTGGCACCATCGGAGTTAAAGAGACACACCTGTATTTTAATGGACACCTGAAACATACTGCTTCTTTGTGTAGCATCATGGGAAATTCTAAAGATATCAGCCAAGATATCAGGAAGAAAATTGTGGACTTGCACAAGTCTGGTTCATCCTTGGGTGCAATTTCCAGAAACTTGAAGGTGCATCATTCATCTGTACAAGCAATTGCAGTGGAACCTTGATTTACAGCATAATCCATTCTGGGAGTGTAGCTTGTAATTCAAATCACTTGTATATCACAGCAAATTTTCCCATAAGAAATAACTGAAACACAGACGATTCGTTCCAAAACCCAAAAATATCTACTGTATTCATTTACATGCACATACAGAACGGTAAAATTAGTACAGTAATACAAAATACTGTACAGTAAAACCATCATGCCCTTGTAGGTCCCATCATCCCCTTGCAGCCTCCAATATCCTCCATCAAACCATGCAGCCCCCATCATCCCCATGCAGTTTAAAGAGGACCTGTCACCAAAGCAGGCATGGTGATCTAATTACAGCACTGGATACAGCAAGTCTCCAGCATGCAGACAAGGGGTCCATAAGCACTTGAGCAGCCCTGTACCCCGAGATAATACAGTTAGAAAACTTACATGCTACAGCCACTAAGGAGGTGGCTAGGGGCTGCAGCCAAGTGCAGATTCACACCCCCTGCATGTGTAATCTGCCCACCGATGCCAATCATTCTCTCCCTGTCTGCAGCATTTAAACAGAGTTTTTTTTCTCTCTCCCAGAAAGTCAGTTAGCACCGCCCCCTTTATTTATTCACCATGTCTACTCACTGACGTGTCGGTATGATGCCTCAGGTCGGTGAGTTTGTAGATATCAAACATGTATACTTTTGCTTTTATCTAAGTGGTGAAAAAACAAAACAAAATTAGACTAAGACCAGCTTCCCACTGCGGTGTGATCAGGTCCAGGGCTGTCTGATGTTAATCGGACAGCCCCGGACCCAATTTGCAAACAGAACCTCTGGTCCGGTTTGCAGCCGACTTCCGAAGATTGCAGCTGCTGATTTTTCAAGATCGCAACTAGCAGGAGCTAGCCGCGGTCCTGAAAGCTCAGCAGGAGACAGCTGGTGGTGCTGAAGTTTAGCAGCGCTCGCTGCTAAACTTCAGCTGCCGGCGTCCGGTTCCCGGATTCGATGGTTTTGGGAAGATCCGATTTGGGCAGATTTGCAAGCAACGTTTTTGTGTCCGGGAGGAAAATCCGAATTCACCCGGATGCTCCCGGACAGATGGAAACCGGATGGCACATACAGCCCTATGGGGCCAGATGGCAGCTATTATGTCAAAATCAAGTCCGAGGCTGTCACGTTTACACCGGACAGCCCCGGACCTGATGCTGCCGGGATGTGAATCCTCCACGACAGCACAGCAGGAGGTTGCCTCTTGGCCCCAATACAGGTAGGAAACACAAGAAAGAGGTCAAATAGCCCTCCTACCTCCTATCACCAGTGTTTATCAAGGACCAACAGCAAAAAGAAGTTCCAAGATTTACTTACACAAGGAGGAAAGACATTTTTGTTTAATTCAAAATAGGGAGGGAATTACTCGTGCTGTCGTGGAGGATTCCCAGAAAGAGAATTACCGGTAAGTCTAATTCTGTTTTCTCCTCCCATCATCCACGACAGCACAACAGGAGTAATACCAAAGAAAAAAATGTTTAGGGAGGGACAACAGCTTGAAGGACTTTCCATCCAAAGCCCAGATCCTTATGTCTAAGAATTCAAGAAAAGGATTAGCTCCAACCACCTAATATTCCCAGGACTCCCAGGTAAACCGGAAGGTGGCTTGGCAACCACCAGTAGCAATAGAATAAAGGTGTAGAATCCGGTGCCACAAAATTTCTTTTTATTTCCAAAAAATTAATTAAAGTATTAATTTTTTGAAAATAAAAAGAAATTTTGTGGCACCGGATTCAACACCTTTATCCTTATGTTTAAGGACATCAAGTTGATAATGCTTGTTGAAGGTATGTATGAAGACCAAGTGGCGGCTTTGCAGATCTGCTTGATGGTAGCATCCGCCTTTTCGGCCCAGGAAACAGATACTGCACGGGTGGAATATGCTTTCAGGCTGCTTGGAGGAGATAGATCTTGACATGAATAGGATTCCAAAATGGCATGCTTGATACATGTTGCGATCGTACTTCTGGAAGTTTTTTACCCTTGTTGCGACTGCTAAACTGAATAAACAGATAATTATCCTATCTCCAGGATTGAGTTTGCTGCAGATAGAATAAAACAGTTCTGTGAACATCTAAAGCATGAAAGTCTCGCTCCTTTTCATTCTTGGGGTTTTGACAAAAGGATGGTAGGACAATCTCTTGAGATGTATGGAAATCTGACAAGACTTTAGGAAGAAAAGATGGATCGAGTTGTAGAACAAGTCTGTCATTTAAAATGTGGAGATAAGACTCCGTAATGGAGGGAGCCTGGAGTTCACCGAGTCTCCTAGCCGATGTTAAGGCCACCAAAAATGCTGTTTTCCAGGAAAGTCTACTTAAGGATATAGATGACAAAGGTTCGAGGGAACATGAAAAAAACAAAATTGAGAGGCGCAATCTTGAATAATACCCGGTGGTCTAATGGGGATATATTGTTAGTGGGGGTAATCACCACTCAACCTGGACTGGTTGTGCTGTCCGTGCACAACCACGGTGTCAGCGTGTAGCTGCTGATTCTAATTTATCGCTCCAAGCGTCGCCGCTCCCAGCCGTCTCCTTAGGTCACGTGTTCCGCCTAGGTCTTCTAATCAGGGATCTCTGACATCAGGGCAGGTTCTTTGATTCTCTAACTAAGCTTCCTCACTACTGTGCAGCTCCAGCCAGATTCCATAAGGGATAATGGTAATGAAAGGCAGTAATTCCGGTATTATTTAGGAGCGCTCAGTAAAGAGAAGCAGATATCAATAATTAAAGTAGACCTGTTTATTCTGGTTTGTCCACTACGCGCGTTTCAACAGCGACCTGCTGTCTTCCTCAGGTGGGGGAGGAAGACAGCAGGTCGCTGTTGAAACGCGCGTAGTGGACAAACCAGAATAAACAGGTCTACTTTAATTATTGATATCTGCTTCTCTTTACTGAGCGCTCCTAAGTAATACCAGAATTACTGCCTTTCAAAGGTTCGAAGGAAGGCCTAGACAGCACATTTAGCACGATGTTAAGATCCCATGGTGGACAGGAGTTCAACCGTGTCGGACAAAGTCTTGAAGCTGACCTCATAAATATTCGTATACATGGATGATTAGCCAGGGCTTGATCGAAGCAAGTACTGTGAGTCGAGACCTGCACTTTGAGGGTACTAGGCCGCAACCCTTTGTCAACTCCATCTTGTAGAAAGTCAAGGATCCAACAATGTTGGGCTGAAACGGATCCGGAGGAGACGTGCCACACCAGGTATGAAAGACTTTACAGACTTTAGCGTAGATCGTGTTTGTCACAGGTTTCCTACTGCCCTGTAGGGTAGTGATGACTATCAATAAGTTCTCTCAACCTCAAAATGTTGGCTTCAGAAGCCAGGCCGTTAGACGAAGATGTACCAGGTTGGAGTAAAGGATCGGACCTTGATGAAGCAGGTCTGGAACCAAAGGTAGGATAATTGGTTCTGCTGCTTTCATGGAGTGGAGAGCGGCAAACCAACTCCTTTTCGGCCACTAAGGAGCGATGAGAATCGTGAGTATCTTCCCTGTCCTGATTTTCTGGATTGTTCTGGGTAACAGTGGTATCAGGGGAAAGGAGTACTAGAGACCGAACTCCCATGGATGACCCAGAGCATCAACAGCCCTGGTCCCGGCGAAAAAGAGAATTTTGTTTACGTACCGTAAATTCTTTTTTCTTTAATCATCAATGGGAGACCCAGACAATGGGGTTTAGGGCACTGCCCTCCGGAGGTCACACTAGGTACTACAAGTTTGTAGACACCGCCTCCTCCGCTTATAAACCCCTACCGCAGGGAACATCCTCAGTTTGGTCCATAAGCTGCGAGGAGGAAAGAAACCACACCCGAAACATCGGGAAGAATGCCGTGCACAGACGGTTTAACAACCCGGCAAACACTGTCTCAACAGAGAACAGAGCAAATGCAAAACATGCAACGGAACAACTGGGTGGGTGCTGGGTCTCCCATTGATGATTAAAGAAAAAAGAATTTACGGTACGTAAACAAAATTCTCTTTTTTCTGGTCATCATAATGGGAGACCCAGACAATGGGGATGTCCTAAAGCAATACCCCAGGGCGGGAAGAGTTCCTCAACAAGACGGATAACACATGGTCCCCTTTTAAAGGTGGGCAACCGCCGCCTGGAGAACCCGCCTGCCCAAACTTGCATCCGCAGAGGCATGGGCATGCACCATATAGTGCTTAGAGAAAGTGTGTAGGCTGGACCAGGTGGCTGCCTGACACACCTGTAGAGCAGACGCTCGATGTCGCAAAGCCCAGGAGGCACCAACCGCTCTGGTAGAGTGAGCCTTCAATCCCACCGGGAGAGGCAACCCAGAAGCCCGGTAAGCCTCTTGAATGGAAGCCTTAATCCATCTGGCCAATGTCGACTTTGATGCCGCTGACCCCTTACAGCGACCTGTCGTAAGAACAAATAAGGAATCCGAACTCCTAAAGGAGGCGGTCCTGGACACATAAATGCGTATCGCTCTCACGAGATCCAAAGTATGGAGGTCGTGTTCAACCTGATGAACAGGAGCAGGGTGAGACAGACGAGATAGAGAAACATCTCTCAGCGGCTCAAACGGTGGTCTCTGTAATGCCGCCAGGACCATGTTGAGGTCCCAAGGGTCCAGAGGTCTCTTGTAGGGCGGAACCATCCGTGACACCCCCTGCAGAAATTGACGGACCTTCGGGACGAGCGCCAATCGCCTGTCAAACAGCACTGAAAGTGCTGATACTTGACCTTTCAAGGAGCCAAGGGATAATCCCAATTCCAAACCCGACTGTAGGAAAGCCAACAACGTCGGGATGGCCAAGGGCCACGGAGACCGTCCACCAGAGGCACACCAAGTAAAAAAGATTTTCCACGTCCTGTGGTACATCTTCCTTGAGACTGGCTTCCTAGCCCGATTCATAGTGGCAACCACCGTAGGGGAGAAACCCCTGGATGTCAGTAGCCAGGCCTCAAGAGCCATGCAGTCAATCTGAGGGCCTTGGAATTGAGGTGGAAGAATGGGCCTTGCGCGAGTAAATCTGCGCGTTCTGGAAGAGCCCACCTGTGTCCGCCTGACAGTTGCCACAGGTCCGGATACCAGGACCTCCTGGGCCAATCTGGAGCCACTAGAATGGCTACCCTGCACTCCGACCTGATTTTCCACAGCACCCTGGGAATCAGAGCCAGAGGCGGGAACACATACGGCAGACTGAATCTGGACCAAGTCAAGACCAGAGCGTCCGCTCCCAGAGATTGGGGATCCCATGACCTCGCCATGTATTGTGGCACCTGATGATTCAGCCGTGAGGCCATCAGATCCACGTCCGGAGTGCCCCATCTGCTGCAGATGTCCTGGAAGACTTCTGGATGAAGAGACCATTCTCCGGCGTCCATCCCCTGTCGGCTCAGATAGTCGGCCTCCCAGTTTTCGACCCCTGGGATGTGAACTGCGGATATCAGGCAGTTGTTGTCCTCCGCCCAGGATAGGATGCGGTGGACTTCGGCCAGAGCCTCTGCACTCCTGGTTCCTCCTTGATGATTTATATAAGCGACGGCCGTCGCATTGTCGGACTGAACCCGAATGGGTTGTCCTGAGAGGAATCTCTGAAACGCCAGGAGTGCCAGATAAACCGCCTTGATCTCCAGTACGTTGATCTGCAACGCCGACTCCGACTGAGTCCAGAGGCCTTGGGCCCTGTGGTGTAAGAACACCGCTCCCCAGCCCTTCAGACTGGCGTCGGTGGTCACTACTAACCATGACGGTTTCAAGAAGGACCGGCCCCGAGACAAGTGATGTGGCTGTAGCCACCACTGCAGGGAATCCCTGGTCGGCTGGGAAAGGGTCACCAGCCGATTCAGAGAAATCGACCTTTTGTCCCACCTGCGGAGAATCTCCAGCTGGAGAGGACGGAGGCGAAATTGTGCAAAAGGCACCGCCTCTATTGCTGCCACCATGCGCCCCACCAGCATCATCAACACCCGTAGGGATGATTGTGGTGACAGGAGGACTGTTTGCACTCCTGAGTGGATCGCCATCTGTTTGACTCGTGGAAGAGACACCAGGGCCGAGGCTGTGTTGAAGTCCATGCCCAAATATGTCAAAGACTGGGTCGGAACTAGCGTTGACTTCCGAATATTGAGGAGCCAACCGAACTGTTCCAGAGACCTCATGGTCACATCTAGGCTCTCTTGGCAAAGGTGTTCTGATGGCGCCCTGACCAGTAGGTCGTCTAAATAGGGAATGACGGTATGTCCCTGCACGTGCAGGAGAGCCATCATGGAGGCCATCACTTTTGTGAACACCCGCGGTGCCGAGGCCAACCCGAACGGCAGCGCCACAAATTGGAAGTGTTCTTCCCCCACTGCGAATCTCAACCAGCGCTGATGAGCCGGTGCAATGGGCACGTGAAGGTAAGCGTCTCTGATATCTATGGACGCTAGGAAGTCCCCCTGTGACACAGCTGCGATCACGGAGCGCAGTGATTCCATACGGAACTTCCGAACCAACACGTGATGGTTGAACAACTTCAGGTCCAGCACCGGGCGGAAGGATCCGTCCTTCTTTGGGACGATAAAGAGGTTGGAGTAAAAACCCCTGAACCTCTCCCCGGACGGCACCGGTATCACCACTCCGTCCCTGCGGAGACCCTCCAACACCACGAAAAAAGCCTGAGCCTTTTCTGGTGATGGGACCGACCGATGGAATCGGGATATCGGTTTTGACGTCAGCTCTATCCTGTAACCTCGCGAGACCACGTCTCGAACCCACTGATCTTGAACGTGAAGTAGCCATTTGTCCTGAAAGCGAGACAAGCGGCCCCCCACCTGTGGGGAGGTAGGAAGGGAGAGCGAGTCATGTAGAGGCGGGTTTGGGGGTGGCAGCCGCCGCCCCCGCCGGCTTCTTTGGACGACTCTTAGAGCGCCACTGAGAAGCGGGCTTTCCCCCTCGGTCCGCGCGAGCGGACGGTGCTGATGACTGCGAACTGGAACGAAAGGACCACTGTTTTGGGTTCCTTTTAACGGTATACCGTGGCTTAGGCTTATTCTGCGGTATCTTAGACTCAGCAGAATCTTTTATCAGCTTGTCCAGTTCGGTGCCAAAAAGCCTGTCACCAGCGAACGGAAGATTCTGCAAAATCTTCTTAGATGTGGCATCTGAGTCCCAAAGACGCAGCCACAACAATCTGCGGATCGCTATAGCATTGGCCGAAGCCACAGCTGAGCGAGTGGCAGTTTCCAGAGGCGCCGTCCTGGCGTAGTCCGCATAGGCCCTTGCCCTCTCGGTAAGTGCCAAGACCTCTGGACTGGATCTTGCCAGGTCAGTGATACCATCCAAGCACGTAGTAATCGCTTGTAAGGTCCAGACCGTGGCAAAATTAGGGGCAAAGGAAGACCCCACAGCCTCATAGGAAGACTTGGCGAGTTGCTCAACCTGTCTATCAGTCGCATCCTTCAGCGAGGAGCTATCAGAGGCAGAGAAAAGGGAGCGTGCAGCAATCCTGGTCATGGAAGCATCCACCTTCGGGGACTGCGACCACTCCTGAAGCACCTCCTGGGGGAAGGGGAAGCGATTGTCCTTGGGTTTACGGACATAACGCCGCCCGGGATGTAACCTGGGAGCTCTAACCACCCTTCCAAAATTAGTGTGGTCCATGAAGGAGCCACTTGGTCTAGCCTCCGGCCGCAGCCATTGATAGACCTCCTTCGGGTGCACCGTCACCTCCTCAGGGGGTGTCACGAGACGTAAAGTCTCGTTGATAGAGGACACCAGATCCTCCACCCCGTCTGGTGGTTCAGATACAGACACAGACCCGAAATTTGAACCCCCATCATCGTCCTCACCATCAGAGGAACGCTCCTCCTCAGAGAGAGCCTGGAGCTCGGGTGAATCCTCACGACGAGCCCGCTTAAGGGGTCTCACGGCAGAAGAGGGAGACACCCGGGGGTAACTGGACGGAGTAGCTGGGCTATCCAGCCTCCTATTAAGTGCCTCCAGGGATTGCGACATGGAGGACAACTGGGACAACAGAGATTCATTGATCTTATTCTGAGTCTCCCATGGCCCTGAGATCACCTGAACCTCAGGGTATAGCACCGGAGCTGCTGACTCAGCAGTGTCAGTCCGGGCCTCTGGGCGTCCGCAGTTATTGCAGGACCCCTCCACCAGTGTTCCATTGCATGTAGCACAGGTAATGGTGGTCTCTGCCGCCCTAGCAGCACGCTTCCTAACTGAGGACATCGCCACAGTAGGGGAAGATAAGCCAAATTGCAGACAAAAAACCGGGAGTCCCGGTGGCTTACCGACCGCAGCAAAGCGGTAGGAGGAAGCGGTGTGTGTGTGTGACCTCCGCGATAAGTTCCGGTCTCCCCTGGAGTGCAGACGCACGCTGCATACAGATCCCAGCCGGGAAGTGAGGGTAAAGATGGCCGCCGACAGTGAAACTGTGGGCGGCGCCGAAAACACGCGGGAAACACACACACACGCCCATCGATGACGTCACCGCACGGGCTGCTTCCCCATCCTCCAAGCAGCCTCAGCATGAAGGTGCCGGAGCCCGCAGCGCGGGAAAAAAGTGTAAAATACTACACACAGACTGCATGTATAAACAATCATCCGCAGCCCACGGCCTCAGCCCCTGTGACACACAGGGCGGTCAGCCAGGGTGACCCCAGCACAGGGTACACCAGCAGATCCGCGGACCCGAGGGTAACGCGCGGTCTGAGTGTCAGGACACATAAAGTGACAGACACTACCCCCAGGCACACAGGAGACACAGAGTGCCTCAGTGCCGGTCCGGTCTGTAAGCACCATTTAGGGAGGCCTCGGACGGGGGTTCAGCACCAGTCCGGAGTGTAAGCACCATTTAGGGAGGCCTCGGACTGGGCTGGCTCCAGTCCGGTCTGTAAGCACCATTTAGGGAGGCCTCGGACGGAGCGGAGCTGTGCAAGGCTCCCATCTCCCACTCTCCAGAGCCCCCCGGAGAGGGATGGAGAGGAGCGCGACAGCGTACCGGGAGAACACAAAGTGTCCAGGCTCTAGGCCCTCCGGTACCTCCACCAGCGTGTGCCACTAAGGGTGAGCGGGGAGGCTGTCACAGGTCCCGATAGGACCATTTTACCTTGTCTTCAGACGCCATCACGTAAGCTGTGAGAATGCAGTGAAGTGCAAGCAAAGCGTGATCCTCCGAGCACACTAAGTTTAAAACTGAGGATGTTCCCTGCGGTAGGGGTTTATAAGCGGAGGAGGCGGTGTCTACAAACTTGTAGTACCTAGTGTGACCTCCGGAGGGCAGTGCCCTAAACCCCATTGTCTGGGTCTCCCATTATGATGACCAGAAAATGAAAAGTATTGAGCAACCTTTGCGTTGAGGTGATTTGCGAAAAGGTCTACCTCTGGACACCCTCAGGTCCTGGTCAGCACGTTGAACACTTCTTGATGCGACAGCAGGTTGTCCTCTGCCCAAAAGAATATTCGGGATGATACTTCTGTAACCGTACCCCCCTGGTGCTGCAGATGAGCCACTGTGGTCATGTTGTCGGAAAATATTTTAACGTGTTTTCTCTGGACCAATGATTGTGACATCCTGAGTGCTTCCTCCACCGCTCAGAGTTCCCTGAAATTTGAGGACCGATCAACTTGTCTGACGAGACCAGCGGCCCTGAAAGAAGACGTGAGAGACCATCGCCCCCCAGCCTCTTTTGCTGGTGTCCGTGTAGACAGTCACTAACGGAGACTGCACCCACGGGATCCCCTTCCTTAAAGTGTCGGAATCCATCCACCAGTTTAGGAATCATCCAACTGCTGAGCTAAGGAGAATCTTTTTGTTCAGACCGAGGGCAGACCATTCCACTGAGCGAGGATGTGGGATTGTAACACCCTTATTTGAGCTTGAGCCCACGGTATCATGGCAATGCATGCAGTCATGGATCCTAGGGCAGACATGGCCGTTTGAATGGAAACTCTATGCCTTGTTTGCAGAGAACGGAGTTTGGCTCTTAGCAGCAACCTTTTGTCTGGTGGGAGATAACACACCTGTTTCTGTGAGTCCAGAAGACAACCCAAAAAGACCTTCAGATGGGATGGAGAGGCTGGACTTTGGCAAGTTGATTAGCCAGCCCAAGGACTTCAGGATCTGAATCAGCTACTGCGTCTGAGACTGCAGGAGGGTCTTGTTGGGTGCAGTAATCAGGAATTCATCCAGGTAAGGTATCACCACTAAACCCTGCGTCCTGACAAATGCCATGACTTCCGCTATCACTTTTGTGAATATGCGGGGGGCTGACGAAAGACCAAAGGGCAACACCCTGAACTGGAAGTAATGCACTTGACCCTGAAAACGGATTGCAAATCTTAGAAACCTCTGATCTGCAGTATGTATCGGGATATGGTAATAAGCATCCTGCAGATCCAAGGTCGCGATGACAAAATCCTTCCCAATCAGAGGAACCATGAATTTTATGGACTTCATCTTTAACCAGGAATAACTCACATGCCTGTTCGGGGGCTTCAGATTTATGATCGTCCGGAAAGAGCCTCCCATTTTTTTTTTTAACAGGAAGAGACGCGAATATTGTCCTTCCCCTTCCTCTCCCACCAGAACCACAATTCCCATAAGGAGAAGTTGTTGAACCTCATTCCACAGAGATTGGAGTTTTTGGAGGCAAGTGTGGATACTTGTAAACGCTGAGGAGGAGGAGAAGAGAACACCAACTGCATCCCATCCCTGATGAGCTGAAGTATGGGGTGGCTTGATGTCGCCTGCGACCACTGGGGAAGGAAGTTGGAAAGTCTTCCCCCTACTGGAATGGCGTCACTTCCTTTTCTGGGGTCGAGAGGAAAAGATACTATTCCCCTTACCCCCCTTCGAGTAGTTCCAGCATCCCCCTTTGCCTTTGTCCTTCTGCTGATGGGACCGAAAAGAATGTTGTGTACGAAAGGACTTAACTAACTTTAGTTTTCGGCTCAGTGAGCTCTTTTTTGTCAGAGACTTTCTTTAGAAGTGGATCCAGGACTTGGCCAAATACATACTCCCCATGGAACGGGATAGAACATAGTTTACTTTTTGATGCCATATCCCCGCTACAAATTCTGAGCTAAACAGCCCGTCTAGTGGTGTTAGAAAGGACCATAGTCCTGGCTGTGGCTCTGATAGATTCCGTCGAAGCATCGGCCAGAAAGCTGGCAGCTTTCTGGAGCAACAAAATAGAGGCTAACAGATTCTCTCTAGGAGTGCCCTCAGCAAGATGCGACTCCAGCTGGTCTAACCATCCTAACATGGACCTGGCCACGCATGTAGAGGCAATATTAGCAGTTAACGCAAAAGAGGGGGATTCCCAGGACCTCTTAAGGAGGCTGTCTGCCTTCCAATCCATTGGATCCTTTAATTGGGAAGAATCCTCAAATGGCAGAGTAGTCTTATTGGCTACTTTCGCAATTTGCACATCAATTTTTGGAGGGTCAGACCAGAATGTAGAAACTAAACATCCAAAGGAAATCTCCCTTTCATCCCTACTGGGATCACATAACGCTTCTCTGGGATTTTCAAACCAAAGGACAGAGTTCTATTGCCCGGATGTTTTTCACGTATTTACTGTCCACACCGGTGTAAGTTGCAGAAATTATGTATTCTGAGTAGTTTGCCTTTTTAACATGGTCAAGTTTGGTTCTGTATTTGTTCTTATATTTCTCTGGGATTTTCCATTCATCCAAAATCATGTCTTCTTAATTATCATGAACAGGAAACACAGCAATCCCCCAAACATAATGTTCAGAATAGATTGGGCTCTTCCACCACCCCCATAGTGGTTCTTACAGCTGAGACTAACTCAGAAATGTCTTCAGAAGAAAAACATTAACGTCTAGGGGCGTCACAGCTCTGTGGAGTATCAATCTTCAGCTAGACCCTCATCCGAACCTGAAGCTTCTGAGGCCTCTGGTGCCGAATCCACCAGTGTAACTTTCCGTTTTTTAAGGGCCGGAGGGGCCACTGAATGGGGATTTGACACACAAGCCATGGAAGACGTAATCTCCTGTTTAATGAGAGTTTTCAATTCATCCATTAAAGGGAACCTGTCACCCCAAATCACCCTTGTAAGCTGTAAATACATGTCCCTGAAGCATTACACTACAGTCCTACACATCCCTTTGTGGTGTTTTAGTTCAATATGAAAGTGCACTTTAGTCGTTTGCAAACTTACTAAATCCATGCCAGTGGGGCGTTCCCAAGCCTCCTTGTCTGCGAGGCGGTTCCCCTGTGTGCCGCTGTATTACGCCCTAATGGGCATTTTTTCAAACTTTCTAGCGCGGGCACGATTCATAATCTCGTGCCCGCATCGTCACGGTCATGTGATGCCGTGACGCGTCATTTCCGGGCGGCTGGGTCGCTGCTGTCTGACGCGCACTGGCCAACTTCAGCGCATGCGCAGATCGCTTGCTGAAGTCGGCCGGTGCGCGTCAGACAGCAGCGACCCAGCCGCCCGGAAATGACGCGTCACGGCATCACATGACCGTGACGATGCGGGCACGAGATTATGAATCGTGCCCGCGCTAGAAAGTTTGAAAAAACGCCCATTAGGGCGTAATACAGCGGCACACAGGGGAACCGCCTCGCAGACAAGGAGGCTTGGGAACGCCCCACTGGCATGGATTTAGTAAGTTTGCAAACGACTAAAGTGCACTTTCATATTGAACTAAAACACCACAAAGGGATGTGTAGGACTGTAGTGTAATGCTTCAGGGACATGTATTTACAGCTTACAAGGGTGATTTGGGGTGACAGGTTCCCTTTAAGGATGGCTTTTCTTCCCCCATTACTTTCTCAGTGCATGTGAGACACAGAATTTTCTTATGTGCTGGAGATAACTTCTTGTTACAAACACCACATCTACCGGAGGGGGGGGGGGGGTCTTCAGCTTATGTGTTTGTTCCTTTCCTCTCTATAAAACATAACAGGGAGAGAAGGGACGATAACCAGCCCAAAAGAAAACTATGCACCTCCTACCAAGTAACTCACTGTGCTTGAGGTAGAGCTGGGCTCTGTATCTGTAGCAGGGGAGACACCTTGAGGAGCAGACATCATGCACAACAAGTGTCCTACCTGAGAATGGTGTGTCCTGCCAGGGGTCCTTATACCAAGTAGATCTGTGGCTAGCACTGTCATCCTGTGTCCTTCTCCCTTGTGGTTCCCCCGTGGTGGCCACCATTACCAGAGGTCGGGCACCCGGGAAACCGAAAGTCACGTGCGGAATGCAACCCGGAAGTGACACGCAAAAGAGTGTGAAGTCAGTTCCGGGCGCGAACGCAGCCGGCCGCACAGAGAGGGAGGAAGGCCGAGGAGCTACAGGAGGACCCCGGCCCAGTTGCACCGCTCAGCATAGCCCAAAGGCACCGGAATGCGGTGTGGTCCTGCTCCTCCTGGAGCAGGAGCGGCCCTGGGAGGAAGGAGCAACAGCCCGATCGACGCGTCGCCTGGCTAACTGGTAGGGAGACTGCTTCGCCGGCCCCAAAGCCTCAGGAAGAACCTCTTCGCGCCCCATAGGGACAGGAAACACTGGTGATAGGAGGGCCTATTTAACCTCTTTCTTGTGTTTCCTGACCCTATTAGGGCCAAGAGGCAACCTCCTGTTGTGCTGTCGTGGAGGATGGGAGGAGAAAATTCAGAAGTTTTTAAAGAAAAAGAATTGCATTTTCTGCAACCAATAGCGGTCTTACTTTTTGGGATCTGGGGTTGTGTGATAGCTTATTTTTTGTGTCTTGAGCTGACGTTTCTAATGATACCAATTTTGGGTAGATGCGATGTTTTGATCGCCCGTTATTGCATTTTATTGCAATATTGTGGTGACTAAAAATAAAAAAACGTAATTTTAGCGTTTGGTCTTTTTCCATTACGAAGTTTACCGATCTAATTGTTTTTAAACTTTGATAGGTCATTTCTGAAAGTGGCATTACCAAATATATTTATGTATTTAAAAGTTTTAATTTCAATGGGGCAAAAAGGGAAAGGGAGATGATTTGAACTTATGTTTTTTTTCGTATAATTAAAAACTTTTTAAAATTTTGTCTTTATTTTACACTGCCCTTTAGGGGGCCTCAGCACTGCACAGTCAGATTGCGTCCCCTGTACACAGATGAGCTGATGCACATCTGTGTACAGGAGAAATCATTACTTTTGTGAATGCCAGTGCATCCAAAGAAAAAACAAATTAGACTAAATTAGATAGGTGTGGTTAAATCCCCACCCTCATTTGAATGCTCAGTGGGGTTAACCACCTCTGCTATAAATAAAATGATTTTCATTTTTAAAGTAGATACCTGAGGAAGGGGGTTGTTTCTGAGAAACACGTAGTATGTCAATTTATGTCATTTCATGTTTATCCAATAAATTTTACTGTGGATAAGAAGTTTCAGGAATCAGTATTACGAGGAGAGCGGCTAGCACAGAATTGGATTATTTCTTATATACCATTGTACCTGTGCGAATCCGAGGCTGGACATAACACAGGACCAATTCAAGACTAGCAGCAGACCCGAACAAACCTCCGAAGCGTGAGGCAGCATCTGAAGATACCATATGCTTGACGTTTTTACTCCAATAGGTAAGTGCATATAAACTTCTTATAAAAGGCGGCTGAAAGTTATAGTAGTAATGCGCTGAGATTGGCGCCGCATGTTTGTTTTTCACATACCCTACAGGAGATCATTTTAGCTTTTGGGTGTTATGTTTGACACTGATCTTTCCCTCGGCTCCTATACACAATCTCTCGCCTGCTCTTCCCGTTTGGACCTGAAGAACATCTCTAGAATCCGCCTCTTTCTCACCATGGAAACAACAAAAACTCTCACCAAGGCCCTGATTCATTCCCACCTTGATTATTGTAATGCTCTATTGATAGGGCTTCCCCCCTCACTAGGCTTTCCACTCTCCAGTCCATCCTTAATGCAGCAGCCAGGGTCATCTATCTGGATAACCGTTACTCGGACACTTCCGTTTTGTGCCAGTCATTGCACTGGCTGCCCATACATTAAAGGATCCAAATCAAATTGCGTGTTCTCACCCACAAAGCTCTTCACAGCGTTACACCTCCTTTCCTCTCCACCCTCATCTCTGTCTATCACCCCACCCATTCTCTTTGCTCTGAAAGCAACTTTAGACTAAAGGCCCCATCACACACTATGATGTCGCAGCGATCCCACCAACGATCGGGATCGCTGGAATATCGCTATCTGATCGCTGGTGAACTGTCACAAAGGCAGACTCACCAACGATCAGGACCAGCGAGAACGCTGGTAACTAGGGTAAACATCGGGTAACTAAGCGCAGCGCTGTGCTTAGTTACACGATATTTACCCTGGTTACCAGCGTCCCAGCGTATGCTGTGCGGCGCTGGGAGGTCGTTCATCGTTGGTCCCCCGCTGTCACACACGCCGATGCTGGCCGCCCAGGGGAGACCAACGATAAAATAATGGTCCTGGCCATTCTTCCACAATCAACAAACTTATCGTTGTCGTTGATATGTGTCACACCAACAATGTCGTTTCAACATCACTGCAACGATATCGTACTGCGTGACGGGGCCTTAACATCTGCATTAATACGAACCTCTCGCTCTCAGGTCCAAGACTTCTCCCAAGCTGCACCTATTCTCAGGAATGCTCTACCCCAAGAAATTAGGTCTATCCACAATTGACATACTTTCACGTGCTCCCTAAAAACACATCTTTTTAGGGAGGCCTATCTTGCTCCCTAATCGAAGTCACTTAGAGATAGCCTATTCACTCCACCAGACCTTAAAACATTACAAATGACTGGTAGCCACACATGCAGCTCTTTTCCATTCTCCATTTCCCTAAGTTGGCTGTACATCATTGTAAATAAGCCCCTGTACTTTGTGTCACCCCCACCTCATTGTTAGATTGTAAGGTCTTATGAGCAGGCCCGTCATTATTTCGCTTTAATTTTTGTAATTTTTGATAGCTGCTGCTTATGGCTGTTTGTACATGAACCTCTGAATTGTAAAGTGCTGCGGAATATGTTGGCGCTAAATAAATTACTATTATTACCACTGTCTCCTAACTCTGACCCCTACACAGCCATTCATGCAGTACAATGGGATTACATGCAGTGTATGCGCCCCGCATCCATGGCCCTCCCATGCATGTAATTCACCCCTTACCGCAGTGTAATGCGCCCCCCCCAATCATGGCCCTCCCCCTTGTAATGCGCCCCCCCAATCCATGGCCCTCCCCGCCGTGTAATGCGCCCCCCCCAATCCATGGCCTCCAGGTGTAATTGGCACCCCCATCATGGCCCTCCCCGCAGTGTAATTGGCACCCCATCCATGGCCCTCCCCGCAGTGTAATTGCCCCCCATCCATGGCCCTCCCCGCAGTGTAATTGGCACCCCCCATCCATGGCCCTCCCCGCAGTGTAATTGGCACCCCCCATCCATGGCCCTCCCCGCAGTGTAATTGGCACCCCCCATCCATGGCCCTCCCCGCAGTGTAATGCCACCCCCCATCCATGGCGCTCCCGCAGTGTAATGCGCACCCCCCATCCATAGCTAGCCCTCCCCGCAGTGTAATGCGCACCCCCCATCCATGGCCCTCTCCGTAGTGTGGCCATACATATACCACTGTCATACTAAAGTAAAAAAATTAGGGAGGTGATGGAGTGGATGGGATGCTTTGGGATATCCCTATTCTATTAATTGGAGACTTTAATAATGTTCAAGACGACTAATGGGACAAATATAAGATCAATCCAGACAGGACACAAGACCATATAACGCCCTTTGGGGTATATATTTAGGAGCTGGGACTGAGAGACATGTGGAGAGTGAGGAACATGGGAACACGGTGTTTCTCGTGCTATTCCCAACTCACAACACCTTATCCACGCATAGACAAGGCGCTTGGAAATTAACAAATGGAGGTGTTGGTGATGAAGGTGGAGTACCTGCCAAGGGCAATATCAGACCATAAACCTATCTGTGTTTGCATCAACTGGCAGAGTCCAGGATGGGGAGATATGGAGGCTGGAGAGTTCACCCAACATGGCTACGCTCCATAGACATGGGCAAGCTGACAACTGAAGTTGCAGAATATTTTGAATTAAATGAGGGTAGTGCGGAACCACAGATAATATGGGACTCTATGAAGACATACTTGAGGGGGCTTCTCATTAGAGAGATTAGCAATTGCAAAACAGATTTGAGACACAGAGAGCGAGATATAGTAGAGGAATTGAGTAATGCCGAGGAAGATATGATCAGGTTGGGCACACTGGAAGCTGGGAAAAGGCTGAAGGAAGTTCAAGAGAGGGCAAACCAGTTTCTTCTGGAAAAAGCACAAAAGAGGGAATTTCAGAAGTCGTTTTATGAGGAAGGGGAAAAGGTGGCTCATATGCTATCGCTGGTGGCTGCTGCCCAGAGGAGGACTTCATTTGTATACTCAATTCAGGCAAAAAGTGGCAACCTGACCGCAGATTGTGTTGAAATAATCTCCGTCTTCACAGACTTCTATAGGGGTTTATATTCCTCTGGGATGGACGCTACCGGTGATGATGCGATATCGTACTTGGAGGGTATCAAGCTGCCTAAATTATCAGAGGTAGATAGAGGGGGACTGGAAGGACCAATGACTAATGAGGAGATGAGTGTAGCACTAGCTTCTATGGCCAATAATAGGGCTCCGGGGGCAGACGGTCTTCCAACTGAAATATACAAACACATGGAGGAGGTGTTCGTGCCCAAACTCAGAGAAGTATTTTAAAGATCAAGGGGTGATTGGGGGGGGGGAACCCGCATCCATTAGAGAAGCGATCATCATAGTGTTACCAAAAGAGGATAAAGATCTGAGACTCCCAGACTCATATAGGCCCATTTCATTCTTGACAACGGATGTAAAATATTTGGCTACGGTGCTGTCTAACCGGCTGAATGGCGTTATTAATAAATTAATCCATCCGGACCAACCAGGCTTTATGCCTAACAGGTCTACAGCAGTAAACCTACGAAGATTATATTTGAATATGCAGCTACTGGTTGGCAATGCCGGCCAGAGAGTGATAGCATCCTTAGATGCCCATAAGGCGATAAGGAGTTTGATAGTGTAGAGTGGGAATATTTATGGGCAGTAATGGAAAAGATGGGTTTTAGCCCACAATTTCTCTCGTGGGTGCGGCTGCTGTACTCCCACCCGGTAGCCAGACTTAGAGTAAATGGGGCACTATCGCAAAGTATAGATCTCTGTAGGGGAACGAGGCAGGGGTGTCCTTTGTCCCCTCTCCTGTTTGCTCTGGCAGTGGAGCCATTGGTGGCCACAATAAGAGACACGCAGGAAATAGTGGGGTTCAGGTATGGGCAGATACAGGAAAAGGTAGCGCTCTATGCAGATGACATCCTGTTGTTTTTGGAAAATCCGGTGGACTCCCTGAGTTGTGCCATGAGGCTCTTTGAGAGATTTGGGACTTTGCCTCCTTCTTCAAAGAAAAGATTGACAGAATCAAAGACACCTTTGACCCACTGTCCTGACAGCCTCCCCTCTCGCCTATACTGCCCTCTCCTTCCACCAGCTGCTTCCCCACCATAACTGAGGATCAGCTCTCCTCCCTCCTGTCAAAATCACACCTCTCCACCAGCGCCCATGACCCGATCCCATCCCACCTCAATTTCAACCTCACATCTGTTATCATCCCAGCCCTAACTCATCTTTTTAACCTATCATTTACCACTGGCACCTTCCCCTCAGCCTTCAAACATGCCCTGATCACACCTATCCTCAAAAAACCCTCCCTTGACACCACATCTGTCTCCAACTATCGCCCCATATCTCTCCTCCTTTTTGCCTCTAAACTACTTGAACAGCATGTAAACTCAGAGCTGTCCTCTCGCCTCTCCTCCTGCTCCCTCTTCGACCTCCTGCAATCTGGCTTCCGACCCCTCCACTCCACTGAAACTGCCCTGACCAAAGTCACCAATGACCTACTGACTGCCAAAAGCAAACGTCACTACTCTGTCCTCCTCCTCCTCGACCTATCCGCCGCCTTCGACACTGTTGACCTACCTTCTACTTCAGATCCTGGAATCTCTTGGTATCACGGACCTTGCACTCTCTTGGATCTCCTCATACTTAACGGACCAGACCTTCAGCTTTACCCACTCCCACACCTCCTCTTCACCCTACCCCCTCCCCCCATCTGTCGGGGTCCCCCAGGGCTCGGTTCTGGGACCGCTGCTCTTCTCAATCTACACTTTCTGCCTATGGAAACTTATTGAGTCCCACAGCCTCCAGTATCACCTCTACGCCGATGACACCCAAATCTACCTGTCTGGACCTGACCACCTCCCTACTATCCAAAATTCCACAATGCCTGTCTGCCATTTCATCCTTCTTCTCTGCTCGCTTCCTTAAGCTGAACATGGACAAAACCGAGTTCATCGTCTTCCCCCCCAAGCCGCTCCCCCTCACTACCCAACCTATCCATCGTCGTCAATGACTGCTCTCTCTCCCCAGTCCCCCATACTCGATGCCTCTGGGTCATCCTCGACTCTTCCCTCTCCTTCAAGCCCCACATCCAGGCCTTCGCCACCTCCTGCCATCTCCAGCTCAAAAATATCTCCCGAATCAGCACTTTTTTTGAACACGACACTGCTAAAACCCTTTCACACTCTCATCATTTCCTGCCTCGACTATTGCAACCTCCGGCTCTCCAGCCTCACTGCTACCTCCCTTGCACCTCTCCAATCTATCCTAAACTCCGCTGCCTGTCTAATCCATCTGTCCGCCCGCTACTCCAGTCTCTCCCCTTTGTCAAGCCCTTCATTGGCTCCCTGCTTCCCAGAGATCCCGGTTTAAAATATTAACCATGACCTACAAAGCCATCCACAACCTGTCCCCTCCATACATTTCCGACATGGTCTCCCGATACCTACCCTCGCGCAACCTGCGATCCTCCAAGAACTCCTCCTCTACTCCCCCCTCATCTCCTCTTCGCACAACCGCATTCAGGATTTCTCCCGGGCATCCCCCATACTCTGGAACTCTCTGCCCCAACACATCAGACATTCTCCCACCCTGGGAACCTTCAAAATAAGCCTAAAGACAAACCTCTTCCACCAAGCCTACAACCTCCTATAAGACCTTGTCCACGGCACCGCCTCACGTCTGGCACCTCCCCCTCCTGCTGTGTTCCCACCCACCCCTCACGGACAGGATCTTCTCCCCTCTTGTATCTGTACGACCAAATTGTCCACATTTATTGTACTTGTCCAATAATGAGTTGTCCAACACTGATGAATGCGATTAGTAACCGCATTCATCCACCACCAGAAAATCTGCAAAAAATCAGTGCAAAAAATCCGCACAGGAATCACACAAAAAGCTCTCTGTTTATAATAAGTATTTTTTCCAGTTTGTAGCGAGTGCTATCAAAAAAGTATCAAAAACAGGGCTATTGGTCTGTACGTTTTTTGCAAAAAATATACGCAAGCTGCCTCACCTCGTCACGGTTGCCCTAACGAGGCAGTCCCTAGCTGATGTGTGCATTTAAAACCTGAGTGTGTGAACATACCTCTATCCAGGCTCCAGCCAGGACTCCACTCTGTGGGCTTTTTACCTGTGAAACAGCTTGTGTGTGGACTACTCATAGGGGAAGGGTGGGTCATTTCCCTTTCCTGCTAACTGGAGAAATACATTCACCAAACAATAATGAGTAGTCCAACACTGATTTTTTGCAGATTTTCTGGTGGATGAATGCGGTTACTAATCGCATTCATCAGTGTTGGACTACTCATTATTGTTTGGTGAATGTATTTCTCCTGTTCGCAGGAAAGGGAAGTGACCCACCCTTCCCCTATGAGTAGTCCACACACAAGCTGTTTCACAGGTAAAAAGCCCACAGAGTGGAGTCCTGGCTGGAGCCTGGATAGAGGTATGTTCACACACTCAGGTTTTAAATGCACACATCAGCTAGGGACTGCCTCGTTAGGGCAACCGTGATGAGGTGAGGCAGCTTGCGTATATTTTTTGCAAAAAACGTACAGACCAATAGCCCTGTTTTGATACTTTTTTGATACCACTCGCTACAAACTGGAAAAAATACTTATTATAAACAGAGAGCTTTTTGTGTGATTCCTGTGCGGATTTTTTGCAGATACTGGATGGGCAAGGGCTAAGGACATTCTCACAACTGAGGAAGGAATTTGATCTAAGGGAGTCAGGGACATACCAATATCTACAGATGACACATGCCTTCCAGTCACAACGTAAATTTAGAGAGATCTCTATACAACACGACATAGTGCTAGATTACGTGTGTGAAAGCAGACCTACGAGAGGGGTGATTTCCACTACTTATGGGGACCTCTTACACACGTATCTACTCCAATATCCAACACGGGCGAAAGCAAGATGGGAAGTGGAGGTGGGAGCCATTGATGAGGATGCATGGACGTCCATTCTGTAGTGGGTACCAAATTTTTCCCTTAATGGACCAGGTAGATTGTCTCAGTTATATTTAATATATAGAGTTTACCCATCACCAGACTTTTTATTCAGGGTGAATTTGAGGTCCACTTCAGAGTGTCCTAGATGTAAAGCGGAGGGGGCAGGGATATTCCACATGATGTGGACATGCCCGAGACTAACACCATAGTGGCTAATGATAATCACTAGACTTGAGGGGGCGTACAGCTGTAATATACCGAGAGAGCCAGTGGTGTGCCTGCTGGGATACGTGGACGAGATTCTTGTGGACAACAACTTAAAGATCGCTATTGCCAGATTGCTATTTATAGCAAGGAAATTTATAGCCAGATATTGGATCAGAGAGGAACCTCCGTCCAGGAGAGAATTTCTGTCACAGGCAAACCATGTCTCCAGGTTGGAAAGGGATATACACCCTAGACGTGGGAGAGAAAATGTACATACAAAAATTTGGTCTCCATGGCTGGAATATGGCACATGATGGGGTGATGATACGCCATACATTAAGTAGGGTTGTAAGGGGGGCATGTGTAATGGAGCGACGAGGCTAACTTATTGTGACATACAAATTACTGTTACTATGGTTTGGTAAATGTGCTTGCTGTCTAGGCGGGATAGGGAGGAGGGAGGAGTAAGGGAATGGGGTTTCATTGTTATAATAACAAAATGTATACACTGTTTCTTTTTCTGTAGAACAGATTATTTGTTTAATAAGACATATATCGGATTGAAAAAAAAAAATATATATTATATATATATATATATATATATATATATATATATAAAAAATGTCTCTGCAGCACACAGCTACTACCAATTTTGTACATATGCTAACAAGCAGAAAATGTTTATATACATGCATACAGTTAGGGCCAGAAATATTTGGACAGTGACAATTTTCGCGAGTTGGGCTCTACATGCCACCACGTTGGATTTGAAATGAAACCTCTACAACAGAATTCAAGTGCAGATTGTAACGTTTAATTTGAAGGGTTGAACAAAAATATCTGATAGAAAATGTAGGAATTCTACACATTTCTTTACAAACACTCCACATTTTAGGAGGTCAAAAGTAATTGGACAAATAAACATAACCCAAACAAAATATTTTTATTTTCAATATTTTGTTGCGAATCCTTTGGAGGCAATCACTGCCTTAAGTCTGGAACCCATGGACATCACCAAACGCTGGGTTTCCTCCTTCTTAAAGGGATCCTGTCACCCCCAAATCACCTCTAAACCTATTAAAACCTGTCCCTAGAGCATATTAACACTGTCCCTACACTCCTTTTAGCTCCTAAATGGCATTAGTCAAAGTGAATATAAACGTTTTATAAGTACCTGATTAGTCATGATAATGAGTGACTATGCTATTCATAGTCACTCATCAAGGCAGCCCCTCTTCTTCATATCACGCCTATTCAGGCGTGCTCGTCAGTCTATGTTCAAAATCGCGCCTCCTGCGCGCCTCCCCTCTCTCTCATAGCGTCCGGGCTTCACTGTAAGCTGTATGACGCGATTGGCGTCATTCCCGGCGCCAGATGACGTATTTGCAGCCGCGCCGCGCTGTCAGCTTCAAGTCCCGCACTGCGCATGCGCATGGGCATGCGCAGTGCGTATTTTGAAGCTGACAGCGCGGCGCTGGCTGCAAATACGTCATCCGGCGCCGGGAATGACGCGAATCGCTTCATACAGCTTACAGTGAAGCCCGGACGCTATGAGAGAGAGGGGAGGCGCGCAGGGAGGCGCGATTTTGAACATAGACTGACGAGCACGCCTGAATAGGCGTGATATGAAGAAGAGGGGCTGCCTTGATGAGTGACTATGAATAGCATAGTCACTCATTATCATGACTAATCAGGTACTTATAAAACGTTTATATTCACTTTGACTAATGCCATTTAGGAGCTAAAAGGAGTGTAGGGAATGTAAAGCCTAGGACAAAATATTTTTAGTTTTAATAGGTGATTTGGAGGTGTGTGAACCCCAGGATCCCTTCTTTAATGCTTTGCCAGGCCTTACAGCCGCAGCCTTCAGGTCTTGCTTGTTTGTGGGTCTTTCCGTCTTAAGTCTGGATTTGAGCAAGTGAAATGCATGCTCAATTGGGTTAGATCTGGTGATTGACTTGGCCATTGCAGAATGTTCCACTTTTTTGCACTCATGAACTCCTGGGTAGCTTTGGCTGTATGCTTGGGGTCATTGTCCATCTGTACTATGAAGCGCCGTCCAATCAACTTTGCAGCATTTGGCTGAATCTGGGCTGAAAGTATATCCCGGTACACTTCAGAATTCATCCGGCTACTCTTGTCTGCTGTTATGTCATCAATAAACACAAGTGACCCAGTGCCATTGAAAGCCATGCATGCCCATGCCATCACGTTGCCTCCACCATGTTTTACAGAGGATGTGGTGTGCCTTGGATCATGTGCCGTTCTCTTTCTTCTCCAAACTTTTTTCTTCCCATCATTCTGGTACAGGTTGATCTTTGTCTCATCTGTCCATAGAATACTTTTCCAGAACTGAGCTGGCTTCTTGAGTGTTTTTCAGCAAATTTAACTCTGGCCTGTCTATTTTTGGAATTGATGAATGGTTTGCATCTAGATGTGAACCCTTTGTATTTACTATCATGGAGTCTTCTCTTTACTGTTGACTTAGAAACAGATACACCTACTTCACTGAGTGTGTTCTGGACTTCAGTTGATGTTGTGAACGGGTTCTTCTTCACCAAATAAAGTATGCGGCGATCATCCACCACTGTTGTCATCCGTGGACGCCCAGGCCTTTTTGAGTTCCCAAGCTCACCAGTCAATTCCTTTTTTCTCAGAATGTACCCAACTGTTGATTTTGCTACTCCAAGCATGTCTGCTATCTCTCTGATGGATTTTTTTCTTTTTTTTCAGCCTCAGGATGTTCTGCTTCACCTCAATTGAGAGTTCCTTTGACCGCATGTTGTCTGGTCACAGCAACAGCTTCCAAATGCAAAACCACACACCTGGAATCCAACCCTGACCTTTTAACTACTTAATTGATTACAGGTTAACGAGGGATACGCCTTCAGAGTTAATTGCAGCCCTTATGGCGGGTTTACACGTTGCGATATCGTAGTACGATTTCAATCAAAAGTCACGTGGTTCAATCGTTGGACCCAGACATCGTGCCTGCGTTGTATGGTGTGAACGTCCAATACGATGCAGGAACGATGTCAATGCGATATCGGGGATTGAATGAGCGTGCTATTCAATGCCCCGATATTGAAGAAAGATTGAAGTCGGATCGATGCTGTGTAAACGCACAACTACGATGCGATTTGAAACGTCACCCATTGACTCCCATGTTAAGTGTGCGATCCTGGGTTGGGGGCGTAGACATCGCACGGACGTTGTATTCCGATATCGCAGCGTCTAAACATTCAATGCGATGCGGGAGGAACGTGCACTAATTGCGCGCTCCCGCGCCATTGAGTTGCGATATCGCAACGAAATTGAAGCGTGTAAACCCACCATTAGAGTCATTGTCCAATTACTTTTGGTCCCTTGAAAAAGGAGGCTATGCATTACAAGAGCTTTAATTCCTAAACCCTTTCTCCGATTTGGATGTGGAAACTCTCACATTGCAGCTGGGATGTGCACTTTCAGCCCATATTATATATATATAATATATAATGTATTTCTGAACATGTTTTTGTAAACAGCTAAAATAACAAAACTTGTGTCACTGTCCAAATATTTCTGGCCCTAACTGTGTATTGTGTGTTGTATTATATATATATATAATATTATATATATATATATATATATATATATATATATATATATATCACACACATACATATATACTATATAATATGGCGTAGCATTTTCGTGTCGGCCCCCGAAAACGCCGTGGCTATGTCACACTGTGACGTCACCACGCGCGAGCAATGGCCGAAAATAGAACCAGAGGCTCGGCCACAAAATTAGCGATGTACCGCTGAGGTAGCGCGAGCAATGGCCGCGAGGCCATTGCGAGTCGCTACCTCAGCCACCGCACCTGCCGCAAGTCTCTCTATACTTTCAATGGGGATCCATTGAGAGTCGCTGTGTAGCGCGAGCAATGGCCGCGAGGCCATTGCGAGTCGCTACCTCAGTCGCCGCACCTGCCGCAAGTCCCCCTATACTTTCTATGGGGATTACCGCAATCGCGCCGCAAGTGTAATGCTTATGCGTCGAACGAGGCAGATGCGGTTACACTTGCGGCGCGGTTGCGGTAATCTCCATAGAAAGTATAGGGGGACTTGCGGCAGGTGCGGCAGCGAGTCGCTGGCTGAGTGCGAGCACTTGCGGCACGGTTGCGGTAATCCCCATAAGGATTACCGCAACCGCGCCGCATTGCGAGTCGCTGGCTGAGTGCGAGCACTTGCGGCGCGGTTGCGGTAATCCCCATAAGGATTACCGCAACCGCGCCGCATTGCGAGTCGCTGGCTGAGTGCGAGCACTTGCGGCGCGGTTGCGGTAATCCCCATAGAAAGTATAGGGGGACTTGCGGCAGGTGCGGCAAGTGCGGTTTTGCCGCACCTGCCGCAAGTCCCCCTATACTTTCTATGGGGATTACCGCAACCGCGCCGCAGATGCGGTTTTTAAATAAAATAAAATAATTTTAATACAAATAAATTCACTTAAAATAACAAATAATAAATAAATTTAATAATAATAAAAATAGTAAAAAAACAAAACAAAATAAATAATAAAATAAAAAATAGCTATCTACTATAATCAAATTAATGCACGTTCTAGAATCCCGATGCATTTGCATCGGGCTCACAGCTAGTATATACATATACACACACACACATACTTACATACATACATATATATACACACAGACACACATATGCATATATATATATATATACAGAAGCTAACAGCATCCGAGCTGGAACAAAACCCATTCAGAGAAATCCAGGAAGAAGAAAACCCTGTGGATGACTTGCAGATTTACTTTCACTTTCTGTTTAGTATCACGCAGTAGATACGGTATAACAAGAAAAGATTACCTTAATCGCTTCAATTGCATATTCTACTTGGAAAAGTCGGCCTTCTGGTGAGAACGTATTTACCCCCCTAAGGGAGAGAGAAGGAAAACACATTGCACATTATATGTGGTTAGAACAGATACTGAACGCCACAAACACTAGGACATTATATAACCACAATGAAAGTTCATTCTGTGATATACACCATATCTACAAGATGAAACTCTAAACCGGTTTTCTTTTAGGTTGAGTTCACACTTTGCTTTATTGAATGGATTTGTCATAAAAAAAGAGGTTTCCATGCCTAAACACCTGTGCTTAAAACTCCTTTGCACGTTAATGTTTTCAACTGGAAGACAGCGTTATTCATACAGCCCAGTATTTCTCCATCCAGTTACTCACTGAATGGTGCTATTCACACATAGATTTTGTAGATCTAACATAACTGCAAGTACGCAGAAAATAAAAAAAATACTGCTTTTGTCTTGCATTACTGCAACAGCTCTGGATTTCATCATTGTGTATTTTCGTCATGTGAATGTTCCCTTAGGCGACCTCTATATCGGGGTATCCTGTCTGATATCTGTAAGATGAGGTTCACACGACCGTATTTCCAGTCTGAGTGCTGTATATAGAAAATGACTGCACTCCGACCAATGTTATTCAATAGAGCTGTATATGTGATAATTTTACATGGACCAAATTTCTGCATGAAACAAAATCGCAGCACAATTCTCCATATTTCGAATGAAACTCACCTATACAACTCTATGGGTGCGATCTCATACGGAATTATCAGCACTACATATGATTTTTACACATATATTGTAATTATTAACATAGGAAACTTGAGGTCCCGTGAGGAATATACTGTACTTTGCAAGACATTTCTCACACAGTACCAGGGCAGTGGACATGTTATATAACGCAGTGATTACCTTATTATATAAAATAACAGGTAGTCCACAGCGGCCCAAGAACTACCACAAGTCATCTAGACATGGCCAAGAAAAAGTCTTCAATGAGGTCTCACTGGCGTCCTTGAATTACATTAACCTATGAAAGCACCCATATTTGAATGGATGACCATGAAAAAGGTTATGCAAAGTGATCAATCCCTTTTTAAAGATTATTTCTATCTTCATATATTGGGATATTATCAGAATGTGTTTATGAAAGCAAGTACTATGACATTTACTGCTTATTAAAATTTCCAACTGTTCTTACAATATTAAAAGGAGTCTGTCAGCACAGAATAACTGTTCAACCTAAGTACAGGCGCTCGGGCACCATGGCGGGGCCAACACCTTTTCATCTGCTTGTTTTCCTCCCTTCTCTGACTCTGTGAAACAAGAGCTCTCAGTCAATGAGGAAAGGGTGGAGATTGAGGAAACACAAGCAGGTATGAAGGTGTATTTAATAGATTAGCCCCACTGTGATACAAGAGCGCATGTTTGAACCCTTTAACTTTAGCTTGTTGCCTAGTAGACCGACCACCGCTGCTGTCCAGCTTGTAAGCTCAGGATGAGGTGGTACCCCAGTGATCCTCACGAGCTTCAAAACTACACATACAAGTTCAATAGAAAAGAGTCTTTAAGCACTGTACATCCAGCAGCCGTGGTCAGTCTCCGTGGCACTGCAAAACAAATATCTCAATAAAGGATCAATTTTAAAAAGCAGTAAATAGGAAAATTGCTTGTGCTTCCAAACACTGGCCAACAATACCCATTTATGGAGAGGAGTAACTGTTTAAAGGCCATTTGCCGTGCCTACAAGCTCTTTTCTGCTGAACTTGTACCATGTGTCCTGTATAAGAGTGCGTGCACTTGATCAGTATGCGCAGCATTTTGGACACACCGTCTTGCCGCTGCGTCCAAAACGCTGTGTTGTACAGTATAAGCATAGAGGATGGGATTTCAAGAAATCCCATCCTCACTATGCGTATCCAAACCGCAGTGATCTGACAGTACAGTGCAGGTTGCCGCCATTCCGCTCTCCGCAGCATGTTTATTTCATGCTGCGGAGTTGGAAGCGGCTCCCATGGGTGACTGAAAGGAGAAGCTGCCCTGCACCCGCTGCACACGGTGAGTACAGGGCAGCTGAGGTCTCCCTGCGGCTTCACTCAGGTCTGGAGGAGCTGTGTCCTCTGGACCGTGAGCACGCGGCCTAAGGGAGTCTGTACCTATATAATACCTATAGGGCTGATTAACAATGCTGACAGGTAATTCAAGCTGCGGGTACGGACAGGCCACAAATGACCAGTCGCCTATATATGGTATATGTACACGGTATCAGTGATGTATCCATGGCAATGGCCATACAGAATGGATAAGCAAGCCCTGGCTTACTGCACACCACTATGGGCGGGTGAGTGGACAGGACTAATAGTGAGGATCCCAAGATATACATATCCCATTCACTATACTAGAGAGTGATCACATGAGGCCACAACACACAGGGTTAATTACACCGGCTCCTTTCCTTTGTCCTGATGTGCAGCACCTCCATGCTGTGACCCCTTCCTCTCTCCTCCTCCTCAGCTCTCACTCACCTGTCATACTCGGACCTTGTGAGAAACATGGTGACCCAGGAGACCGCGCACAGCTCAGGACCAGCACTGCTGCTAACTCACCGGGGCCTACACTGCCGGCACACACAGCAGACGTCACAGCGCCGCCACCTCTGATTGGACAAAAGCTGCACCACGTGGCCCAACGGTGCTGTGCATCCGGGAACAAAGCACAAACGGGAAGTGTAGTTTGTAGGGAACATTGACATTAGTAAGTGTCGCACAGTGACGCGTGTTTCTGTCAGCGCCGTGCTGTAGTGTGGTCTGCAGTGTCTGTGCTGTGTGTGGAGACCTGTTGTAGCCATTATAACAGGAATAGCGACCTACCCAGACCTGACACAGTCTAGGGCCCTGTAGAGAAGCGACCTACCCCAGACCTGACACAGTCTAGGGCCCTGTAGAGAAGCGACCTACCCCAGACCTGACACAGCTAGGGCCCTGTAGAGAAGAGACCTACCCCAGACCTGACACAGTCTAGGGCCCTGTAGGAGAAGCGACCTACCCCAGACCTGACACAGTCTAGGGCCCTGTAGGAGAAGCGACCTACCCCAGACCTGACACAGGCTAGGGCCCTGTAGTAGAAGAGACCTACCCCAGACCTGACACAGGCTAGAGCCCTGTAGGAGAAGCGACCTACCCAGACCTGACACAGTCTAGGGCCCTGTAAGAGAAGCGACCTACCCAAGACCTGACACAGTCTAGGGCCCTGTAAGAGAAGCGACCTACCCCAGACCTGACACAGTCTAGGGCCCTGTAGAGAAGCGACCTACCCCAGACCTGACACAGTCTAGGCCCTGTAGGAGAAGCGACCTACCCCAGACCTGACACAGTCTAGGCCCTGTAGGAGAAGCGACCTACCCCAGACCGGACACAGCTAGAGCCCTGTAGGAGAAGCGACCTACCCCAGACCTGACACAGTCTAGGGCCCTGTAGGAGAAGCGACCTACCCCAGACCTGACACAGTCTAGGGCCCTGTAAGAGAAGCGACCTACCCCAGACCTGACACAGTCTAGGGCCCTGTAGAGGGAAGCGACCTACCCCAGACCTGACACAGGTCTAGGGCCCTGTAGAGAAGCGACCTACCCCAGACCTGACACAGTCTAGGGCCCTGTAGGAGAAGCGACCTACCCCAGACCTAACAGTCTAGGGCCCTGTAGGAGAAGCGACCTACCCCAGACCTGACACAGGGCTAGAGCCCTGTAGGAGAAGCGACCTACCCCAGACCTGACACAGTCTAGAGGCCCTGTAGGAGAAGCGACCTACCCCAGACCTGACACAGCTAGGGCCCTGTAAGGAGAAGCGACCTACCCCAGACCTGACACATCTAGGCCTGTAGGAGAAGCGACCTACCAGATAACACGCTAGAGCCCTGTAGAAAGCGACCTACCCCAGACCTAACACAGTCTAGGGCCCTGTAGGAGAAGCGACCTACCCCAGACCTGACACAGTCTAGGGCCCTGTAGGAGAAGCGACCTACCCCAGACCTGACACAGTCTAGGCCCTGTAGGAGAAGCGACCTACCCCAGACCTGACACAGTCTAGGGCCCTGTAGGAGAAGCGACCTACCCAGACCTGACACAGTCTAGGCCCTGTAGGAGAAGCGACCTACCCCAGACCTGACACAGGCTAGAGCCCTGTAGGAAAAGCGACCTACCCCAGACCTGACACAGTCTAGGCCCTGTAGAGAAGCGACCTACCCCAGACCTAACACAGTTAGGGCCCTGTAGGAAAAGCGACCTACCCCAGACCTACACAGTCTAGGCCCTGTAGGAGAAGCGACCTACCCCAGACCTGACACAAGTCTAGGGCCCTGTAGGAGAAGCGACCTACCCCAGACCTGACACAGTCTAGGCCCTGTAGGAGAAGCGACCTACCCCAGACCTGACACAGTCTAGAGCCCTGTAGGAGAAGCGACCTACCCCAGACCTGACACAGGCTAGAGCCCTGTAGGAGAAGCGACCTACCCCAGACCTGACACAGTCTAGAGCCCTGTAGGAGAAGCGACCTACCCCAGACCTGACACAGTCTAGGGCCCTGTAGGAGAAGCGACCTACCCCAGACCTGACACAGTCTAGAGCCCTGTAGGAGAAGCGACCTACCCCAGACCTGACACAGTCTAGGCCCTGTAGGAGAAGCGACCTACCCCAGACCTGACACAGTCTAGAGCCCTGTAGGAGAAGCGACCTACCCCAGACCTGACACAGTCTAGAGCCCTGTAGGAGAAGCGACCTACCCCAGACCTGACACAGTCTAGGCCCTGTAGGAGAAGCGACCTACCCCAGACCTGACACAGTCTAGGGCCCTGTAGGAGAAGCGACCTACCCCAGACCTGACACAGTCTAGGCCCTGTAGGAGAAGCGACCTACCCCAGACCTGACACAGTCTAGTGCCCTGTAGGAGAAGCGACCTACCCCAGACCTGACACAGTCTAGTGCCCTGTAGGAGAAGCGACCTACCCAGACCTGACACAGTCTAGTGCCCTGTAGGAGAAGCGACCTACCCCAGACCTGACACAGTCTAGAGCCCTGTAGGAGAAGCGACCTACCCCAGACCTGACACAGTCTAGGGCCCTGTAGGAGAAGCGACCTACCCCAGACCTGACACAGTCTAGGGCCCTGTAGGTGCATGTTCACACCTCGTCTTCTCCAGGTGGTCAATGCTGTGGAATTTTAAAAAAAAAAAACCCTCATGAAGCGCCGGAGTTCTTTTTTTGTGTACATCGTTATTTTTCTCTATTGTGCGGTTTTCTGGGCCCTTTTTCAGTATCCGGGATTATTTTCCCATGTTTTCGTGGTGTCTTTATGTTGCCGCCATTTTCTGGACTTTTTTTAAACTCCATTGATGGAGCCACTCTCATTTTATCAAGAACGAACGATGAAAACAACCTCTGGGCATCCTCCGCCTGTCATTGTATAAGGGTGAATCCTCACGATCAGGAGATGCAGCGTTTTGGACGCGTCTTTGCGCTGTGTCCAAAACGCTGCGTCATACAGTACTAACATAGTGGATGGGATTTCAAGAAATCCATCCTCACTATGCGTAACCCGCCCGCAGAGTGTTTGGAGTGCTGTGTGGGTTGCCGGCAGTCCGCTCCTCCTCCACATGTTCATTTCATGCTGCGAAGTCGGAAGCGGCTGACATTAGGTGACTGCAGGGAGAAGCTGCCCCACACCCGCCACACATGGTGAGTACAGGGCGGCTGCGGCCACCCGTGGCTTCCCTCAGGTCCGGAGGAGCCGTGCTCAACACGCAGCTCCTCCAGACCATGTGCACGCACCCTTACAGAGTATAGAGCGGATATGCCTGAAGAATGAGCGCTCCCTTCTAGCCATTCCGGTGTTTTGGAAACCTGGTTGGTTAACCTCTTCACTCCAGGCAATTTTCCGTTTTTCCCTCCTCTTCCATAACGTTTATTTTTTCAATAGACTAGACGCTTTTATTTTTGCAGGATGAGTTGTACCTTCATTTATTTTACCATATAGTGTACAGGAAAATGGGAAAAAAAAAATCCAAGTGCAATTACACATTTATTTGCAGTTTTTTAGTTGCCATGTTCACTATATGGTAACACTGATGTGACTGTGTGATGGCTCAAGTCGATACGAGTTCGTAGAGATCAAACATGTATACCTTTAAAGTAGAAGAATTACACTTTTGCGCCGTGTTCTGCGACCATAGCGGTCTCATTTTTTTGGATCTGGGGTTGTGATGGCTTATTTTTTGCAGCTTGAGCTGACGTTTCTTGATACCATTTTTGTGTAGATGCGCTGTTTTGATTGCCTGTAATTGTGTTTTTTTGCAATGTTGTGGCGACCAAAAAACGTAATTTTGGCGTTTGGACTTTTTATCTGTTATGCAGTTTACAGATCTGATTAATTGATTTTATATTTGTATAGATCGGTAGTTCTGAAGGCGGCGATCCAAATGTGTATTTTTTTCATTTTTTTAATAGTTTTATTTTCAATGGCACAAAAGGGGGGTGATTTGAACTTTTGTGGGGCGTTTTCATATGTTTAAAAGAGTTTTTTTTTTTTTTTTTTTTTTTTTACACTGGCCCCTAGAGGGCCTCAGTGTTGCACACTGCAATCACTAGTCCTATGTACTGATGAGCTGCAGCATTTCAGTACATAGGGAAAGTCTGTGGATGCCGGCCCTGGCCTGACATCCACAGGAAGTTATTTGCGATAGCTTTCGGCATCATCAGAGGACCCCAGGTTGTCCAGGTAACAGTTCGAGATCACAGGAACCATCCTATCACAGCAGTGAACACTGCGGTCCCTGCTACGGGGCTTTGGATTGCACTGTCAGTGGTTGACAGCACGATTCAAAGGGTGATAGGATCACAGATCTAATCGCCGCTGTTAGCTTCATAGCTCAGCTAAGATCAGCTGACACAGTGTGAGCTCACATCATAGGGTGGGAGGTCACCTATGACGCACATATGTGTAATAGGTCATGAAGGGGTTAAAAGGCGCTCAAAAGCCTAAACATTGGAAAAGTCATTTTTACCTAGAAAAACATATGTTCATTCTTCTGAGCATTTTTTCTGCTGGGTTTTGAAATAGAATTTGCCTGAAACAGATTGTGTGCACATCATCCCCATAGGGTGAGGTCCCTCCTACTGGTCTATATGACAAGACGTCCTAGTTATTTTCATATTATTAGTAAATGAGTGTAAACATATGTAAAAGATGCAAACCTGCTGTCCAGTAGTTTACAATGATGATTTATCCTTAGGATTTTTCATTAATATCAGATTAGTGGAGGTGCGACACCTGGCACTGTCATTACCAGCTGGTGCTAGAAGTGGGTGTATGTACTCAGTTGTGGAGAGGGTCAGCACAGCTCCATCAACTTAAGTGGCTACAGCAGGGTAGTCAAATCCACCCCTATTCATTCGGCATCTATATAAACCGAATCACCCTTATTCTTTTGAACAGGGGTGAATGTGCAGCATCCGGCCATTGCCACTTTACAGGTGACAGAGCTGTGCAGCTCCATAACTGATCACACACAGTTAGTACTAAGAACAGCTTGATCACTGGAAGGTGCGACACTGCACATCAAAATGAAAAGTACTGGATTACACCTTTAATTTCCAAGTGATTTTCACAATGTGGAGAACCAGAGCGAGCATGAGGTTTATTATTATTGCACCATTTATTAAATGGCGCTTTACATGTGAAAAGGGGCATACATACACAAATACAATATTAACGAACAATACAAGGCACACACATATATAGGAGCAGAGAAGACCTAACTGCCAGTCCACAGGGGATGGGTGAGGATACAGTAAGTGAGGGAAGAGCTGGTCGTGCAGAGTTTGATGGATTGATGCTTACTGCAGGTTGTAGGCTTATCGGAAGAGGTGGATCTTCAGGGTCCTTTTGAAGGTTTCCACAGTAGATGAGAGTCAGATACGTTGGGGCAGAGAGTTCCAGGGTATAGGGGATGATCAGGAGAAATATTGTATGTGGTTGTGGGAAGAAGAGATGAGAGGAGTAGAGAAGGAGATCTTAAGAGGATCACAAGTTGTGTAAGGGCTCGGACACATATCAGTGAAACTCGTCTGAGTGTACTGTGCGTAAAAATCGCATTGCTCTCGGACCAATGTTAACCAATGTCCGAGAGCACATTTCCGAGTCTCGCACGCATTTTCCACATCCTATTCCTTGATTGCGAGTCAATCACAACATGCTGCAATTCTATGCGAGTCACGGAATAGACTCGCCAATGAAAGTCTATGGGTCCGACAAAAAAGACATACCGTACTCGGACCACAATCGAGTTTTAATTGATACATTCTCATTCTGTAGCTCAGACAACTGTACAAAATGTTCCTGTACATGATTGTACTGTAAATACCTGCTGAGGAAAAAACGGATTGCACTTGGATAGCACTCACAAGCCACACTTAACCAAAAGTCAGATGACACTCGTCCGACTCTCGGATCCGTGAATCGGACCGTTTTTTCACTCACATGTGTGTCCGTACCCTAAAGGTAAGTATTGGGGGAGACCATGTCACAGATGTAAGGAAAGACAGATTGTGGACGGCTTTGTATGTCATAGTTAGGGTTTTGAACCGGGGCCTCTGAGAAATGAGGAGCCAGTGAAGGGCTTGGCAGAGAGGAGAGACTGGGGAATAGTGGAAAGACAGGTGGATTAGTTGCGCAACAGAGTTTTAAGATAGATTGGAGGGGAGCAAGTGTTCTAGAGGGGAGGCGAGAGAACAGGAGGTTGCAGTAGTCGAGCAGGAGATGATGTGGGTATGCACAAGTGTTTTTGCAGTTTCTTGGTCAAGGAATGTATGATACGGTAAATATTTTTGAGTTGGAGTCTGCAGGAGGGTGGCAAGGGCTTGTATATGTGGATTGAAGGAGAGGGCAGAGTTGAGCACCGAGCATGTAGGACCGGGGCGAGTGAGTTTATGTGACTAGATTCCCCACTTCGCTCTCAATTTTTCTTAATCGATGTCCAAGGGCTATAACCTTTTTACTTTTCACCCAATAGAGTTGTATCTGGGTTTCTCGGTTGCCATACAAAATGTAGGTTTTATTGGTACCATCTTGTGGTCAACTCACCTCACTGAATTCTTTCTTTCAATCAATATTTGGGGGTTAGTAACCAAAAACCTCCAATTTTGCCATTTTGTTTTTTCTACTTCACATTTAAAGATATTATGATATTTTATTAGTTTGAGCAGTTACAGCGATACCAAACATGTTGCATTTTATATTTTATTTACATTTCAGGAAAGGAAACAAATTTTTTTAGGAACCACGTCACATTTGAGGTGACCATGAAGGTCCTAATTATTAGAAAATTAAAAACTGCCACGCAAAGTGCTTGAGAGGACATCACTTTCAAAAGTTTAACCTTTAGGTGCTTCACAGGAGTTAAAGTAGAAGGATAAAATGAAAATTTTTATTTGTCCTCCACATATATTGCTTTAAGCCTAATTTTTCATTTTTACAAGGGTAATAGGAGAACATTCACTATACAATATCCTATGTTTGGTGTAAAACCACTGTTTGGGTGCACAGCAGGGCTCGGAATGGAAAAAGTGCAATTTGAGTTTTTGAGCAGAAATTTGGATGGAATAAACTGTGGATTCCATGTCACACTTGAAGAGACCCCAAGACTTTAAAATTGCAGAAACCCCTTACCAGTTACCCCATTTTGAAAACTACACCCTTCAAAGAATTTATCTATAGGTATGGTGAACATTTTGAACTCAGGTGCTTTACAACATTTTTAATCATTGAACTGTGAAAATTAAAAATTATGTTTTTTTTCCAAATTAATGTTGTCTGAGCTACAAAATTCTTATTTTCACAAGGATAACAGGAGAAAATGGACCACACAATTTTTTGTGTAATTTCTCCTAAGTAAGCCGATGCCATATATATGGTGGAACACTACTGTTTGGGCACACAGTAGGGCTCCAGAAAAAAGGAGTGCTGTTTTGGAAAGCAGACTATGCTTGTACACCATGTTCCAAATTATTATGCAAATGTTCTTTTTCTCTGATTTTCCTAAATGGTCGGTGCAAATGACAGTCAGTGTAATAAAAGTCATCACCCGTTAAGGTACCTTTACACGCGGCAACTTTTCTAGGAATTTCACTGGCAAACTTACTGGTTGCAGTGACATCATAGAGACATCGTTCCATTTGTACACAGCAACAATATAGAACAATGTCTCCATGATTTCACTGCAACCAGTAAGTTGCCAGTGAAATTCCTAGAAAAGTTGCCGCATGTAAAGGTACCCTTAAGGTCCCGTCATACGGGGCGACATCGCCGTCAATTACATAAGCCACGCCCCTACGTCACCTATCGGCGGCGACATCACCCCTACGTCGCCTCATGTAAAGGGGCGATGTCGGCGCTGCCGGGAGGTCGCCTGGTTTCAGAGCAGTGCTCTGAAACCAGGCGACCGATCTGGGGCGATGTGCTAACATCGCCCCATGTAACCGGCCGCCGGCGACCTGTCAGGCGATGGGAGCCAAAGGCTCCCATTGTCCTGCATCGCCGCTGGGGTCTTCAGACACCCCGGCGGCGATGCCGCCTGTCAGCTCGCCGGCGCGGGGCTGCAGATGTCACCTTATGTAAATGGGGGACGGCGACGCTGGCGGGGCGCCAAAAACGTGCGCGCACCCGCCAGTCGCCGCCGACATCTCCAGCCCCGTCGCCCGGTGTGACGGGGCCTTTAGAGTAACATCATATTTTATTGAAGAAACCTCCCAATGATAACAGTATAATCTTCAAAATAAAAAAGAACAGAAAATGCTCATTTGTTGAATTTGCAGCATTAGGAGGTCACATTCACTGAAATAAACAGGTATTTAACTCCAAAACATCCTAACAGGCCAAGTTACACGTTACATAGATACCCTTCTTTGATATCACCTTAACAATTCTTGCATCCATTGAACTTGTGAGTTTCTGGAGAGTTTCTGTTTGTATTTCTGTGCATGATGTCAGAATAGCCTCTCAGAGCTGCTGTTTTGATGTGAACTGCCTCCCACCCTCATAGATCTTTTGCTTGATTATACTCCAAAGGTTCTCTATAGGGTTGAGGTCAGGGGAAGATGGTGGCCACACCATGAGTTTATCTCCTTTTATGCCCATAGCAGCCAGTGACACAGAGGTATTCTTTGCAGCATGAGATGGTGCATTGTCATGCATGAAGATAATTGTGCTCCTGAAGGCACTTTTTTCTTTTTGTACCATGGAAGAAAGTTCTCAGTTAGAAACTCTATATACTTTGCAGAGGTCATTATCACTCTTTCAGGAACCTTAAAGGGGTCTACCAATTGTTTCCCAATGATTCCGGCCCAAAACATGACTCCTCCACCTCCTTGCTGACGTCGGAGCCTTGTTTGGACATGGTGGCCATCCACTACTCCATCCATCTGGACCATCCAGGATCCAGGCAGATCTCTTGCATCTTTCATCCAGCAATTGACGTTTCTGGATTGTGAGTCATGGAGAAAGCAAAAGAATTGTCAACGGATCTACAGAAAAAGATGTTGAACTGTATAAAACAGGAAAGGGATACAAAAAGATATCCAAGGAATTGGTAATGCCAATCATCAGTGTTCAAACTGTGATTAACAAATGGAAAATCAGGGGTTCTATAAAAACCAAACCACTATCAGGTAGACCAACAAACATTTGGCCACAACTATCAGGAAAATTGTTCGGGATGCAAAGAAAAACCCACAAGTAACATCAGCTGAAATACAGGACTCACTGAAAACTAGTGGTGTGTCTGTTTCAAGATGCACAATAAGGAGGCACCTGAAGAAATGTGGGCTGCATGGTCAAGACACTAGAAGAAAGCCATTACTTTGCAAATGCCACAAAGTATCTTTCTTACAATATGCCAAACAGCACAGAGCCAAGCCTCCAAACTTCTGGAACAAGGTAATTTGGAGTGATGAGACCAAAATTGAACTTTTGTGCCACAACCATAAACGTTACATTTGGAGAGGTGTCAACAAGACAAATGATGAAAGGAACACTATTCCTACTGTAAAGCACGAAGGTGAATCGCTGATGGATGTGGGGATGTGTGAGCTACAGGAAACCTGGTCAAATTTAAAAGAAAGATATATGCAACACATCAGTAAATACTGGAGGCAAATTTGCACTTATCAACCTGGAAGCTGCCCTCGGGACTTACTTGGACATTCAAACATGACAACGATCCAAAACACGAGGCCACGTTGACCTGTCATTGGTTACAGCAAAAGAAAGTGAAGGTTCTGGAGTAGGCCATCTAAGTCTCCTGACCTCAATATCATTGAGCCACTCTAGGGAGTACTCAAGTGCGCAGTTCATGCAAGCAAGCCCAGGAATTTACAGGAACTGGTGGCCAAGAAGAATGGGCAGCTTTAAAATAAAAAGCCTTATCCACAACTACCACAAAAGACTGCAAGTTGTCATTGATATTAGAGGGAGCAATACATGGTATTAAGAACTGTGTTATATGAACTTTTGTTCAGGGTCAGTAGTTTTACAACAAATGGCTTCACCCAATCACTCACCATTAGTGGAAAAAAAGTCTAGTGTTATCATTTATATTCTCTGAAAAAAAGCCAAGAAGGCAAAAAACTGGCTGGTATGTAAACTTTTGAGCATAACTGTATTTGACTTGATCTTACCTATTGCTTGACCTCTAGAGTCATTCCAAGTTCTGATCTGATTATTTTGATGTCCTTCGTGGAGATAAAACTATTGTGTCTTCTATTAAAAATACTGAAACGTATAGTGTGACTAAAGATAAGCAAATTGTGAGAAGCGGCATGTTGCGAGTTGAGGCAGGCCAGGTACTGCTATAGTGCCAGTGAATTTGGCCTGGGCGATGTAAGTGGCACTGTGATTGTGTTATACATTATATTTACTGATCATACTTCTGTGACAACTTATTCGTTACTCCATTGTAAAGTTAGCAATTGAATACTAATTTACTGTATTATCATTGCTTCTTAAACCTTAGGGTCATGCAGCCTGCCACTGTCTCCTGTTCCAAGTAAAGAAGCCCTGTGTGTCACCTCCTACCAGCTGGACCGATGACTGCTTATGTCCTGTTTTGGGATGGGGTGTGCATAGGGATCAAGTGTCCTTTGCATTCTCACAGCTCCACACTAAACTGGGATTTTTTTGTCAGTGCACAGAGGGAGAGAGGGAGCAAGTAGGTGAGTGCTAGAGAGTGGGTAGGGAGGGGGTAGAAGGTTAGATTGGCAAGGGCACTGAGCCAGCTCCAGGACATAAGCATCGGGACAGGGAATAGTTGACATATAACTATATACAATTTTCTAGAGGGAACCTGCTAAGATTGCATAGTCAGATCTATAAAGGGTGCACACTCATCAGATATTTATTATATGTAACAAAACATACCAGTGGATCAGGCCTCTATACCACAAAACAATCTACACAACACAAAAGTGGAAGAAAAATTATACAGTGGAAATGCAAAAATAGGATTTATAGTCTAGATCCAGAAGACTAGCGAGCAAATTTAGACAGGGCAAAAAGAAAACTCGTTCTCCAGCAAGTACCCAGTTGTAAAGAGTCTGAGGATTGGCCACAAAATTGCTATCGGGGAACTGGAAGTTATTTTATTTGGATACTTGGATTTTCTTCATCTGGTTTGGAAAACGGTGATTCAAGAACATGTCTACAGCAGTGTCATCCTCAACGATGGATAGAGAAGGGGGCCACACAGGCTTTGTCTTCAAGGTAGCTCAAAAGAATGGACAATATGAATAGTATAGTCTTTGCTCAATGTGAATGGTCTAGATAATCACATTTCACCCCTGATTCACTAGAATCCGCTGCCAGGTCTGCGATGGAAGCGACTGGAAGAGCCACTCGGATTCATCAAATTGCTGGAATGGGTAAGACAAGCTACCTCCAAAAGTGTGAACCATATCTATTAATTTAAGAATAGTTTGCTAAGACAGTCTTATACCTGGATGCGCACATTGCAGTTGATAACTTGTATTAAACAAATATATATATCAAAATCTATGCAGTCAAGTGAAGACACCATTAAAATATATTTGATAGCTCCCACCAAAGCTTCTGGTAACTGTTCCATTTGGATATGTTAGTAGTTTCTTTCTGTGGAGTTATACCATAAAATGGCTTGGCTTGAGGTTTTGGGAACTTTTTTCCTATGACTACTAATGTGTTTTGGATTGCATTTGTACAGATAAATGGTGGGTTATAACGGCAGCACATAAAGACATTGTTCCTCTGACAGTCTGTGACAGTCTCAGCTGTTTCTACACTCAAATGGTGACAAGTGCCCTGCTTGTATGCAGAGTTATTCCTGTAACTATAAGGGATATTTGCTTAAGAATTGCAATTGGACCCTACTAAATATCATGAGCATGACCTGATGCCAATCACTCACTATTATTTTATTTACCTACTATGTTTGTATGAGCATCTCTTGTACACAATATTGTATATTTCTACTCCCAGCCCCCAACTTGGATGGATCTGTATGTCAATCATAAATAGCTGCTCTCACATTTCACTGCCGATCAGGAATCTCTCCCAGTCAGTAACCTTTCTACCATCTCCATACCCCACATGCTTGGGATCACTCTGCACTTAACTTGTGCCAAGGAGTATTCATATTTCAACCGTATATTCTGTGTAGTACACATATCTTTCACATGTAATAACTAGACAACTCTGACAAGGAAATCATACTATGTAGTAGATAATGATCGGCCATTTAAAGGGATTATCTCTGACTCTTTTTTTATTAACTATGGAACTAAGAACTTATAGGTAGGTAAGCGGCTAACTACCTGACTGGATTGCCTGGTGTCAATCACTGTATCTGAGAGTGGTTACAGGCCATTCCTGCCAGCGAATCAGTGGCTTATGCTGATGTCACGTCAGTAGAGCAGCTGCTTCTCTTCCGCTTTGCTGTTGATGGGGTATTACTGTTAACGTCATGCTGATTGACAGCTGAATCTCCGCCACCTAACTGCGGAAGCCGACTGTCAATCAAGATGACATCGGCAGTCCCATCAATAGAACAGCCCAGAAGAGCTGAAACTGTTAAATCAGATTATTTTTATTGAACAATAAACATTAATGACATTTTACAATTTCCATTGTTAAGATATATCTAAACAGAATAAAGACAAAGATCAAATGTTATATTGTTAATCACTTAAATTTACCATAAAATAAAGATGTGCTGGAAGAGAAAGGCGCAAATAGGGTCTTATCCATGACATGCTATGGTGAGAATGATGGTCAGAGGCTCACCTGTATGGGTTGTGAAAGCCACAACCAACCATTGAAGCATGTACCCCAGACTGCTGCAGCCTCCACGAGGAGATGAAAATGAAATAGAGGATAGAATGGTGTATATGACAGCGCAGCATATACACCATTCTATCCTCTATTTTATTTTCATTTCCTCGTGGTGGCTGCAGCAGTCTGGGGTACATGCTTCTGACATAATAAATCACTGATAATTTCATTTTCAGATTTACCATGAAAACATAGCACTCAATCCCTTCTTTACAGAAACCCCAATAGACCAGAAAAATCCAAGCCACCATGTCCTTCAACCATCTGAAGAGTACCATTATTAACATATCACACAGAAGACAGTACTATCTCTAAGCACTAAGTTTCAGGTATCAGGATATAGGTGTCCACGGTCCGTGTTGCTATCACTGGGGAATTACCCTGGATGCTTCAGTGGTCCCCAAAAGACAGGAGTCCTAGGGGTGATGTGATGGTTCCTTATTCCACTTCACCAACGCGTTTCGGGCACGTCTTGGCACCTTCCTCAGGTATTACATGCATGTCAAATTCATCCTTTTTATAAGGCACAAAATGGTGACTCCTCTGCTATAGGGGGTGTGTTTGTTTACCTTGATGATGTCAAAATCATCATCAAAGTGGGTGTTGCCACAGATTTTGGCTACATTTTAGTGAAATACTAGTTCTAAGCATCAAAATTAACATTCTTACACTGGGTATACATGATAAAAATCGTTACAATGGAACAAAGTGCAAAAAATGGTAAAAAAGTGTGTAAAAGTGGTAAAAGAGATTGTTTCAGAGCTGCGGAGATTAGAACCAGAAAGAAAAAAACAATCTGGGATGCTGTTACTACATGGTGTGCCACTCTTGATAATGTGTTTGTTTCCCTGTTTGATCCACCAGGGTATATAGCTGAATAGAAGAATGCCGGGTGTGAATGAGGAACATTGCCGTTACAAGAATTTTTATATATATATAATAACTACATTAAATTTTATTGTAAAAATATATTTAAAATATAGAAAAAATTGAAATGTAGAAAAATTATGAGGTTAAAATGCTGGAAAAGCGAAGATATATAAGAAATCTTGGGAATAAATAAAAAGAAAAAATTAATTATTAATAAATATAAAAAAAAAAAAGGGAAATGTTTATAAAAAATTATTTGTGTGTGTAAAATGTAATATGTATAAAAAATTTAATATGTATAAAAAATTCAATATGTATAAAAATTATGATAAGTATATATATATATATATAACATGTTTCGCCCTCAGAGAGTTGTTTTAAATTCAGGACTATGTGTTGGATCTTTTGGGAAGTTGAGTGTATGATGTGGCTCAAAGGGCTAAACTGTCATGCTTCCATCTTACTCTCATGGGTTCTAGTCCCTTGGAGAGTGCATGTGCTTTATTATATTCTTAGTTTATTCTTATAAACTCTTAGATTTCACATGAGTCTTTTTGGCACTTTGCACTCTCCGAGGAACTAGTACCCATGAGAGTAAGATGGAAGCATGACAGTTTAGCCCTTTGAGCCACATCATACACTCAACTTCCCAAACGATCCAACACATAGTCCTGAATTTAAAACAACTCTCTGAGGTCTGAGGGCGAAACATGTGTATATATATATATATATATATTATCATAATTTTTTATACATATTGAATTTTTTATACATATTACATTTTACACACACAATAATTTTTTATAAAAATTTCCCTTTTATGTTTTTTATATCTTAATAATAATTAATTTTTTCTTTTTATTTATTCCCAAGATTTCTTATATATCTTAGCTCTTCCAGCATTTTAACCTCAATTTTTCTACAATTCAATTTTTTCTATATTTTAAATATATTTTTACAATAAAATTTAATGTAGTTATTATATATATAAAAATTCTTGTAACGGCAATGTTCCTCATTCACACCCGGCATTCTTCTATTCGGCTATATACCCTGGTGGATCAAACAGGGAAACAACACATTATCAAGAGTGGCACACCATGTAGTAACAGCATCCCAGATTGTTTTTTTTCTTTCTGGTTCTAATCTCTGCAGCGCTGAAACAATCTCTTTTACCACTTTTACACACTTTTTTACCATTTTTTGCACTTTGTTCCATTGTAATGATTTTTATCATGTATACCCAGTGTAAGAATGTTAATTTTGATGCTTAGAACTAGTATTTCACTAAAATGTAGCCAAAATTTGTGGCAACACCCACTTTGATGATGATTTTGACATCATCAGGGTAAACAAACACACCCCCTATAGCAGGAGGAGTCACCATTTTGTGCCTTATAAAAAGGATGATTATGACATGCATGTAATACCCTGAGGAAGGTGCCAAGAGGGGCACCGAAACGCGTTGGTGGAAGTGGAATAAAGGAACCGTCACATCACCCCTAGGACTCCTGTCTTTTGTGGGGGACCAACTGAAGCATCCAGGGATAATTCCCCAGTGATAGCAGCGCGGACCATGGACACCTATATCCTGATACCTGATTCTCTTCCCATGTGCGAAGTGGTGGTGGAGGTCCAGCGGCAGCTGCCATATGCAAAATGCCTACTAACCAGTTGTGGGGATCACAACTAGTACAGGTTAGTGCACCTGTATTTTCACACGCACCTTTCACTAAACATCGGTGATAGGGCACTATTTGCGCCTTGTTTGTCTCCCTTTATATTTTCTAGTAAGCACTAAGTTTGACCGTTAACCCAGGAATGTCCAACTAATGACCCCATATTTTCTTAAACATATATAATTAATTCCTTTTGGTATGGACACCTTTTTTAATCAAAATAGGTTATTTATCTTACATTTTAGTTCACCTATGCTAAAAAACTGTACATCTAACCAGTGGAGTGCCAGGAGCCTGGTATATTATACGGCCGATAGCCAAGGACAAGGGAGCATCAGATAAAAGAAGGGAGGGGAACAAGAGGCGCAAAGTGCCCTATCACTGTGGCACTGGGTGTAGAAGCGGTGAAAAAAAGATTCACTCACCTGGGGCAGTTGTGTCACCCACAACTGGCTTAAAGGCGTATTCAATGGCTGTTTCTAGGTAGCTGCTGCAGGACTTCCACCATCCACTCCAGTATGGAGATGCATCAGGTTGTAGGGAAGGAAATGGTGTGTCACGGTCCGCGCTGCCAAGATCTCTCACTCCAAATAAAAGTACATGAAGCTGGAACTTCAAACGAACTCCTTTATTGTGTCCTACGCGTTTCGGTGCCCTCCTGGCACCTTCCTCAGGGATAGCTCCACCACATCAACTGCTCATATTTATAGCACAACTCATAATAGTGATTAGTGGGAGTGATCACCACTGCTATATTCACAGTCAGGGAATCACTAGTATTAGGCTGGTGTATATATACCGTAGTTTTAGGTATCTGCAGGCTTTTGACAAACTTATAACTTAGCTTGGGTCCTTTCAAAGTAGTCTCGCTCACATTGGTGTCAGTGAGGGCCAGCACATCCAGTGCCTTGGCTAGGCACTGGATGTGCTGGCCCTCACTGACACCAATGTGAGCGAGACTACTTTGAAAGGACCCAAGCTAAGTTATAAGTTTGTCAAAAGCCTGCAGATACCTAAAACTACTGTATATATACACCAGCCTAATACTAGTGATTCCCTGACTGTGAATATAGCAGTGGTGATCACTCCCACTAATCACTATTATGAGTTGTGCTATAAATATGAGCAGTTGATGTGGTGGAGCTATCCCTGAGGAAGGTGCCAGGAGGGCACCGAAACGCGTAGATAACAATAAAGGAGTTATTTGAAGTTCCAGCTTCATGTACTTTTATTTGGAGTGAGAGATCTTGGCAGCGCGGACCGTGACACACCCTTTCCTTCCCTACAACCTGAAGGGAGCATCAGAGTCACTGCTATCGCTAAGTAATCCTTAAAGGCATACATGTGGGTCTGCTAACAGCCTCACTCCATACATCTTTTCCGCTGGGGAGAGGACCCCCTTCTAAAAGGTTCCCAGCTGTCTACATTTCCAAAACAGGTGTGCTTCTTTGATTCCTCAACTTGGGTCCATGCAAAGTCCTATTTTATGTAGAAAGTTTGGGACCTTATAGACTCGGTCAATAAGATATAATTATCACACAGTGATAATTGAGGAATATTTTCTAAGATTTCATCCCACTCTTCCAGTGATACAGGGCCCACTTATGCTATCCATTTAATACTGGCTATAATTGGTTGTCCCTGGTTTGGGATCCAAATATATTCTTGTAGAAATCAGATTCTTTGTACTATATGCAGAGGCATTAGAGTCTATTATGGAACGATGTTGGATAGTTAGGTCTTTATTTGATTGGGCTGTGAGGGCATGTCTAACCTGTAGGTATTTGAAAAAGCAAGTACACAGCAAATTAAATTGCTCTTGAAGCTGGTGAAAGCTCTTAAGAATAAGGTTTGTGTACGGGTGGTCTACCATGCATATCCCACTCTGCTCCCAAACAGAGAAATTTCCCAATTTAAACATTTGTCTAAGAATCAGTTATGATTAGGGTGAACATGGTGCACCCTAATATGCCCATATGTTTCTTTCCTCTGTTTCTCACCTTGTACGTCAAATAAAACACAGGAGTCAGGGGTCCCTTCCCAAGAAAAATACCAGTCTTTAATATGCATAGCAGCAAGAACCATTTTGAGCCCTGTACCATTATAGATCCCATTTTACCCATGCTCTCGGTTACCCCAACCATGGAATTGTTGCAGTTGAGATGCAATGAAATATAACCAGGGTCTTGAATAGCAAGCTGACCTGCATCTTTACTACATTGAAGAGTTGCCAGTTGTATCCGAGCCTGTTTCTTATTCTATACTAATTCACTGAATAAAGTTTTCACTTTACAAAATATTGTGGGGAAGAGCCAACAGGGGACATTGCATAGCATATAAAGTAACTGAGGCATTTAGATCATTTTTATGAGGTTTCCTCGTCCCATGACCAATAGTGAGAGTTTTGACCATGTGTTTTCCTTTGTTCTTAAATGGTCTAACAAGGGATCTATATTTCGTAATGCCTATTCTTTAGGGTTAGCATTAACAGTAATACCTAAATATAAAATTTTTCTATTACCTGGATTCGAGTCAGTGCTAATGGTTGAGAAGAGGGTCGAGGATCCGCAGGCATCAGGACCAAGTTATCCCAGTTGCTCAACACACCTAACCACTGACTGAATGTAGCTATCATTTACCTCACTAGGCCTATTGTGCTCATCACATCACCCAAAAGAAGTAACATGTCATCCGCGTACAGACTCACACTTTACTCTATTTCACCACAACAAAATAAATCCTACAAAGTTTCTTGATTCTCTCAGCTGGCATGCCAAGGTTTCAATTGCCAGGGAAAAAGGGGGGGGGGCTAAAGGGTAGCCCTACCTGGTGCCCCTTTCTAGATTAAATGCCTTGAAAAGGAAGAGCTGCACTGGTGACTTGTAGCAGCACAATCGCCGGAAGTAGCGGTCTGTGACTACTCTGAGCAGGCAGGTAGTAAATAGACCCAGATAACCCCTTTAAATATACTTGATCTCATCCTCCACTCTAAGGTTTGGGCACTGTTGTGTGCATTCATGGCTTTCTCCATTCATTTGTGTTGAAGTTGTGAAGATTGATGTGAACCACATCTATCCAACATCTTTAGCATATTCTGTTAATATGCTATAAATGTGAAAGATTAAAAAGAAGCCCTGTAAGGATGCATGCACACAGTCCAAAATAGGGCATTTTGGACGCAGCGTCTTACCCCGCTGCATCCAAAGCGCTGCGTTGTACTGTACTAGCACAGTGGATGGGATGTCTAGAAATCCCATGCCCACTATGCATCTTCCTGACCACAGCCCTGTTTCACCTGCGGTGCAAGTTGCCAGACTTCCGCATCTCCGCAGCATGTTAATTTAATGCTGAGGAGTTGGAAGCGACCTTCAGCTAGTGAATGCAGGGAAAAGCTGCCATGCATCCAACGCAGATCATAGGCACAGGATGACTATGTTCTCCCTGCGTTCACCCGCTGCTTCCCTCAGATCTGGAGGCACTGCGTCCAACAAGCAGTGCCTCTGCATCATGTGCACATACCCTTAGGCAGTTGTGCTTTTTTTTGCTGAAACTTCTGAAATGATGTAAACTTTTTGAACTACCATAGGAATTGCTAATACGGCTTATTACTTGCCACTGCCCATGCAATACTGCAATGCAGAACCTGTAAGTACTGTGTGTAAACAGTGCACTCTTTCCATAGCTGCCACGATGATGCCAATCACATCATCTACCCCGTGACCGCCTTCCTGGCTTTGTCTTGTGAAAGTTTTCAGTGCTGGCATACATACAGCCTACAGAATCTATTGTCTCCAATCTTGCACTAAACACCTTAAATTTCTGGGCAGTGGATGACAAAGCCACATAAGGCAGTCACTTGGGTAAATCAGTCATCTTGAGAGCTATGGATGAGGAGGTCTATTAACATATCAAACCATTGGGTAGCATCATGGTTCTACAGGAATACTGTATATGCAATTAGTGTTTCATAAGCCATTATGTAAATCTGTAGCACTTCAGCAAAAAGAAGAGAGACCTTTTTTGGCTAGGGCTACCCAGCAACGTGTCACACAACAGTCATCTCAGAAAAGTTGCCCAAATGTGTGCAATCTATCCATGATTGCTGTCTTGCAACTATCTCAGAGCTCTGAATACAATAGGAAACATTTCAGACAAGTTTCATGTCACATCACAACTGCTGACCAGCGACAGAAAATCCAAAATATTTCAAAACATTTGAGCCTCTGTGTCGGAGTCGCACCATGTCGCAGTCACATCACAACACGTCAGGAAATCATTATATCCATTGGTACAACGTGTCGATGCATTTTCAGTTTTGCATGGCACATGTCACCATGTAGCCCAAGATTAAATCATGCTCCATGTAAAAAAACAGGCAGGAAACTTCAGAATTAAAGCAGAATTTGCAGAAAGAAAACACAAATCTGGAATGTGATGGGGTGATGGAGTCAGAGGAGTAGATGGGTATTTATTGCATTATCAGTTTATAGTTCACTCAAACATGTTAATGATGATATATTTATTGTGTTTTACTTGTCACATTGATGCACAAGTTCATAACTGACCTAAATAAGTCTTGTTCACCAAATGATATAAAGAAGACAGGTCAAAAGTAAAGTTTTTGCTCTTATTAGTTGCTCCCCTGAGTATTCAGTTTTTTAATCCACCATATAGTTCAGAGATATGGGCCATTTTATTTAGAGATAATTTTCATGGCCTTTACTTAAGGGAGTGTGCTCACAGGATTCTTTTGAGCTCTGTTTTTAGGCAGCTCTGCATAATTAACCTGTGAGCAAAACCATAAAAAATAGCACTGAATGAATAGGTTCATATCTCTGGGACCATACGGCAGACTAAAACAAAGACAAACAACAGAATATTAAGGCCCCTTTCACATCAGCGTTTTTTGCTGATTGCGGCAGATCCGGCAGATTTACTGCATCTGCCGCCTAACGGCCGCACTTGCTGCTGACCCCATGCATTATCTATGGGACTTGCGGCAAGTGCGGTATTGCCGCGATCCGACACTTGCGGCAGTTGCAGCCGTGAAAAAAAACGCGGTCAGCTGTGTTTTTTTCGCTGCCGCAAGTGCTGGGATTGAGGCAATAAAGCACTTGCCGCGTCTGCCGCAAGCCCCATAGGCAATGCATGGGGCTCGCAGCAGGTGCGGCCGTTAGGCAGCAGATGCAGTAAATCTTCTGGATCTGCCGCAATCAGCAAAAAACGCTGATGTGAAAGGGGCCTAAGGTGAGCAGTGGGAATAGATATAAAAGCAAAATCTGGAGACTTTTGACCTGGTGACATGTAAATAACCTACTAGCAGCCCCTCGGAAGAGGCGCTTGATGTCATCTCTACAACATATGAGTGTCAGTTGGGTTTACATGTATTAGTGGGGTGATCGATGTAAAAGACATCAGATTCTTTAGATATTGTTCTTGTTTATAAATGTAAATCATGGAAACCATTGGTTCTGTGCATACACTTTTTGGGGCTAATAGGTATATTTTTCTCACAATCAGGCTAAATAATCTTGGTAGTTACTGTCACTCTAAGGCCTTCTGCACACAGTGCATTTTTATTGTGTTTTTCTAGTGCAGTTTTGTCACAAAACTACATTCAGATGCTTATGCCCACAAAGTTAATGAGAATTCTGACATTTTGTGCACATTACTTTTTTTTGCCTTGTTGAATTGGTGCAGAAATTAATCTGCAGCATGTCAAATCTTGCAGCGTTTTCCCCCACAAACATATGTAAAAAAAATACATAAAAAAAGCAGTTAAAAAAGTGTAACAAATGTATTGGCTTTCTGTTGCATTTTTCCTGCCAGGAGATGCAGATTTGATACAGAAATTTCTGCAATCTAATACTCAACATGCATGTGGCGCCCCACCAATCTGGTCACCACAAAGGGCTACTGCACTCACTAAACGCGTGTGGTGTCCTAGTCCTGAAGGAAATGGGATGTGGAACCTAGGCCTTCAACAAACAATCTCACATATCCTAGGACCCAGGGAACCATGGGCAAACCTGGGGGGGAGGGCCCAGTCAAAAAGGTGTCAAGAGAAGAACAGACTGTGGGAAGTCAGTGAGTAAGTATGAAGTAAGTGAAGGAGGTGGAAACAAAGCGTATAGACGAGAACAGAGAGAGAACCCCAGGGGCACAGGGGGAGTGAAAACAGCCTGGGTGCCCAGATACAGACTAAGTCGGATGGAGGGGTGGTCAAGAACCAAGGAACTAGCCCTGAGCGTGGCACGGATGCTGTAAGCCCGAACCACCAAACTGGAAGCCACGCATTCTCCAGGAGTGGTGGCCGCAAACCGACGCTCCCACTGAAAAGGCAGCTGAACTAGGGTCAGGACACAGATACCAGTCACCCGACAGGACCCATGGCTGCTAGAACGGGGCATTGCATGCGGAAACGCTGCCACGAGACGTGAAGGAGTAGGGCTGGGAGAGTGACCAGAGAACGGAGAGGGTCTTAGTCGAGCTATCCCAATTCCTTGTGGACAGGCCAGATTGGACTTGGTAGAGAGAAGAGCCTGTGGCCAATTGCAACTGAAGTGAGTAATCCAGGTACAGAATTCCACTGCTGTGTGAGACTGTGTTATTCCCCGCCTGCGGAGCCGCCAACTGCCACAGTACATGGGACATGAAGGCCCAGCGAAATCATGGTCTTACACACTCTTTCTACTAAACTTATCTGCCCCGGGGTACTGCTCCACCTACGGAGAACAACAACATCAGGCTGCCATATCAACAACCCCGGAGGTCTGACCCGCAGCGTTGGTCCACGCTGACCGAGTACCGTAGGTGGTGTCACGAACATATTCCCTTTAAACTATTCCCATCCAACACACCCCAGAACCTGATCCCCAGCCAGACAGTTATACTGACTCTCCCGGGGTCACGGAAGCCAGGTCTCGACCCTTGTGACTCCCCCAGCAGAACTGGTAACCCGATTCCGAGTACCCCACGGCCCCGGGGTTGGGTGAGTCATGCACATATATCCTCCGGCTTCATGGAGACATCTGTGATTTTACATGTATGCCAAAAACAGTCGGCATCAGTGTTTAGGATCCATTTTCATCTGTGTATCAGTTTTTACCATCAGTGTCTCATCAATGATTTTCTCATAATAAAGTATAAATAAATTATGAAGCTTCTCTTAGCAATGACAATATAAATCATGGACAATACACAGATTGCACACTGATGGCATCCCTGTACTGTATGTGATTTTCATGGACCCATAGACGTGCATGGGTGATTTTTATCAGTGATGCCAATCACAATTGGACATATTTCTTTGATTTTTTTTAAGGTGCACAGTGCAAAAAAACAGGTGAACATCGTCATAGGTTATAATCAGTATAATCGTGGAAACCACAGACAAAACACGTATGTGAAAAAAACGGACGTCTGAATGGAGTCTTAGAGTAACAAAATTTACAGGAGGAATGGTCACAGTCTGTACATTAGTTACAGTTCTCAGTAGTTACTCTCAGACATTCTCTTCAATAGGAAAAAAAAGTAGAACTGCTTTAATCATTATAATTTTAAAATAAGAAAATAGGATACTCATCTACCACCTTGGTGCCATCTCAGGAATGTCCGCGCTGCTATTCATGGCAGGTAATGTGACATTGTTGTGTCATAGATCAGCTGCAGCCAAATGGCAGTGGGCGCTGGTCGGCTGTATTTAAAAAATGTTCTGTTAGATTGAACATCTGCTCTGATAACTTAGTAAGGGCAGAGACACACTACATGCATCTCGTATGACTCACCCGGAACAGCCCCTGCCTTCTGAATGGGAGCATATCAGCTGCTTCTGTTTCTACGCAGCTATCACACTACCGTCCAGAGAGCAAGCTGTCAGTGAGTCATGCGAGTATCTCATATGCATCTTGTTTCTCACATGCATTGTCCATTTTTATAGTAGTTATAGCCTTTTCGGTGTGCCTAGATATTCTTTACTACTAGTTACTTATTTTCTAGAGCACCTAAACAAATTGATGAGCCTATCTCTACTCCTATTTTTTGCAGTCACAGAGTGACAGCACAATGACACTTAAGCCCCCAGTGATGTATATAATCCCCTGTGCTGTCTGTGCCCTCCAGTGTTGTTTGTGCCCCCCAGTGCCGTATGTGCCCCGCAGTGCTGTATGTGTTCCCAGTACTATCTGTGCCTCCCAGTGATGTTTGTGCCCCCAAGTGATGTATAAATCTCCCAGTTATGTATGTACCCCCTGCTTTCTGCGTTCCTCAGTGCTTTCTGTGTCCCCAGTGCTTTCTGTGTCCCCAAGTGCTGTATGTGTCCCCCAGTGCTGTAAGTGTCCCTCAGTGTTATCTATGCCCCCAGTGATGTCTATCCCCAAAGTGATGGATAAATTCCCCATTGATGTATATATCCCCCCCAGTGATGTATATACCCCCCCTGTACTTTCTGTACCCCCCAGTGCTGTATGTATCCCCCACTGATGTCTGTGCTCCCAAGTGATGTCTGTGTCCCTTGTGCTGTATGTTCTCCCCAGTGCTGTATGTGTCCCCCAGTGCTGTATGAGTCCCTCAGTGATGGTTGTCCCCCAAGTGATGTGTATAAACCACAATGATTTCTGTGCCCCTCAGTGCTATACGTGTCCCCCAGTGCTATCTATACCTCCTAGTGATGTTTAAATCCCCCAGTGATGTCTATGCCCCCCAGCCTCCCCAGTGATGTATATACTGCAACCCAGCATCCCCTATGTGATGTATATACAGCAGTCACAGCGTAACCTATGTGATGTAAATACTGCAGCCCCAGCGTCTCCTATGTGATGTATATACAGCAGTCACAGCATGTCCTGTGATGTTTATGATTTACAAAAATTATTATCACAATAATTTGACTGCTTTTAAGGCCGAAACAAACCTGGAAAGCCAGCTGTGAGAATCAACAAAATCAATATCACCTAACATCACAGCTTCACCAAAGAGAAGCTCCAGCTGTCACAGTAGGGGTGAGTTAAGTAATTGCTTGACCAAACAAGGTAGGGTAATTTTCAAGCTGATAATTTTGTGTGGCCCCAAATGATGGTTGAAATTTCCAAATGGCCCCGGGCAAGAAAAAGGTTACTCACCCTTGGTTTAAATGATTGTAGCCGAATGTACATGAAGAGTACTGGTAGTTATTTGTCTATGACATTAAAAGTTTTTGAAAAAGTTATTCCCATCTTATGAAGTTATTACCTATCCTTTTACCCCTTCCCGTACTGCTCTTTAAGCACTTAAATGCTGCTGTAAATCTCTAGCTAGGCTGAGCTTTATAGCAGGTTCTCCTTTCCCTATACACTGGAACACTCTATTATATAGAGCAACCATTCAAATATTGCAGGTTCAGTTCTGTAAGGGGACTAAAAAAATAAGCTAAAACCGAAGAAAATATTTATTTAAAAAGTATAAATAATCATGAATATAAAAGTTTGAATCAACCACTTTTTTCCTGGTTGAAAATTAACGAAAATAAAAACATAAAAAAAACATATTTTTATCACCGAGCACATAAAAGTCCAATCTATTAAAATATACAATTAAGTAACTCAGATGGAACATGCAAAGGAAAAAAAATTGATAATGCAGAATTCCCATTTTTCAGTCACTGCACCACACCCAAAAAATACAATAAAAAAAGATCAAAACATACCTTGTGTACCCTAAAATAGTATCAATAAAAATATTAGCTAGCCATACAAAAAATAAGCACTTATTAAGGTGCATCGACAGAGAAATAATTAGTAAAAACATCGCAGAAAATATTTAGTAAAAAATAACATCACAATTGGCTAAGAAAAACAATCATCTGTTTGGGAACAAGTAATGGAAATTTCTCATCAGAAAATGATCTGCTATTAAGATCATGTTCTTATGTTAAGACAATTTTTTTTTAAATTGATATTTTTTTTCTCTTTTTAATTTTTTTATATCTACTTACATGATTACCTTAGCGTCCTGATGTCCCTGATAAAATGCCCCCGATTGGCCACCTGTAATCAGCTGAGTACCTCTTGATTGTCCGTCTGACATGCAAAAAAAGCCTTGTGGCTGCCATTTTGACACACAAATGGGGGATTGTATGGACCAGGATGAGGATCATATATTCCAGGATAGGGTAGATATATTCCAGGATGGATAACATATATACCAGGATAGGGGAGATATATACCAGGATGAGGACCATATATACCAGGATAGGAGCCATACATATCAGGATGGGGCCTATATACCAGAATGAGGATCATTTATAACAGGATGGGTCCAAGATGAGGACCATATATTCCAGAATAGGGGAGATCATATACACCAGGATAGGGGCCCAGGATTGGGGAAATATACTGTATAGCAGGATGGGGCCATGATAGAGACATATATAACAGGTTGGGGCCATGATGGGAGGGACATATATAACAGGCATGGATGCTGTACTTGCTGTATTAACTGAAATAAAGGGGCTTCACGTTACTGTTAGCACAGAGGCTATAGAAAAAGGTATGGCCCCTCGCCCCCCCCCCAGAAAAAAGAAAACCAGCAGAACCTGTGCTCCAAAACCTTAATGCCCACCTCTCTTCTGAGCCCTACAATGTCTAAACCACAGTTAACATCCACATGGTTGGCAGTACCGTAGTGAGGAAGCCCACTGAATTTACAGGGTGCAGGTTTCAAGAAGCACAAGCTGGGGACAATGTGTGAGCACTACAATGTACTTGGCACAATAAGGACTTATTTGCAATTTTTAATTCTGTAACTTTCACTGCCTGACACAATGGATGTTTTCCAGAAATTAAATAGTCACTACCCCCATAGATAAATTCCCAGAGGGGTGTAATTTTCAAAATGTTGTTACTTGAAGGGGTTTCTGCTGTTCTGGCACTTGAGGGCTCAGCAAATGGTGTCCGCAAACTTCTAGGAAACTCGGTGTTCCAAAAATCAAATGGTGCTCCTCCCCTCTTTAGCCCTGGCATGTGCCCAGTGATTTTCTGCCACATATAGCATATCAGTACGCTCAAAAGAAATTTACAAACACATTTTGGAGTCCATTTTATCCTGTTGCCCTTGTGTAATGAAAAAATTGAGACTAGAATAACATTTTTGTTGAGATAAAAACGTTATAAAATTCTGTGGAGCACCTGGGGATCAAATTGCTCACTACACATTTAGGGGGGTCTACTTTCCAAAATGGGGTAATTTGTGGGGGCTTTCCACTGTTTAGGCACATCAGGGGCTCTCCAAACACAACATGCTGTCCATTAATGATTCCAGCCAATTCTCCATTCAAAAAGTGAAATGGCGCTCCCTTCCTTCTGAGCCCTGCTGTGCGCCCAGTGGTTTTCCACCACATGCGGGGTATCGACATACTCAGGAGAAATTGCCAATCAAAGTTTGTGGTCTATTTTATCCTGTTTCCCATGTGAATATGAAAAATTTAAGCCAATAAGAACATTTTTATGGAATAAATGTATTTTTTCATTTTGATGGCTCAACGTATGAAGCACCTGGGGGTTAAAAAGTCGTTGTACTCAGGAGAAATTGCACAGCAAATGTTTTGTTACTCTTGTGGAAATTCAATAAATGAGGCTAAAAGTAATATTTTTATTAGCAAAAGCAACATTTTAATTTTTCCCTTCCACATTGTTTTAGTTCCTGTCAAGCATGTGAAGGGTTAATAAACTTTTTGAATGTGGTTTTCAGTAGTTTGAGATGTGCAGTTTTTAAAATGGTGTCACTTTCGGGTATTTTCTGTTTTATAGGCCTGTGAAAGTGACTTCAAATGTGATGTGGTCCCTGAAAATGGTTTTGTAAATTTTGTTGAAAAAAATGAGAAATTGCTGATTAGCTTTGAACCCTTATAACTTCCTAACAAAAAAATTTCAGTTCCAAGAATTGTGCTGATGCAAAGCAGACATGTAGGAAATGTCATTTATTAACTATTTTGTGTCACATAACTCTCTGGTTTAACAATATAAGTTTGAAAAATTGCAAAATTTTAGCTAAATTTCAGATTTTTTCACAAATAGACACAAAAAATATTCTAATATTACCATTATTATGAAGTTCAATATGTCACAAAAACAATCTCAGAATCACTGGGATCCATTGAAGTGATCCAGATTTATTACATCATAAAGTGACACTGGGCAGAATTGCAAAAAAAATGGCCTGGTCATGAAAGTGAAAACAGGCTTGGGGGTAAAGGGGTTAACGGCTTGACAAATGCCCTGTGTGGCTGAAACGTCGTATGTCTTTTTCCGCATGATTTTTCCCTTATGTGTATAATGAGGTCAATAGTCTTTTTGTGAAGGAAAATCTTCGGGGTCTCAGACTTTAGGAATAGCCCTGTCTAAACAGAATTTTTTAAGGGCCTTCTTAAAATTGTGGATACTGGAAATGAATCAGATTGTCTGGGGTAGGGCATTCTAGAGAAGTGGTGCAGCAGAAGAGAAGTCTTGAAGACGGGTGGAATGTAAGCTTAGACCATTAGCAGAATGAAGGTGCAGTAAGTTGGTATACAGAGGCGAAATGAGGAGTTTGGTTGAATAGTATATTCCTCTTTCCATTTAATGGAGCAATGACTGATAATATTCATATTTCTTTTATACAAAAGTTCTTGTTAGAATAAATGTGTTCATCAGCATTGAGGGCAACATTTGAAAATTGGAGCCTGCCAAAAATATTAATGCATGTTATTTCTGTGTATGTTGTAAGCTACTGAACTAATTTCCAATTATTAACTGGCATCCATGTTCTATTTTTCTATGTTATATTGGCCATGTTAAGCATATAAATATATAGCAGCTTCAATAATCATTTAATATCTATCATGAACATGATAAAGGACTCTGTCAAATCCCAAAATACTGTTAACCTGCATATATAGGGTTAATTTGTTCATTAAATGCGTACCAATATTGTGTGGCTTCCTTACTGATTGTACACCTATTGAGAGAAAATAAACTTTATTCCTCCCAGGAGCTGCCGCCTTCAATCATAGAGGCATGCATGGGACGGCTACACTTACTTCTCACTATACTGTTAATGGTAGTGAGACAACATTGGAACGCTATTAACCTGCATATTAACCCTATATATGCAGTTTAATAGCTTTTGGGGACATGACAGATTGTGTTTAACATGAATATGCACCGAGTCTATGGAATGAAATGCGTACAATACAGATATAATTTATAGCATGTTTAACATATAAATTATTAGCAAAGGTCTATTATGTACCTTCCTGTATTGTTTTGCTTTCGACAGGCTGTAAGGATCTGTCTTTCTTGTATTTTCCATTTAAGGAGGACAGAGTACAGGCATACCCATCTATTAGTTATATTTCACATGATTCAGTAATTTCCAATCTACTGTACTTACATAATTGCCCGGAAGTGTCCAGATGTCCCCGATATTCGCCACCTGATTGGTCCACCTGAAAGACAAAAAAAGAAAGGGGCCGCCATATGCCACCCAAGTGCAGGATGTGCCTATGTGCCGTCTGCATGCTGCTGCTGTCCTCTAGGTCCTCATCCGCCGCCTACTCTTCCTCGGTCACCTTTGTTGTCTCTGCTGCTGCTGTTGCACAGCACACAGGGGGCAGAGACAGCGCAAAAGTGGGGGCAGAGAGCACTCGGGAGGGCAGAAACAATGCACGGGGAAAAGACAGTACAAGGGGAAGAGAGATTGCACAGGGAGAATAGAGAGCTCACAGGGGGGAGACAGCTCAAAAAAGAGAGCACATGAGGGGAGAAGACAGCACACAGGGGGAAGCAGCTCAAAGGAGTGAGCACAGAGGGGAAAAGACAGCATAGGGAGAGAAAGACTGCATACAGAGTGGAAAACGCACATAGGGAAGACATCTCAAAGGAGAGTGCACATGATGGAAGAAGACAGCACAGGGGGGAGAAGACAACACACTGGAGAGAATGCACGGGAGGAGAAAGACAGTGCACAGGGGGAGGCAAGTCACAGGAGAGAGCACAGAGAGAAGTAGACAGCACAGGGGGAGAGAGAGCAGATGCGGAGGAGAGTGCACAGTGCAGAAGAGATGACCGCCACTCCCAGCATCACATAGCCCAATCCCAACGTGATGTCACCGCCCTCCTGATGTGATAGGGCATCAGGCATTTATCTAGTATAAATATGTTTGGATTACTTGAGAACGTAATACTTTTTGTATTTATATTACACAATTTTACATATATTTGATCATATAACATCATACACACTCATATTGCTCCTTGTTTTCAAATACAGGTAGATTTGTATCAACACTGTGTACTAAATAAGTTGATCTTTTAGATGTTATGCTTTATCTCCACTCATTTCTTTTAAGACTTTTTTCTCTTAATATACTGCTTATTAAGTCTCCTGTCTACTTCTCTTTTTTCCTTTGTTTCTCAGCTGTTTGCCATCTTTGCCTTTGGAACTTGCGGTTCATTCATTGGCGAGACAGCAGCAGTCGTGATGTGTAAGGTTTCAGAAACACAGACAGACACAGATCTCATTTCGGTGCCTTTTTCCTACCCTTTCAGGTAATGCCTTGTCATCTTCATTTGATTCCCTGCCAGTAGAATAGAATACCGCATGTTTCTTTCTAACTGTTTTCTCCGATCATTGAAGAATTTCTTTATGTAAACTTCACCATATCTATCTATCTATCTATCTATCTATCTATCTATCTATCTATCTACTTGCAAAAAAATGAGGCTGCAGCACACAGTTTGAGTGATTTCCTTGCCTTTATTGGCATATAGGCATAGTGAGGCGACGTTTCGGTCCTCAGACCTTCTTAACGTCGCCTCACTATGCCTATATGCCAATAAAGGCAAGGAAATCACTCCAAACTGTGTGCTGCAGCCTCATTTTTTTGCAAGTATTGATGAAGGTGATGGTTGATCCCCATCACAGGGACTGAAAAGCACTCGGCATATCTGCTGTAAAAGAAACGCTGCTCATTAACTTTTTTCATTGTTATTTATCTATCTATCTATCTATCTATCTATCTATCTATCTATCTGGCTATCTATCTATCTATCTGTCTAGCTATCTAGCTAGCTAGCTAGCTATCTAAACACACCAAAGGCACACCAAACAGCCATAGCTTTGAAAAATATTGTGAGAGGTGAGAAGAGTGAAAAACTCATTAATTTATTACAATAGCTCTTGTCAAGGGGTCAGATATATTAAATGACAAGTGAGCCGTCATCTCTATGAAGATATGTTGGAAGCAGGAATAGTGGGAATTGTGATGACTACATTATTGGGTATAAGCCTATACAAAATGCTGTTTCTGGCAGAGTGGTATGTTCCTGTCAAATGTGATCCAAAGGTGGACAACCAGTGAACTGATGTTCAAGGAAAATTAATTCAAACATGTCTGCTTCAACCCCAACGGAGAGTTACTGTATCACAAATTGCTAAACAAAACAAGTTATGGAACAGGCAAGAGCTCACAGAGCATCAGACCGATCTGCCTGTGGCTGTGTAGCTGAAGACCGTTCACACCTGTCCAATACCTGTTTACCTGAGGAATGGATGACGCCACAATGAACTGTAAGAAGACAAACCATTGGAGTCAGTGTGATGCTGTGGGCAATGCTTAGCTTCAAAACCCTGCGTTCTAACATTCTTATGGATGTTATTTTGACACACAATTCTACTTATTCCATTGCATAGTTGTAGACCTTGTAGAACCGTTGAAGATATCGGTTTCAGCAGGATAATGTGCTTGCCACACTGCAAGAATTGTTCAGTAATGGTTTGAGCAACATGACAGCGTGCAGAGTTGGCCTGCTGCTATTATCTATGTTACATATGCGAGAAGACCTCATGACAAATTTTCTTGAGTTTATGCTTTAAAAGATCAGAGCAGGTTTGGCAACACAAGGGGATCTGCACATTATGAGCCAGGTGGTTTTAGGTTTTTGATTGACCAGTGTATAATCTACATAAAAAGTTAAATTCCATATTATGGAGTGGTATTCCTACTGATTCTAATTTACAACCCATATACTGTAGCCGTAAGGTGAAGTAAAGGGGGTTTCCGGCATCACGATATACTTTCATTAAAACAAGCCTTTATTCAAAATTCTTTAAAATCCAATTTCCATTGGCTTTTATATTCAGTGGAAATTGATTTTAAAGAATTTTGAATAAAGGTTTGTTGTAATGAAAGTATATCGTGATGCCGGAAACCCCCTTTACTTCATGATACACCGATCCTGGATGGGGAGCTTTTGAAATCCGAGCACCGATCTCTTTGGAAGATGGACGGGGCGGACTGGTACAGGTGAGCTGGAAATTCCTTTTTTGTGCATTGTAGCCGTAAGGTGTATTCAGAGTTCTACCGATTATAATTGGATTCTTAAAGGGGAACTCCGGGGAGAGAAAACTTTTTAGTACATTTCCTGCCCTGCTACATGATATAGCAGAGCTGTACACTGCAGTTCTAGGATCTATAGATCTTATAAATAGATATAATCATACCTGCTTCTCAGCACTCACCCCTCCCTCATGGACAGAGAATTTCAGCATGTCAGCTTTATGCAGGAGCAGAGAGCAGGAGGTGTGTCGGGGGCATAGATACTGGGAGCTGGAGGAGTATTCTACATTACAGCCCCCTCACACTTATGTATGGGGAGGAAGCATGGCTGCCGGACCCATGCTCATACTACAATCCAGTCCTTGATATACCATCCTATGTGACAGGGGCCCAGGCTTGAAATAGCAATCATGTGACCAAGCAGAATGAACTAAGAATGAAGAAAGAAGAATGCAAAAATAAAAATGCAAGAGCTGACATACTGCAAATCTGAAAAAATACTTTGTAGGTTCATATTTGCAAGGAAAAATAAGCAGCAGCAGCCTGACCATTACATTTTAGGAATCTCAATCACTTTTCTGGTACTGTGAAATGCCGTATTTTTGCATTTTTTTCTGCTGCATAAATGCATGGATAAATTGCCACAAATTGAAGCTTGTGTACAAGCCAATTTGTAGTGCATGTTGCAATTCTTTACACATGGACCTGAAGTGTCACATACCCTAAAACTGCCTGAATACATGAACATAACACCAAAAGAAAGTACCTTTACATGGATTGATAAATAGAATAAACTATAATACTATATACAGTCATATGAAAAAGTTTGGGCACCCCTCTAAATCTTACTCATTTTTTTTAGTTTAAAATTGGGTTTTTGCACCAGCTATTTCAGTGTGATATATGTAATAACTGATGGACACAGTAATATTTCAAGATTGAAATGAGGTTTATTGCACTAACCGAAACTGTGAAATATGCGTTATTTCAAAATTTGACATGTGCAAAAGTATGGGCACCCTTCTGATTTTCATGATTTGAATACTCCTAACTACTACTACTGAAGCACTAAATTGGTTTGGTAACCTCATTGAGCTTTGTACTTCATAGCCCGGTGTATCAAATCATGAGAAAAGCTATTTCAGGTTGCCACTTGCAACTTGTTCTCCTAGTTGCATCTTCTCTGAGGAAAGGCATCATGGGCTCCTCAAAACTGCTCTCAAATGATCTTAAAAAAAAGATTGTTCAACATAGTTGTTCAGGGGAAGGATATAAAAAGTTGTCTCAGAGATTTAACCTGTCATTTTCCACTGTGAGGAACATAGTAAGGAAATGGAAGACCACAGGGACAGTCCTTATAAAGGCCAGAAGTGGCAGGCCAACAAAAATATCAGAAAGGCAGAGAAGTAAAATGGTGAGAACAGTCAAGAACAATCCACAGACCACCTCCAAAGACCTGCAGCATCATCTTGCTGCAGATGGTGTCACTGTGCATCGGTCAACAATACAGCGCACACTGCACAAGGAGAAGCTGTATGGGAGAGTGATGCGAAAGAAGCCGTTTCTGCATGCACGCCACAAACAGAGTCGCCTGAGGTATGCAAAAGCACATTTGGACAAGCCAGTTTCACTTTGGAAGAAGGTCCTGTGGACTGATAAAACAAAGATTGAGTTGTTTGGTCATACAACAAGGCGTTATGCATGGCGCCACAAAAACACAGCATTCCAAGAAAAACACTTGCTACCCACTGTCAAATTTGGTGGAGGGTCCATCATGCTTTGGGGCTGTGTGGCCAATGACGGCACCAGGAATCTTGTTAAAGTTGAGGGTCACATGGATTGCACTCAGTATCAGCAGATTCTTGAGAATAATGTTCAAGAATCAGTGTCAAAGTTGAAGTTACGCCGGGGATGGATCTTTCAGCAAGACAATGATCCAAAACACCACTCCAAATCTACTCAGGCATTCATGCAGAGGAACAATTACAATGTTCTGGAATGGCCATCCCAGTCCCCAGACCTGAATATCATTGAACATCTGTGGGATGTTTTGAAGCGGGCTTCCATGCTCGGCGACCATCAAACTTAACTGAACTGGAATTGTTTTGTAAAGAGGAATGGTCAAAAATACCTTCATCACTGTACGCAATTTATTACAACACACTAGTAAGTAGACAATTTGTACAGGTCGATACCTCTCAGTTCTCAAGATTCATAGCCATTTCAACATTATCTTGCCACTCGTGTTAGAAATAAGGCTGAATGAGTATTGTGACATACATGTATATAACATTATCTCTAAGTTTGAACTGATGTAGCTACTTTTGATGTGTCTATTATTTTGTTTTAATAAAAACATTTGAACATAAAAATACCTTCATCCAGGATCCAGGAACTCATTAACAGCTACAGGAAGCGACTAGAGGCTGTTATTTTTGCAAAAGGTGGATCTACTAAATATTAATGTCACTTTTCTGTTGAGGTGGCCATACTTTTGCACCTTTCAAATTTTGAAATAATGCATATTTCACATTTTCGGTTAGTGCAATAAACAAACCTCATTTCAATCCTTAAATATTACTGTGTCCATCAGTTATTACATATATCACACTGAAATAGCTGTTGCAAAAACCCAATTTTAAACAAAAAAAAAATGAGTAAGATTAAGAGGGGTGCCCAAACTTTTTCATATGACTGTATATATTCCTAGATTTATATTGGTATCATATAAGACAATCTATAATTAGGAACATTAAAATAGCATTTTTTTTTTACCTTTTAATAGATATTATGTGATAATAAAGGTGTGTACTATAACGTGTGTGTAACAGATGCTGCAGACTCTGGATGCCTTGCTGTGACTGTCACTTAGGAGTGATGATGATGATCCATGGAAAGTTTCAGGGGACAGGAAGCTACCATGTTCCTATGGGGTGGGGAGACCGTGCAGAGCTGAATCAATTAGCGTACTGCTCTGCCTTTGCTCCTAGCCTCACAATAACAGTACACACTATGCATCATCATACAGCAGTGGATAACAGCATGTATTTGTATCTGCTTAGTGACATGATTTCAAGCCAGGACCCCTATCACATCCATAGGATGGTATATCAGTGGCTGGATTGTAGTATGAGCATGAGTATGGCGGCCATACCCCCTCCCTATAGAGAACAGTGAGGGGGCTGGAATGTAGGTTGATCCTTCAGCTCCCAGTATCCACGCCCCCGACACACCTCCTGCTCTCTGCTCCTGCATAAAGCTGACATGCTGAAATTTTCTGTCCAATGAGGGAAGGGTGAGTGCTAAGGAGCAGGTATGATTTTATCAATTTATAAGCGATCTATAGATCCTAGAACTGCAGTGTACAGCTCTGCTTCATCATGTAGCAGAGCAGGAACTGTACTAAAATGTTTTCTCTCCCTGGAGTTCCCCTTCAACATTTTAGCTAAGCTCTTATATTGCAATGGACTGTTAGGCTACGTTCACACCCAGTGTATTTGTGGGGATGCGCTTTTGGTGCAAAACATCATCACATAAAACAGTGTTCTGTGTGTGAACAGGCCTGTGCGTCTCCCCTGTGCTTTATACTTACCTCGCCACACTCCCTCGTTGACTGCCGGTGTCTTCTGAGCCTCTGCCGACCCGCAGCGAGCAGCGGGCTCTGTGACCTGGAAGCACCATGTGACTGGTGACGTCACCCAATCACATGGTGCTGTTTAAGGTCCTGCGCCAGATCCTACGGTGCTATGAAGAGGACCGATCACCGGGGGAGCGCGGCGAGGTAAGTAAAAAGTTCGCTGAAAAACGCAAAGAATTCACATGTTGATTCTTTTCACATGTTGATTCTTTTTACGGATGCGCTTTGCTAAGCAAAGCGCATCCGCAAAAAGACCGAACATGTGAATGAGAGAGATATGAAGGGTTTCATCAGGTCCTGATGAAGACGGAGCTTACCGCTGAAACGCATTGTGAAGACCTTGAACACAGTAAATGTAAGGATTGCTTCAAATAATTGTCTCCTGCCTCTCCTTCTGAGCGCCCCATTACCGCTGAAACCCTTCATATCTCTCCTGTATACACGCCCCGTGGGTGAGCGGTGGGAGCTGCACAGGAGCAGAACCAGCAGGGGCTACAACCTAACAACAGGACCTGTCGGTGCCGGATACTGAAGGACCTGCGGGGACGTCACACCCGCGTGTTCGATGCGTGACCCGCCAATCATCCGAATCCCGGAAGCCCGGATTCGGCGCGAGGTGCGCGTTAAGCACCAGAAGCAAAGCTACTGGGTTATGCCAGGCGCATAACCCTGCCAGGTAAGTACCCATCACCTGAAACCCCTTCCACCAACCACCCGGGTTTCACTAGGAGCGCCCCTCCTGTCTTTCTCCTTTGTATTCAGAACATGTGAATGGAGCTGCGTTCAAGGCATTTACACAGCGCTAAAAAGCGCTGTGCTTAATAGCACTGCTTGAATGCAAAAAATACACTGTGTGTGAACGCAGCCTAACTGCAGTTCTTTCTTCATAAGAAAGAACTAAGAAAAATGTTCAGAGTCTTGTTTAAAGAAAAGTGAGAAGATTTTAACTTTTAAAGGGAATCTGTCACCATGGTTTTGCTACCTATTCCAATTGGAATATACTGCGGAGGTAGAGACCCTGATTTCAGTGATACATCACTTACTGGGTTGCTTGTTGTAGTTTTTATACAATTATGGCTTTATCAACCCTAAAGACCTACTTGTCCTTCTGCCTGGTAGACCAATCATGCCTCGCACTGCTTATTGCCAGCTTTCTGCCTATGCACAATGCAAGCCAGTAAGAGACAAGATAAGCGCAAATAGGGTCTTACCTGAGATAGCAAAACAATTAAGATTTTAAATAAAAAGGCTCACCTTGTGTAGTTGTGAAAGCTAAACCACTATAAGGCTACATTCACACAATGCGCATTTTTGAGTGCTTTTTTTTGCGCGCGCGCTCTTTTAAAAAATGTACAATGTGCTTTATGTCTGCCAGCAAAGTGAATGTGAAATTCATTTTGCCGTACAGACACTGCGCAATTTTACGCACCGCTTTTATGGGAGAAAGCATCGGCGTAAAAAGAATTGACATGTCAAGTCTTTACGCAGCAGCGCCGGCCCTATTTCCCATTGGGGGCGGCGCTGCTGGATCTGATGTCATAGAGGGGGAGGAAGAATCCATGTTCCTTCTCCCCTGTATGACATGTGTGACCGCCCCCTGACTTTCCTTAAATTAGATTTTGCAGTGTATATTAATACACTGCAAAATCAAATGGGGGCAGTCACACATGTCACAGAGGGGAGGAGGAAGCAGGATTCTTCCTTCTCTCTATGATTTCACTTCTCCCCTGGGCCTGTAAAAAAGCATGCTGTGTGAAAAGCGCTGCTTCTTTTTTTGCGTTTTTTTGCGTGGGTGCAAAACGCTGGTAAAAGCGCCCGCGCAAAAAAAACCCAAAAAAGCGCTATGTGTGAACATAGCCTCAATGCAAATTACGTGGCTGACACAATACCCCTGTTAGAGTAGATCAATAGAGGAGGATGAATGGGTAAAAGCTGCTGTGGCAATAATACCAAATCCGGAATGTTAGAGACTGTGAACTTTATTTATTAATGCGTTTCCTGAAAATAATTCTCCACCTTCGTAAAAATCATATGAATGAGATGAAGGAGATTTATTCTCAGAAATGCGTTAACAAATAAAGATCATGGTCTCTAACATTCCGGATTTGGTATTATTTTCACTGAAGCACGGCCTTAAAGGTACCTTTACACGCCGCAATCTCGCCTGGGAATCCTAAAGGCGATATGTCGCCCCGAAAGAATTGCCGGGAAATTGCCTCACAGTTGCGGCGTGTGATTGGGGAATTTCGCGGCGATAAATCGCCTCTTGCCTGATTCCTGAGCACTGCTCTAAAATCAGCCGCAATCATGAAGGCGAGATTTCTGTGTTGTGGTGTGTGATAGGGCGATAGTGATGGAATTAGCGTTGCCTATGATTTCCCGTAGGCATGCTACAGCATGCTGTAGTCTGCGATGATTGGTGGTGGCTACTGTGTTCCCATTGGCTGTCAGTTCACAGGGCGCCATATTTGAAGAGCTGTACGTTCAGCAACACACACATCTTCAATGGCGTCATGTATTAGGCAGCCTTCCAGAGCAGGCTGAGCAATCGTAACGCTGTTGCGTTGTCCAATGAGCGTGTATAGGGCGCGGTGTAAACCACTGTGGCACGCCTATCTCCTCGCCGCGCTGAACATGTACGCCCACATTGCCTTTGTGATTGCGGCGTGTGAAGCGGCAAGGGAAATTGACCGGATTGGTTCCACTGTGGGTGAGGCGATTTCCGGGGCGACACATCGCCTTTCTTTCAGGGCGAGATTGCGGCGTGTAATTCCGCCATCGGCGATCTGAGGCGGCCATGAAAAACGTGCACGCGCACGTTAGATCGCCTCATATCGCGAGGCGATATTGCAGCATGTAAAGGTACCTTTACTCATTCATTCTCCTCTCTTGAGCTATGCACAGAAAGCTGTGTGGGGTATTATAGAACTCTCAATTCAGAAAGCATTGTGATGTATGCACTTTAAACCAGCAAAACTGTGAATGTAGCTATGATCTATAAGTCCAGAGACACACTGAATCATGTAGCAATTTCAGATATCCAGTGGCATTGAGGTTTCCATTGAAGAATGGCCCACTATCTTTGTACCCCATATAACACACCATACCATCGATTTTTGTGTTCCAACAGTCTTGGAGGGATCTCTCCACTGTGGGTTAGTGTCAGACCAATAGCGGTGGTTTTGTTTGTTAACTTCACCATTGACAAAAAAGTTTGCTTCTTCACTCATCTGAAGGCAATTGTCTGTGCTGTGAAGATACGAGATGTGCAGCGTCTGAAACAATGGATACTGGAAGCCTGTGCTAGCATTTCTTCTGCGGTGTTGCTATCAGTGTGTCAAGAGTGGGAGAAGAGGGTTGCATTGACAATCCAACACAATGGGTAGCACTTTGAACACATTTTATAAGTGGTCATAAACTTGTAAATAACTCATGAAAGAATAAAGTTACGTTAAAATTAAGCACACCATAGTTTTTCTAATGAAGTTCTCCATATGTTTGATGTGTCACATGACCCTCTTCCCATTGAAAAAAATAAAGTTGGATCCAAAATGTCTTCAAAATGGCCGCCATGGTCACCACCCATCTGGAAGAGTTTTCCCCCTTCCATATACTAATGTGCCTCAAACAGGAAGTTGATATCACCAACCATTCACATTTTATTTAGGTGTATCCATATAAATGGCCAACTCTGTTCTTTCTGCAGTGTTTTCTACATGCCAGAAATAGTCTGTGGTCCCCTGTTTGGCTAGATTGCATTTAGTGTTATTGGTTTGACCTCTGCCTGCCTTTTAACTGTTTTAATTTTTCACAATTCTGTACTTACTTGCCCTCTCAGATTTTGACTCCGCTCCCTGACCTCGCTATTGAATCTTGGTTTTGTCTTTTGACTTTACCCCTCCCGGCTTGACCCTGTTTGGCATCCATTCTGCGTCTGGATGCTGCTCATCTATAGGCAGTCACCTTCTGGGGCTCTGTTATAATTCCAGATCCCTGTACAGGGGGTAAAGGGTCTCAAGTCTCTCGCGGTTCTGCCTAATCTACAGCTGAGCCGGTAGCATCAAGTGGACATCACAATTGGACGTTGTATTACTGCTATAGAAATATTTCAAAAGAGAGATGCTTAGCTTAAGTGTTGGCCAATCCATGTGAGCCTGAGGACCTCGACAAGGTGATCTCATTTATTGGGAACCTGTGGCCAATACAGAAGCTAAGCATATCTCTTTTCAAGTTTTTCTATAGCAGTAATGCAATGCCTAAGTCTCCATATTCAGTTTTACATTGCCTATGTATTTATCTTTTTTTTTTTTTTTTTAAGTATTCCTTTAGCAGCAATGCAATGCCAAAATATCCTTATTTAATTCTAGTATTATTGAGCGGCGATAGATATGCTTCTGGAGTACTAGACTCGTCACACAGCACTAATAATGTACAATGACACATGGACACCTCTTCTGCCATCGTGTAATGATTTATCAGGTGTCATATATTCACAGCAATGTTTCTAGCAGAGAATATATTTAGCTATAAGGCTTCTAATAGAGCGTGCTACAATTACGGTATATTTCCGGAAGACTTGCACAAATTTGAGAAATTTTTTTTCTGCCTATACAGAGATACAAGAAAGGCCATGTACACTTCTATGGGTGACAGATAGTAGCTACATCAAAATAAGGCCACAATTGGGTTTAATACTATATATCAATTTTTTGGTCAAGCATTAATTGTATACATGAACTGTTAAAATAGGTAAACATATGCTTTAGACTTACCTTACATGTGCACCAGTATGTTACAATTTTATGTTTATGCCCCAAATTCTATTTATTTCCTACTGTCTCATAAATAATAATAGCAGAATTTCAGACATATTGCTATAAAAAGTAATAATTAATGATAGACATTTACTTTAAAACAAATCTTTAAGCAAGATTTTCCTCTTGTTAATAAAATTGTCTTCATTGAAATTGAAATCCATGTATAGTCATGGTGTGTTTACATGAAGTCCATGTATAGTCACAGTATGGTTACATAAAATCCATGTATAGTCATGGGGTGGTTACATGAAGTCCATGTATAGTCATGGTGTGGTTACATGAAATCCATGTGTAGTCATGGTGTGGTTACATGAAGTCAATGTATAGTCATGGTGTGGTTACATGAAATCCATGTATAGCCATGGTGTGGTTACATGAAGTCCATGTATACACTCCCTGACAAAAGTTATGTCGCTTATCCATGTTATGTAAATAAAAGCTTATAACCTGACGTTAAATTCATCCATTGGTTTTATAAATGACTATTTTGAAAGCTGAAACTCTCCCAAATGTGGTTTAGGTTAAGAAAATAAATTGGCATCAATGCTGAAATATTGATCATTTAATGAACACGGAATGGTCAGATTTTGGCAAGACAAAAGTTTTGTCGCCCACAGAAAGTACCGTATATACTCGTGTATAAGCCGACCCGTGTATAAGCCGACCCCCCTACTTTTGCCCCCAAAACCTGGGAAAACCTATTGACTCGTGTATAAGCCGAGGGTGGACTCCAGCACAGGTATACAGCCCCCAGCAGTGTGGTATACAGGCCCCCCAATGGTAGTATACAGCAGCCTCCCCAGTGGTAGTATACAGCAGCAGCCCCAGTGGTATATACAGCAGCAGCTCCAGTAGTTAGTATACAGCAGCCCCAGAGGTATGTACAGCCCCAGTGGTAGTATACAGCATCCCCAGAGGTATATAGAGCCCCAGTGGTAGTATACAGCATCCCCAGAGGTAGTATACAGCAGCCCCAGAGGTAGTATACAGCAGCCCCAGAGGTAGTATACAGCAGCCCCAAAGGTATATACAGCAGCCCCAGTGATAGTATACAGCAGCCCCAGAGGTAGTATACAGCCCCAGTGGTAGTATACAGCAGCCCCAGAGGTATATACAGCCCCAGTGGTAGTATACAGCAGCCCCAGAGGTATATACAGCCCCAGTGGTAGTATACAGCAGCCCCAGAGGTATATACAGCCCCAGTGGTAGTATACAGCAGCCCCAGAGGTATATACAGCCCCAGTGGTAGTATACAGCAGCCCCACAGGTATATACAGCCCCAGTAGTTAGTATACAGCAGCCCCACAGGTATATACAGCCCCAGTGGTAGTATACAGCAGCCCCAGAGGTATATACAGCCCCAGTGTAGTATACAGCAGCCCCAGAGGTATATACAGCCCCAGTGTAGTATACAGCAGCCCCACAGGTATATACAGCCCCAGTGGTAGTATATAGCAGCCCCAGTGGTATATACAGCCCCAGTGGCAGTATACAGCATCCCCAGAGGTATATACAGCCCCAGTGTAGTATACAGCAGCCCCAGTGGTAGTACACAGCCCCCTCTCCTTAATATGCGTCCCCCAGTAGTAATAAACAGCCCCCCCTCCTTATCATATCCCCCCCGGCTGCGGCAGCTGTGAAAATAACAAACACTTTATACATCACCTTCCGGCGCAGCTCTCCGCTCCTCCGGTCCTCAGCTCCTCCGCTTGCGGCTTCTTCTTCCTTGATGTGCCGGCTTGTGACCGCGCGCAGGAAATGACGTCATCTCCTGCGCCCGGTCACATGACACCGCCACAACAAGGAAGAAGAAGCTGCGAGCGGAGGAGCTGAGGACCGGAGGAGCGGAGAGCTGCGCCGGAAGGTGATGTATAAAGTGTTTGTTATTTTCACAGCTGCCGCAGCCGGGGGGGACATGATAAGGAGGGGGGGGCTGTTTATTACTACTGGGGGACGCATATTAAGGAGAGGGGGCTGTGTAGTGCAATATGCACGGCATCCCCCCGCCGCTGATGGACGGGGGGATGCCGTGCATATTCATTGCACTAATGAGGTGGCCCCACGTGACCGCCTGCGGTCACCGCGGCCCCCTCCTGCCTCCTCCAGCCCCCGGTCACAGCTCCCCCCCCACAGCATACCGTATGACCCGTGTATAAGCCGAGGGGGGACTTTTCAGCCCAATTTTTGGGCTGAAAAACTCGGCTTATACACGAGTACCGTATATACTCGCGTATAAGCCGAGTTTTTCAGCCCAAAAATTGGGCTGAAAAGTGCCCCCCTCGGCTTATACGCGAGTCAATACGGCCCCCTAAAAGTTTGGCGCCCCCACCTCCCTTTCTGGGCCCCCCCCGCATGCAGCGCTGCGCATATACATTACCGGTCTAGCAGCTGTCACCCTCCGATGGATCGCGGCTCCCGGCTCCGGGCTCCATCTTCCTCGCTGTCTTCCTGCTTGTCAGGTGACCGGCCGGCGTCGCGGTGACGTCATCGCGATGCGCGATGAGCCCCGGTCACAAGGCAGGAAGACAGCGAGGAAGATGGAGCCCGGAGCCGGGAGCCGCGATCCATCGGAGGGTGACAGCTGCTAGACCGGTAATGTATATGCGCAGCGCTGCATGCGGGGGGGCCCAGAAAGGGAGGTGGGGGCGCCAAATTATGAGGGGGGCCCTGCTGGGGCCTATTCCACTGGGGCTATATACTACCACTGGGGCTATATACTACCACTGGGGCTATATACTACCACTGCGGCTGTATACTATTACTGGGGCTGTATGAATACTACCACTGGGGCTATATACTACCACTGGGGCTATATACTACCACTGGGGCTGTATACTATTACTGGGGCTGTATGAATACTACCACTGGGGCTATATACTACCACTGGGGCTGTATACTATTACTGGGGCTGTATGAATACTACCACTGGGGCTATATACTACCACTGGGGCTATATACTACCACTGGGGCTATATACTACCACTGGGGCTGTATACTATTACTGGGGCTGTATGAATACTACCACTGGGGCTATATACTACCACTGGGGCTGTATACTACCACTGGGGCTGTATGTATACTACCACTGGGGCTATATACTACCACTGGGGCTATATACTACCACTGGGGCTGTATACTACTACTGGGGCTGTATGTATACTACCACTGGGGCTATATACTACCACTGGGGCTATATACTACCACTGGGGCTGTATACTACTACTGGGGCTGTATGTATACTACCACTGGGGCTATATACTACCACTGGGGCTGTATACTACCACTGCGGCTGTATACTATTACTGGGGCTGTATGAATACTACCACTGGGGCTATATACTACCACTGGGGCTATATACTACCACTGGGGCTGTATACTATTACTGGGGCTGTATGAATACTACCACTGGGGCTATATACTACCACTGGGGCTGTATACTATTACTGGGGCTGTATGAATACTACCACTGGGGCTATATACTACCACTGGGGCTATATACTACCACTGGGGCTATATACTACCACTGGGGCTGTATACTATTACTGGGGCTGTATGAATACTACCACTGGGGCTATATACTACCACTGGGGCTGTATACTACCACTGGGGCTGTATGTATACTACCACTGGGGCTATATACTACCACTGGGGCTATATACTACCACTGGGGCTGTATACTACTACTGGGGCTGTATGTATACTACCACTGGGGCTATATACTACCACTGGGGCTATATACTACCACTGGGGCTGTATACTACTACTGGGGCTGTATGTATACTACCACTGGGGCTATATACTACCACTGGGGCTGTATACTACCACTGGGGCTGAATATACCACTGGGGCTGCTGTATACTACCACTGGGGCTGTATACTACCACTTGGGCTGTATGTATACTACCACTGGGGCTGAATATACCACTGGGGCTGCTGTATACTACCACTGGGGCTGTATACTACCACTGGGGCTGTATACTACTACTGGGGCTGTATGTATACTACCACTGGGACTGTATATACCACTGGGGCTGCTGTATACTACCACTGGGGCTGTATACTACCACTGGGGCTGTATATACTACTGGGGCTGCATGTATACTACCACTGGGGCTGTATATACTACTGGGGCTGCGTGTATACTACCACTGGGGCTGCTGCTGTATACTACCACTGGGGCTGCTGTATATACCTCTGGGGCTGCTGTATATACCACTGGGGCTGCTGCTGTAACACTGCTGGGGCCTGTATATACCACTGGGGAGGCTGCTGTATACCACACTGCTGGGGGCTGTATACCTGTGCTGGGGTCCACCCTCGGCTTATACACGAGTCAATAGGTTTTCCCAGGTTTTGGGGGCAAAAGTAGGGGGGTCGGCTTATACACGGGTCGGCTTATACACGAGTATATACGGTATATACGGTAAGTGAACGTCAAACAAATAATTAACTTAAAATGCAAATATACAGTTGTGGCCAAAAGTATTGACACCCCTGCAATTCTGTCAGATAATACTCAGTTTCTTCCTGAAAATGATTGCAATCACAAATTCTTTGGTATTATTATCTTCATTTAATTTGTCTTCAATGAAAAAACACAAAAGAGAATGAAACAAAAAGCAAAACATTGATAATTTCACATAAAACTCCAAAAATGGGCCAGACAAAAGTATTGGCACCCTCAGCCTAATACTTGGTTGCACAACCTTTAGCCAAAATAACTGCAATCAACCGCTTCCGGTAACCATCAACGAGTTTCTTACAATGCTCTGCTGGAATTTTAGATCATTCTTCTTTGTCAAACTGTTCCAGGTCCCTGATATTTGAAGGGTGCCTTCTCCAAACTGCCATTTTTAGATCTCTCCACAGGTGTTCTATGGAATTCAGGTCTGGACTCATTGCTGGCCACCTTAGAAGTCTCCAGTTCTTTCTCTCAAACCATTTTCTAGTGCTTTTTGAAGTGTATTTTAGGTCATTGTCCTGCTGGAAGACCCATGACCTCTGAGGGAGACCCAGCTTTCTCACACTGGGCGCTACATTATGCTGCAAAATTTGTTGGTAGTCTTCAGACTTCATAATGCCATGCACACGGCCAAGCAGTCCAGTGCCAGAGGCAGCAAAGCAACCCCAAAACATAAGGGAACCTCCGCCATGTTTGACTGTAGGGACCATGTTCTTTTCTTTGAATGCCTCTTTTTTTCTCCTGTAAACTGTATGTTGATGCCTTTGCCCAAAAAGCTCTACTTTTGTCTCATCTGACGAGAGAACATTCTTCCAAAACGTTTTAGGCTTTCTCAGGTAAATTTTGGCAAACTCCAGCCTGGCTTTTTTAGGTCTCGGGGTAAGAAGTGGGGTCTTCCTGGGTATCCTACCATACAGTTCCTTGTCATTCAGTTGCCAACAGATAGTACGGGTTGACACTGTTGTAACCTCGGACTGCAGTGCAGCTTGAACTTGTTTGGATGTTAGTCGGGGTTCTTTATCCACCATCCGCACAATCTTGCATTGAAATTTCTCGTCAATTTTTCTTTTCCGTCCACATCTAGGGAGGTTAGCCACAGTGCATGGGCTTTAAACTTCTTGATGACAATGTGCACGGTAGACACAGGAACATTCAGGTCTTTGGAGATGGACTTGTAGCCTTGAGATTGCTCATGCTTCCTCACAATTTGGTTTCTCAAGTCCTCAGACAGTTCTTTGGTCTTCTTTCTTTTCTCCATGCTCAATGTGGTACACACAAGGACACAGGGCCGAGGTTGAGTCAACTTTAATCCATGTCAACTGGCTGCAAGTGTGATTTAGTTATTGCCAACACCTGTTAGGTGCCACAAGTAAGTTACAGGTGCTGTTAATTACACTAATTAGAGAAGCATCACATGATTTTTCTAACAGTGCCAATACTTTTGTCCACCCCCTTTTTTATGTTTGGTGTGGAATTATATCCAATTTGGCTTTAGGACAATTCTTTTTGTGTTTTTTTCATTGAAGACAAATTAAATGAAAATAATAATACCAAAGAATTTGTGATTGCAATCATTTTCAGGAAGAAACTTGAGTTTTATCTGACAGAATTGCAGGGGTGTCAATACTTTTGGTCACAACTGTATGTTGCATAACATTGGTGAATGAAGTTGTGGTGCTATTAGAGTCATATTCAATATTTTGTGTGACTTCCATGAGCTTGAAGGACTGCATCCATGCGGTTCAACAATGATTCATGCAATTTATTAATGTAGTCATCAGGTAAAGCAAAGAATGCAGTCTTACATGCCTCCCAGAGTTCATCTAGATTCTTTGGTTTTGTCTTCCAAGCTTCCTCTTTCATCCTACCCCAAACAGGCTCAATGATGTTCATGTCTGGTGACTGGGCTGGCCAGTCCTTGAGCACCTTGATCTTTTTTGCCTGGAGGAACTTGGTTGTGGAGATGGATGTATGAGATAGAGCAGCATCCTGCTGAAGACTTTGACCCCTTTTATGATTTGGAATGTAAGAAGTAGCTAATACTTCTTGATATTTTAGGCTATTGATATTGCCTTCCACCTTGCAAATGTTTCGCACACTCCCATACTGAATGTAACCCCAGACCATGATCTATCCACCATCAAATTTGGATCCATGCGGGCTCCAGTAGGACTCATGCAGTATTCGCAGCAGCTGTGGTGTAATTCTACTTAAGATACATCAGAGAAATCCACCTTCTGCCACTTTTCCAGCATCCATCTGTTTAGCAGGCTGTGGGACTTTGCAAATGCCACACAGTATTTTATTTGCCTTTTGTTTAGTATTGACTTCTGGGCACTGATTCGACCATGGAGGCCATTTCGAGACAGAATCCTACAAACTGTTCTAGTTGACACAGGGACTTGAGGTGACCAGGCCTGTTGGAGCTCTGCTGCAGTGGAAGAGGGGCTTACTTTGGGTTTTCTAACCAACAAACGTTCCTACTGAGCAGTTGTCTTGCGAGGTCTGCCGGACCTGGGCTTATCAAAGACATCTCCAGTCTCTTCAAATCTTTTTTTAATCCTTTGTACTTGACGCTGAGACACATTAAAGGTGCCAGCCACCTCTGCAGTGGATCTGATCTTCAGCCCCTTGATAATCAAGGCTTTGGTCGCAGGGTGGATTTTTGGCATGTTGTTAGAGCTCAAGTTACAGTTCAAGTGAAGGTCTGGGGTACTGGGTTTCTTTTATACACACCCACTAATTAACCGATCATTTACTTAGCACAGGTGAGGATGTAAACTAGGATTGGGTGCATTATATGACCAGGCGACAAAACTTTTGTCTTGCCAAAATCTGACTATTCTGTATTCATTAAATGATCAATATTTCAGCATTGATGCCAATTTATTGTCTTAACCTAAGCCACATTTGGGAGGATTTCAGCTTTCAAAAGAGTAATTTATAAAACTAATGGATGAATTTAACGTCAGGGTATAAGCTTTTATTTACATAACATGGATTACCGACATAACTTTTGTCAGGGACTGTAGTCATGGTGTGGTTACATGAAATCCATGTATAGTCATGGTGTGGTTATATGAAATCCATGTATAGTCATGGTGTGGTTACATGAAATCCATGTATAGTCATGGTGTGGTTACATGAAATCCATATATAGTCATGGTGTGGTTACATGAAGTCCATGTATAGTCATGGTGTGGTTACATGAAGTCCATGTGTAGTCACGGTGTGGTTACATGAAATCCATGTATAGTCATGGACAGGCACGGATTTGTGCAAAAGGATGCCAACGGATGTCCATGCACCATTTTTTTAGTGGATCCATTATTAGTCACCACAGATAGGGGTGGGAGGAGCTGTACCTTGCTTCTGAGCATGCTCTGTACAGCAAAATTGATCTGTTTCACGGAGCTGTGCTCCATAGAGCTCCATTATAAATTCAAACAGACACCAACGGATCCATGTCTGTCTGTTGGTGTCCGCGATCTTTAAGTAAGCCCAGAAACAGAACAATTTCCGTTTCTGGGTACTTGAAATATGTGGACTCCAATGGATCCATAACAAAATTGAGACACACCGATGGCCACTGACCTGCCCAGGGGTCTTTGGGAACTCGGTTCCTGGGGGTTAGTGCTGGGGTGATGTCTCGGTGGCCAGTGCCCGGGCCCGTAACCCTGGGGGTCACTGGGTAAAAAGGGAAAAATAATAGAAAGAGGAAAGTTTTGTGACACCGCCTGTGGAATCTGGTGAAGGCACCAGCACTGCTGCAGACCTTCGGGGATGATGGATGGGCAGCTTGGGTGGTCCAGCTCCCCACAGGCGGATTGGGGTCCCCGGGGCAGTGCTGCTGCTGAGCTGGTTGATTTGGCAGCAGCTACTCCTTAACTTAAGCAGAATAAAACAATGGAGGCTTGCTGACTCTGTATGGGTGTGGCGCCCCTGCGACCAGGGTGGCCACAGGTAGGAACTGCAGCCAGGCAGGAGACAATTTGTATACCAAACACCTTCAGCACATACACACCACCCAGAGCACAACACCCAACCCGGAGCCCAGGACTCTAGGTGGGCAAGGGGTGGTAGGGTTTAGAGGGAAGTGGGTGGAATGTAGGTCAGGTGACAGATCAGATACACCTGGCGGGGTGTGCTGAGACTTTTGCCCCAGCAGTTAACCCGGGTTCAAGCAGAACAGAGAACCCGAATCCAAATAGACTTTTATCAGTCCCAGCAGTTCCTGACTGTACAGCCCGGCTGGGCTAATACCTCCAATGCTACCCGGAGCAGGGAACAGCAACTGTTGGTGGATCTGGAGGATGTGACCATCCCTGAAACTGTGTCCAGGACAGCCAGCAACGTGATTTATCTGCTCGGAGCCATGGGAGAAGGATATCTGCAACTACCGGAACCCCTGATACCGGCCCCTGCATCAACCGAGGTGAATGGTGAGCAGCTCCGCTGTTGATGGGAACAAAACGAGGGAGAAGAGAATTTAATGGGCTTCCCTGGGGATCCTGCAGCTGCAAGAAGAAATAGAGAGAGGCCCGTATGGCATCCGAGAACAGAGACTAGCTTTACGAATGGGAGCTAATACAGAGCACTCTGAAATAGAAAATCCGGACACCACTACTGGACTTCAGGTTAGAGTAGAACCACAACAAGCAGTAACCAGCGCAGAGATGACAGTTGCAGATGCTATCACTACAGTAACCATGGTGGACGCGGCAACGCAGACTAAGTACAGCTACTTGTTGTGCAGCGCATCGGAGCAGCTAGAAAAGTTTCCAAGAAGAAGAACATCATAAGTGTTACCGTGGAAGAAGGAGTGAGAACTCAGATTCTGCAAGGAACTTTAAGTGTGAATGTCATGTGATCCTTATTGACCCCATCCCATACCTGAATGAATAGTCTTTTTCCCTGTTTGTTTTTTAAGTGTTATAGACAATAGTATCAAGGACAATGAGTTGATATAAACTTCCCCTGTATATAGTTGAGCACCCTGTGTGCTCCCCATTGGTTTTTAAGACCAAATAGCACTTTGAGACTGTGTGCACAGAACTGGAACTGAGACTGCAAAGTGTTTTTGAACAGTTTTTGCCACAGGACTCTTGGAGCTTTAAACAGTGACTAAGTAACCCGTGTCCCGCGAGGGGTTAAAAGAAAGTGTGGTGTAAGGTGCCGGCACGGAGAGAAACAACTTTGCCACAAGTTGGTGACCCGAGGGCCCGGAGGCCTCAGCACTTGCAGCCATGGACGGGCTGAATACTGTGTTTTATGTATATAGTTAATTTAATGTAACGTTTAAGAACCTGTGGCTCCTTAAATGGAAGAAAAGTATGCTTAATGTTGTTATTATAAAAATAAAAATGTTTTTCAGGGGAAACCATGCCAGACGGGATGGGGACACGCCGGTTTAACTCTGGGGGAATGTGGCGCCCCTGCGACCAGGGTGGCCACAGGTAGGAACTGCAGCCAGGCAGGAGGAGACAGTTTGTATACCAAACACCTTCAGCACATACACACCACCCAGAGCACAACACCCAACCCGGAGCCCGGGGCTCTAGACGGGCAAGGGGTGGTAGGGTTTAGAGGGAAGTGGGTGGAATGTAGGTCAGGTGACAGATCAGATACAAATGGAGGAACAGTAGGCGGAGTGAGTTAGTAGGCTAGTGGGTGCCGAGAAGCCAAGAACAGCAGAGTGACACTTTCCTGAGGGATAGGGCTCCCTGGAGGCGCAGAATCCTGCGAGACACCGTTCCCTGGAGAGAAAGCCCACTCCATAGCCTGCATCCCAAGGGAAAGGAAGCACAGAGACCGTACCGGTACTACCGGGTCTGAGGAGTACGGCAGCGTTGACCGACTACAGGCGGGATAGGTTTCCCTTGATGTACCCGGTAGTCACACGGGTCGGAGAGAGCCCGGTGATCCATTGCAAGATAGCGACATCCAAGGCTAGGCTGGGACCAGAGTGTCGGCTCTGAGGGGACCGCAGCTATACGCCAGATCCCAGACAAACCAACGAGGCACTCTGATTCCAAGTCAGAGTTCCTACCACACGGGTTGGAGGCACAGCAGCATATAGGACCCGGCTTGCCACCCACACACACAAGGGACCGAGCTGCCGCCATGCAACCCACAGGGAAGAACAGATGAGAGAAAAGCCGGAAAGGTTACAGAGAAAGTGAAGGGTTTCAGAGAGAAAGCCTGGCTGCAGAGGGTTCAGAGACTGTCCGGAGTTAATTGTGTGAACTGTACCGTGAACTGTTTGAACTGCACTAAGAACTTGCAAGTAAACCCGGTGAACCCTGCTTCAGTCTCTTGTGTATGATTACCTGCATACATAACTTTTATTACATCTTTAAACCCTGTCAGGAGCAGCCCGACCCGCGGCGGGCTCATCCATCTAGCTGCAGCCCCATCCAGCCTCCTGGCAGAGCTACGCTGCAGCTGTGGTCCCCTCATTGACCACAACCCGTGGGTGGCGTCACAACAACATCCCCTGTAAATATACCCCTTTTACTTGTGGGGCTCGGGACACAGTCCGGACCAAGACCGCTGTGATCATCCCCCAATGCTACCCCCGGTCCGGTACCGAGTACCCCGTCCTAGTGGGCCACACACGGGTACTTTACTGATAACAGTTCACAGTAACACTTTAGTTCACAGCCACGCAGTCTTTGGCCGGGTAGTCACCGGAGGGTACAAAATCTTTCTGAGGCTCTCCAAGTATTCCTTCTACTACGTTCACTGTCCTCTGTGTCTTTCTTGCGCCTCCTTTCTATCCGTGCGCTGCCCTGTACAAACCCACTTCCTACCAGGCCCGTTGGGTGTGATGAGGTTACCCTTCTCTTCTCTAGAACAGACCTGCGACCCCCCGGTATTGGCGGCTCAGGGTTGGACTCGCCTGCACTGCAACTCGGAGCCAGTACCCTGTTGTGGACCGAGATTCCCCCAGACCGTTTACTTTGGACAGTTTGGCACTGGGTCTCCCCTTTCTGTCTGGGTTGCCACTCTTTTTTGGGCACCCTCCCTGTGGTGTCCCTTTAGGACTTGCTCCTTGTTTCGTTCCTCAAACTAGACTAGATCTGTGTGTTTTCCGCTCCTTCTACCCTAACACTCCTCCCACCGGGACCGGTTACCCTAGTAACAGGTTAGTCGATTGGTCCCCTAGTCTAGTTGTAGGGATGCTGGGATGAGAGCCTCAGTTCGACATTATCTCCTCCAATGACTGGGATACTGCACACTCTGTTTTGGGTGCAGTACCCCTACTGTGGCGCACTGACCAGTGGGGCGCCACACCACTTTAGGACAAATTGTTGCCCATAGGATAACATGGGAGGCCATAACTGATCAGTGGCCATCCATTTCAAAAGAGATGGAAACAGATTTGAAAATTTGCCATTGTGAAAAGATTATTTGCATAGCTTTGTCATTCATTTGTATTCATTATTTGGTAGCAGTAGTACATGATCTTTGAGTAAGGTAAATAATTGCTCATGTTATGCTTCACGTGTCTTATTGTATCTTTATACATGTCTTTAGGCTGTATCGACAACGGTATGAGATGCCAGTCTGTGGAGACACTGAAAGTCGGATCTTGCACCTCTCAGGGGACTTCTCTGCACCGGCTGAATTCTTTGTTACTTTGGCAGTGTTTGCTTTCCTTTATTCCATGTTTGCTTTAGTAATTTACTTGCTCTTCCATGAACGATACACCCAGATCCGAAGAGTACCAATTGTGGTAAGTGGCTCTAGTGTGAAGAATTTCTGGGGAACTAAAAAACTAGTACAAGCAGGAGGAAACTGTGTAATATTGGATGCATTGGGCTGGGTTCACACCATGGTGTTCCTGTCCGTGGTGATCCTGTTTTTTGCAGGACCACACGGATAGGAATGGACAGGACCGAATTTTTAACTCCGGATGACATTTCTGTATACGGCTCCAGGATTTTGAGGCATACTGACTTACAGAAGGAGCGGCAAGAAGCCGAACTTGCAAAGCACAGGCAAGTGGTGTCGGGGCTGTACTTTCACTTTTGCAATGTGTCACCATACATCGCGAAAGCAAAAGAAAGCAATGCTTAAGAATAAAAAAAATGCTCACCTCTTCGCTGAGTGTCCCGCGATGCGTGGCGTCCATGTCAGATCGCTGCAAGGACCTGGAATCAGCTGACCGGCGGAAACCGATCAGCTGATGTGTCACATGACAGCATCAGCTGACCTGTTTAAATCGCCCGCCCCCCGATCGGTGTTGGCGGTCGATTTAAACCACTCAGCTAATGCTGTCATGTGACACATCAGCTGATTGGTTGCCGCCGGTCAGCTGATTCAGGTCCTTGCAACAATCGGATGTCTTCCCGGGACACTCAGTGGGTAACTGAGTATTTTATTTTATTTTTTAACACATTGCTTTCTTTAATTTCACTTTAGCAGTGTATGTAGGTACACTACTAAAGTGAAATTACACATGTCACACGGGAACAGAACAGTGAATGTGTACTGAGCATGCTCAGTAAACTAAAACCGGATCCGGAAAAGGATCCTGTTTTTTCCCGGATCTGGTGCCTATAGACTCCCATGTTATGTGTGCCGGATCGCCCTGGATTCATTTCTGTCCGGTTTGATCCGTTTTTTTCACCGGAGCCCATAAACGGAGCCGTCTCCAATATTGGGGCTGGGAAGAAAACATGACAGAAACGAATCAGGGATTGAATTGGCAGAATCGAATGACCATATATGACCAATCCGGCACCATAGGGATACATGTTCTGTTCTTTTCAAAACGGACAGAACAGAATGCCAAAAAGATTGATGTGAAGCCAGCCTTTGTAGTTCTTCTGGCTCCTGTTGAAACAATGGGCTTCCTTTTTGCTGAGCTGACCCCTAAGGCTGTGTGCACACATTGCAGATTTGTAGCATATTTTATGTGTTTTTGAATATTTTATGTGTTTTTGAACACAGATGTGTCATAAAACCTGCTATAAAAATGAATGAGAATCCTGAAGTCTCATGCTCACGTTAAGTATTTTCTCCTTGCAGATTTGGTACAGATATACTGTAAATCTGCAGCACGTCAATGTTGTCAGTGTTTTTGCTGCAGATTTTACCCATACTAATGTATGAGAAGAATCCACACCAACAACCCGTGGCAAAAATGCATCAAAAACACATAAACAAAATAAGGCAAAAACACTTGTTTTTGCTGCTGCATTTTTCCTGCCAAGAGATACAGAAATTTCTGCATCAAATACTTTACATGTGCACATAACCATAAGGGCTCGGACACACTGGCGTGAAACTCAGACGACGAGAGCACATTTCCGAGTTTCGGACATTTTTTTCTCGTCTGATTCACGGATGACGAGTCAGTTACATCATGCTGCGATTGTATGCGAGTGTCGGACGAGATTCACCAATGCAAGTCCATGGGTCCGACAAAAAAGACGTACCACACTCGGACCACACTCGCACCATCCGAGTCGAATGCGATTTTTAATTGATACATTATCATTCTGTAGCTCAGACAACTATAAAAATGCTCCTGTAAATGCTAAAACAGTAAATAGCTGCTGAGTAAAAAAACGGATTGCACTAGGACAACACACGGAAGCCACGCTGACCAAAAGTCGGATGACACTTGTCCAACTCTCGGATTCATCAATCAGACTGTTTTTGCACTCGCCAGTGTGTTTCCACCCAAAGGCTAGCTTCACACCATGGTTTTTGTGTCAGAGTAGACCCTGTTTTTTGCAGGATCCACCGGAAAGAACCTGACAGCAGAGGATGTGCACAGTGTGGCCAAATATGGTCCCGGATCCTGTTTTTTGCAGGATTCCTTTTCTGATGCTATCCTTGGTCCTGAAGTCTACCTATGTCTGCTCTGCCGCTGTTCAAGGTGCTGAATTCACAGCCTGTGCATAAAATACTACTGTCCATGGTGCTGAAGTTAGGCAGAGCAGACATAGACTCATAAAGAAGCAGATAGAATAAGGCAGTGTTCAGATAACTCACCGATTGCAGCCAAATGAAATCAAACAATGCACTTAGCAGGATGTGGTCAGACCCCATTATACACTGCAGACACAGGTGCACAGAACCACCCTCAACCTGCCACATATGGGGGAGGTGGTTTTGCTATGCACGAGATGATCTGTACATAGGACGCCATTCACACTGATGTCAGCGGTGCAGAGTGTCTGTATGCCAACCACTGGTCCCTGCCACCAGACCAAATGGGTAGCCAGACGATGCATCCACACCACTAGATGAATGACACCCTATGGGGCCCAGCCACACCCCGCAAAAGATAAAAAGTGCAACTGCCACCAACCAAATGGGTTCACAGACGATGCAAAAAAGGCAAGAGCAGACATAGGCAGGATTTCTGAGCATGCTCTGTTGAAAAAATCGGACCTGGGGAACGACCAGATTTTTTCATGGATCCGGTGCCCATAGACTCCATTATATGAGAACGGATTTGTTCGATTTTTGCATCGGAAACAAAAAATGCTGCAGGCTCCTGTATTGGGGACGGTTAAAAACCTGACAAAACTGGATCAGTTACCGAATACACAAAACCTGATGGCCAAATATGACCAATCCGGCACCATAGGGATACATGGGATGCAAAACCGGATCAGGTTCTGTCCGGTTCAAACCGGACAGAACCTGATGCACAAAACCGTGGTGTGAAGCCAGCCTAAGTTTACTCGAAGTTCCCACAAGGAATATGGATTAAAGATCTTTCTTAAGTATTTAGGGCAGTGAGTCTGACCAAAGACATGCCATTTATACTAAAAATAACTTGCCAGCCTGCAGCAGCCCACAGTAGTGATGCCAACCATGGAAGTCTCCTCTTGCATGTACAATATAACACATCAACATGTAAAGGATTAGGCAGACCATGATCAGTAGGCATCTGCTTTGCTGCAATGCAGAGATAAAATGTGCTGTTTTTTCTTGTTTTTGCATGTGAGCAATGAAAACCCCTTTAGAGGGAATCTGTCACCTGATTTATCCAACCCCGTCTGAGACCAACAAGGTGCAGGGACAGATGCTCTGATTCCAGCTATGTTTAATTTACTGGGCTGTTTGCTGCAGTTTTGATAAAAACTTTTACCTGTCTCAGATCTACCAGTTCTCTGAATTCTGAGCTCTAGATAACCGCCCCCCTCCACACACCACTGATTGGCAGTCTCTTTGTACACTGTTCAAAGCAGAAAACTGCCAGTCAGTGAATACAAAGTTATACAGAGTGTCGAGCCCCAAGCTTTGGGGTACTCGTGTATCAGGCTACAAGGGGTTAACTCCTGTGTCACGGGGAGTGGTGGCCGCACCTGATCCCGTGTCCTGGGGGACTTCTTTGAAAAGCATGTATTTACAGGGGATGTTATATACAAGTTGTCGTGATGCCACCTGTAGTTTCTGGTGAGGTGCCACCAGCGCCACCACAGTCCGCCGGAGGTAGGGCTGCACCTCCAGGGCAGCGTAGTGTGAAGGGGGCAGCTTGTAGTGGAGCTGTAGATGGTATGGGGAGTGTTGGAGCAGTCTATGAGGGGCACTGGGATGGAGAGGAATGACACACGCACATTGCAAAAGTCTCTTTTACATTTTACTGATGGTAAAGATGTCCAGGGCACTGACAGGTGACCAGGTGCACAGTGAGTCCCCACAGCAAGTGGGTATAAGGCCTCCTCTGTTCCTGTTTGGTAATTGAAGCTCAGCCTGCATGCAGCCAGACCAGCCTCCTCTCTCTTCCTGTCTCTGCTCTCTGCTCTCTCCTCCTGTGCGGTCCACGGGTTATCCTCTCTGATCACTGCGGTGGTACACTGCTGTGTCTGGCTCCCTCTCTTTGACCCACAGGGGGACCGGGTGACTGAAGCCTCCATGGTGTGACGGGGTTTTCTGTTGTCCTGGAGTATCCCACAGGTGCGGATCCCCGATGTCCGGTACTTCTTAGGGTGAACTCTCACTAGTTCCTCACTCCCTTTTGGCTCTGCTCCTTGCCTTCTATCCCCACTCTAGGCTTGCGGGATGTCAGAAGGGCTACTCCGGGTCACTGGTTTGGGCCTAACTGCGGCACTAACCACCAGGATGCCTTCGCAGCTCTCCTAGCGTCTGCACACTCTAACTAACTCCTCCCCCAGCAGCAGTATTTATAGGGGATCTTGCCTAAGGTCAGCAAGTGGGGCTCCCCCTACTATGCCGGGGTGGAAGGTATTGTATGTAGTAGGTACCTGCTGTGGAAACCCAGCTGTGCATTAGAGAAGTCTGTGGCTGCCTGCGTGAGCAGGGCGCCACAAGAGCTCATGAATACAGAAGACTACCTTGCAGCAGGTTTAGCTGGTTTATCCAGAGATAATCTCCTACTGATAAAATTACGATTATATCAAAACTACACTCAGCAACTCATTAAGGGGCACATTGCTGGAATCAGGATCTCGACCCCATACATCATGCTGCTCTCAAATTAGATGGCAAAAACCTGATGACAGATTATTTCTAATAAACAAGAATCTTGTTAGTAATGTATCTGAAGAACATTTGTGCCCTCTTTTTTTGCATTATGTTATGTTCCTATGGATAATATGGTGTATTTCAATATTGATTTTATATGATTTACACTAGAACTACTCTATTAATGAAATACCAATGTCCTTAATGTCTTGTTTCAGGATTTCTGTGTGACCGGTGGCTTTGCCTTCTTGTGGCTTGTAGCTGCTTCAGCATGGGGAAAGGGCCTCACGGATGTGAAATTAGCTACCCATCCATCTAGTATCCTGTCATCAATGCCAGTGTGTCAGCTGGAAAACGCGTCCTGCACTGCCGGCGTTACTCCATACTATGGCCTTGCCAATATATCAGTGGTAAGAGAAATTTAGTGTTACATACTTGAGACTATATTCTATTTATTGTGCTATATCTAAGAAAGTACACTAAGAAAGCATTATGATGATTATTAGTATTATTATTAAAAGATAATTTAATATACACAATTGTATAACCTGAACACTATAAAAATAGGAAACAAATCAGTGACTACGGGTTTGGCTGAAATAACTAAGTGCAGTACCCGACTATTTCCGACAGTCCCATAGACATTAATGGAGAAGCAGAGGTCATGAATCCTGAATCCTGAGGCTCGGGTATGGGGGTTGCATGTTGGGGACCCAAGCGTGACCCCATATATCATTGCTAATCAGTGATTGGCTGCTTGGCTCTTTGCCCACATACAACCAGCCATAAGTGTAACACTTACAGGAGTGGGAGGGTGGAGTTTTTTTTTTTTTTTTTTTTAATGTAGACAAGACATTTTGGCCAATTACTCAGCTTTTAGGGCCAGTGCAAGCTGATCACACACACCAAGCAGCCCGCATTGGCCCGACCACCCAACGTACTGGAGCACAGCGATCCTGGCTCCAGCACTTTGAAGACGGGAATCCCCCAAAAGCCAGCCCCGAAGAGTCCCCAAACAGGTTCATTCATCTCTAGTCATGTGTAATCATGCTATTCCATTTAATTCTGACACCAATGAGAAGGAAATGGAGCTTGATGTATCTCCCAGCAGTCAGATGATTAGCACCTGTTCAGACTAGCACTTATACAAAGGTGTCCACATCAGAACCATATCTTCTGGTGTGCATTAAATAGTAAATTTGGTGAGCATGTCTAAAAAAGTGTGGTGGTGTAGAACAAAAAAAAATAAAAACTAGTCCTATGGTTTCCTATAGAGTCCGGCACTTGCCAAAAATGCTCATCTTCATCATCACTGTTCCAGATAATGCAAAAAATTGGTTAGACAAAATAGGTAATAACAAGTAATAATAACATATCACTGAAGCTTAACAAGATGTTCCATGGATACATTCAACACGTAGTACAAGATGGTCCTACCACATGCATTGAAGAAGTCTAAAATAACTGTAGACCAAGTAGATAGTTTAAGAATATCATTTGACGTCCACCAAGCAAGTACATGTCAGTAGACTTATTTTGTTCTCTATAGTTGGCCACCCATACAGTTGGTCATCATAAAAAACGTGTAATATGTCTATATATGTATTTATTCATTTATATAGCGCTATTCCATAGTGCTTTACAATTGCAACACTGTCCCTATTGGGGCTCACAATCTAAATATCCTATCAGTATGTCTTTGAAATGTGGGAGGAAACCGAAGTGCCCGGAGGAAACTCACACAAACACAGGGAGAAAATACAAACATCCTTGCAGATGTTGTCCTTGGTGGGAATCGAACCCAGGACTACAGCACTGCAAGGATGCAGTCCTAACCACTGAGCCTCCATGCCGCCCGTGGAATGTGTAATGTACTTTTTTAACATGGCGACCTATTAATGATATGCAGACTTCCCCCTGTAAATATCTGTGTCTTAGAGCAATGGAGAGAAAACTAGTATAGAGCCACTATTTTACTAGTCACAGCGGTGTAACTAGGTTTCATGGCGCCCGGGCAAAGATCTATTTTGGCGCCCCCCCCAGAGTAAGTGAGGAGCCGGGGGGGGGTCCTGGTGCTATCAGCTTTCAGCCCCGCCGCCCCTGCAGCTTTAGGTGGGGAGCAGGGTGGGGGGGGGTGGTGCTGTCAGATTTCAGCCCCGCCGCCCCTGCAGCCTCCTTGGTTGAGAAGCCGGGGGTGAGTTGCGCCCAGGGCAGAGGATCCACGCCAATGACCACCATCTTACTGCATAATAATGGACAGGACTACACCAAACAACTACTCTTCACTTCAATGGTCATTAAATAAATTAATAGTACTTAGAAATATAAGAAAATGTGTAACATATCTTGTTAGATAAATATGCCTCGTTATCGACTTCTCCTTCTGCCCCTGAACACTCACTCAGATATACTACTAAAATCCATCTTGCTCAAAACCAGATGAACTATCAGCTCACTGAGGGATCAAATTACAGCCACCAATCACATTTTATAGGGTGTAGGAAATGGAGGAGCAGATGGAGAGACGCCGATCTACACAGACTGCTGCTTCTTTTGAATAACAGTTTTAACTAACTAGTGCTGGATTCACAGCTACCGTGCTTTATACTGCGATTTAGTGTCCTCCATGCTGCAGTAGTTTGTGAACATGTCCTACAGAGAGGCAAAAAATCAGGCATTAATACTGTAGAAATGAAACGTTTTGCGTTACAAATCATAACATAGTAATATCCCTTGTGTACACTCAGGTAATTCTGTCCTAATTTTTACGTGATTTTAACTTAAGCTTTTCTAACACATTTCTCATTACTCTCACCCTTTCTTGCTTTCACCATAGCTCTTTGGATTTCTGAATTTTCTGATCTGGGCAGCGAATGCATGGTTTGTGTTCAAGGAAACTGCATGGAGCAAACCTGCAACCAGTAAAGAGGAGTCTGCCGAGCGTGGGGAGGCTGAAGATCTTCAGTGATGCCTCATCTCACATCTAGATCAGGAGGTCTTCCTCTGACTGGGACTCTCTACTTGTTCCTTAGAGTGGACTTCTTAAGTGACTCTACTTGCATTTACTTAGAATTGTTCAGCATTTTCATGCGGGTCTTAAGTCACCTTGAACCAAAAAAAAGAAACAAATTCACTCCAATACAATAATTTTTTTTCCAGTTTTCCGTTTTCCAAAGTCATTAATCCGTCTACAAGTTGTTACCTCCTCTGGTGCTATTTATTAAATAAAATGATGTCCACTTTCTCTTCATGGTCACTCTTGCCTTCAGTAGCCCTGTCTGCCCGCCAACCACGTGGATGCCATAAATGGAGGAGCAGGCAGGTTTTTTTTACACCTACAATACAATACTTTCTCTAAAAAAATAACACACAACAATAATTTTCTATCTATAGCAAAAAAACTGCAACAGAGTCTACATGCAGGTTTCCAGCCGTGAAAAAAAAACCTAAACGCTGGAGTGGTGCTTTAAGGTGTACTTTATTTCCTAAAACAGTAAAGTATTTCAGAGAATAATATACCTGGCTCTGATAGTGCAGCCAGACTCTGATTCATGCTCCCATCATTTGGCAACATGAATCAGCTTTTAAAGGGAACCTGTCATCGAGATAAAGCCTCCCAGGCTATCACTACCTGTCCCTGCCCTTCCTATTACTACTCTAACTTTCCCTTTCTGTGTTAAATGTGTGTTGTGAGTGTTTAATAAAATGTATTTATAACTTACTATGTTAATGAACCAGGGGGGGCTACCGTTGCTAAACCTCTGGGCATCCTCTTTTGTCCCTCTCACCGCTTCCAGCATTCTTTATCACGCCCCGATAGGTGTGATATTGAAATCAAATTGCGAGCCCCCCCAGCCTGGCTCACTCCACTCTGCTGTGCAGCCTTCATGTGGTATGACGCAATATGCGTCATTTCTGGAACTTCGGGGCACCATAGAAACCCAATCTTTACTTTAGCAGCGCTATGCACTACTCTACAGGGCCCCATAGAAACCCGATGTTTACCTTAGCAGCCGCTGCTAAGATAAACATTGGGTTTCTATGGGGTCCTACATAGCAGCGCACAGCGCTGCTAAAGTAAACATCGGGTTTCTATGGGGCCCCAAAGTTCCGGAAATGACACGTTCGGCGTCATACCACAGGTAGGCTGCACAGCAGAGCGGAGCGAGGCAGGCTGGGGGCACACAATTTGATTTTAATATCACGCCCATCAGGGGGGATAAAGAATGCTGGAGGCGGCAAGTGGGACAAAAGAGGGCGCCCAGGGGGGCTAGCAATGGTAGACCCCCCGGTTCATTAACGTATGCCCCAGTAAGTCATAAATAAATTTTATTAAACACTCACAATACACATTTAGCACAGAAAGGGATAGTTAGACTAGCAATAGGAAGGTGCAGGGACAGGTAGTGATAGCCTGGGAGGCTTTATGTACAGTCATGGCCAAAAGTATTGACACCCCTGCAGTTCTGTCAGATAATACTCAGTTTCTTCCTGAAAATGATTGCAATCACGATTTTTTTTGGTATTATTATCTTCATTTAATTTGTCTTCAATGAAAAAAACACAAAAAGATTTGTCCTAAAGCCAAATTGGATATAATTCCACACCAAACATAAAAAAGGGGGTGGACAAAAGTATTGGCACCCTTAGAAAAATAATGTGATGCTTCTCTAATTTGTGTAATTAACAGCACCTGTAACTTACCGAATATACTCGTGTATAAGCCGACCCGTGTATAAGCCGACCCCCCTACTTTTGCCCCCAAAATCTGGGAAAACCTATTGACTCGTGTATAAGCCGAGGGTGGACCCCAGCACAGGTATACAGCCCCCAGCAGTGTGGTATACAGGCCCCCGCAGTGGTATACAGGCCTCCCCAGTGGTAGTATACAGCCCCCAGCAGTGTGGTATACAGCAGCCTCCCCAGTGGTACATACAGGCCCCAGCAGTGTTACAGCAGCCTCCCCAGCGGTATATACAGCAGCAGCACCAGTGGTAGTATACAGCAGCCCCAGAGGTATATACAGCAGCCCCAGAGGTATATACATCAGCCCAGAGGTATATCAGCAGCCCCAGTGGTAGTATACAGAAGCCCCAGAGGTAGTATACAGCAGCCCCAGTAGTAGTATACACAGCAGCAGCCCCAGGGGTATATAAAGCAGCAGCCCCAGGGGTATATACAGCAGCAGCCCCAGGAGGTATATACAGCAGCAGCCCCAGGGGGAATATACAGCAGCAGCCCCAGGGGGTATATACAGCAGCAGCCCCAGGGGGTATATACAGCAGCAGCCCAGGGGGTTTATACAGCAGCAGCCCCAGGGAGTATATACAGCAGCAGCCCCAGGGGGTATGTACAGCAGCAGCCCCAGGGGGTATATACAGCAGCAGCCCCAGGGGGTATATACAGCAGCAGCCCCAGGGGGTATATACAGCAGCAGCCACAGAGGTATACAGACCTCCCCCCCACATCAGTAGTATACAGGGGCCCCAGCTGTATACAGCAGCCCCAGCTGTATACAGCCCCACCGTGGTATCCAGGGCCCCCCTTGCTGCACACCTGTAAAGTAAGATGTCAGTATACTTATCGCTGCCGCCGCCGCCGCTCCGCTGCTCGGTCACCGCGCTGCTCCGGGTCTTCATGCTTCCTTCTCCGACGCTCGAACAATGACGTCATTTCCTGTGCGCCGGAGAAGGAAGCATGAAGACCCGGAGCAGCGCGGTGACCGAGCAGTGGAGCGGCGGCGGCGGCAGCGATAAGTATACTGACATCTTACTTTACAGGTGTGCAGCAAGGGGGGCCCTGGATACCACGGGGGGACTGTATACAGCTGGGGCTGCTGTATACAGCTGGGGCTCCCGTATATACTCGTGTATAAGCTGAGGGGTGACTTTTCAGCACATTTTTTGTGCTTAAAAAGTCGGCTTATACACGAGTATATACGGTACCTGTGGCACCTAACAGGTGTTGGCAATAACTAAATCACACTTGCAGCCAGTTGACATGGATTAAAGTTGACTCAACCTCTGTCCTGTGTCCTTGTGTGTACCACATTGAGCATGGAGAAAAGAAAGAAGACCAAAGAACTGTCTGAGGACTTGAGAAACCAAATTGTGAGGAAGCATGAGCAATCTCAAGTCCATCTCCAAAGACCTGAATGTTCCTGTGTCTACCGTGTGCAGTGTCATCAAGAAGTTTAAAGCCCATGGCACTGTGGCTAACTTCCCTAGATGTGGACGGAAAAGAAAAATTGACGAGAGATTTCAACGCAAGATTGTGCGGATGGTGGATAAAGAACCTCGACTAACATCCAAACAAGTTCAAGCTGCCCTGCAGTCCGAGGGTACAACAGTGTCAATCCGTACGATCTGTCGGTGTCTGAATGAAAAGGGACTGTATAGTAAGAGACCCAGGAAGACCCCACTTCTTATCCCGAGACATAAAAAAGCCAGGCTGGAGTTTGCCAAAACTTACCTGAGAAAGCCTAAAACGTTTTGGCAGAATGTTCTTTCTTTTTGGGCAAAGGCATCAACATAGAGTTTACAGGAGAAAAAAAGAGGCATTCAAAGAAAAGAACACGGTCCCTACAGTCAAACATGGTGGAGGTTCCCTGATGTTTTGGGGTTGCTTTGCTGTCTCTGGCACTGGACTGCTTGACCGTGTGCATGGCATTATGAAGTCTGAAGACTGCCAACAAATTTTGCAGCATAATGTAGGGCCCAGTGTGAGAAAGCTGGGTCTCCCTCAGAGGTCATGGGTCTTCCAGCAGGACAATGACCCAAAACACACTTCAAAAAGCACTAGAAAATGGTTTGAGAGAAAGCACTGGAGACTTCTAAGGTGGCCAGCAATGAGTCCAGACCTGAATCCCATAGAACACCTGTGGAGAGATCTAAAAATGGCAGTTTGGAGAAGGCACCCTTCAAATATCAGGGACCTGGAGCAGTTTGCCAAAGAAGAATGGTCTACAATTCCAGCAGAGCATTGTGCAACCAAGTATTAGGCTGTGGGTGCCAATACTTTTGTCTGGCCCATTTTTGGAGTTTTGTGTGAAATGATCAATGTTTTGCTTTTTGCTTCATTCTCTTTTGTGTTTTTTCATTGAAGACAAATTAAATGAAGATAATAATACCAAAGAATTTGTGATTGCAATCATTTTCAGGAAGAAACTGAGTATTATCTGACAGAATTGCAGGGGTGTCAATACTTTTGGCCAACACTGTAGGTGACAGGCTCCCTTTAAGTTGCCTTTAAAATGTGTCCGTCAGCCATTATGTCATGTTTGGTATGATAAACCACTCAGTTGCTGCAGAGCCTCACTATAACATGGAAGATTGATTCTCAAGTCACTTTACATAATTGATGTGAAACTTCCTGTACTTTACAAACCTAAGAGGACATTTATAGCACCTGTGGCAGGGACACATATATAAGATTATCTCAGCACAGGAGATGTGGTATGGTCAGACCATGTCCCTGTATGGTCATACACAGCCATTACACAGTGCATAGCAGGGACACATATATAAGATTATCTCAGCACAGGAGATGTGGTATGATCAGACCATGTCCCTGTATGGTCAGACACATCCATTACACAGTACATAGCAGGGACACATATATAAGAATACCTTAGCACAGGAGATGTGGTATGATCAGACAGTGTCCCTGTATGGTCAGACACATCCATTACACAGTACATAGCAGGGACACATATATAAGAATATCTTAGCACAGGAGATGTGGTGTAAACAGACAATGTCCCTATATAGTCATACACATCCATTACACAGTACATAGCAGGGGCACATATATAAGATGATCTCAGCACAGGAGATGTGATATGATCAGACTATGTCCCTGTACAGTCAGACACAACCATTACACAGTATATAGCAGGGACACATATATAAGAATATCTTAGCACAGGAGATGTGGTATGATCAGAGCATGTTCCTATACAGTCAGACACATCCATAACACAGTACATAACAGGACACATATATAAGATTATCTCAGCACAGGAATTTTTAATATAAACACATCCAGTTGTGGAAATTATTATTATTCCAAGATCTATTGATTAAAATTACCTTTAAAATTAACTTTGTTAATGAGAAAACCCTATTAATCAATTTTATGGCTAATAATTCTTTGTCAATTGGTAGAGAGATAACAAGGGACCCATATGCTGTTTTACAGCTGTCTGTGTCCACCTCTGCCTTTCTAGACTCACTCCTTTTCTTTCATGTCTTCCTTTAGCTTCTTAACGTCTTGTGATATACATTGTCATCATTGATCACTGTAGGATGTTTGGAGAAGGAGATGCTGATAGCTGACGTCTTTCTCTAGCAGTACTGGCTGCGTGAGCGAAGATTGTTGTTATTAGCCATTTTGATGCCACTGTCAATCACTGACAGCACCATTTAAATGACCTGTGTGTCTGTCCACTCATGGTATGATTGTGGAAAGTTGATGAGTTGCCTTTGCAGACAGGGGTCTGCTGATAGCTCCAGTAACCGCCATCTTTGTCCACCTGTGAGTTCCATAACTTCATGACTCTTTCTTAGTATTGCATTTTTAATGTTGAGGAGTGTATAGCAATGTGTGGCAATGTAAAATAACTATTGCACACACAATAGTGTCACTATAGCTCATTGACAATAAGGCTCAGACTGACCCACAGGGGAGCAGGGACATCTCCTGGTGGCCTCACCAAACCCTTGCATAGCCTCTGCATGAGCAATGTTTGCCACAGTACACTTAAAGGGAATCTGCCAGCAAGATTTCACGCTCCAAAGTATTTATATGTGCAATTGGGCTTGTAACTCTTTCTAAGGCTGCTTTCACATCAGCGTTTTTTTCAAATCGCGGCAGATGCGGTGAAAAAAATGCATCTGCCGCGATTACCCATACCGGCTGCACTTGCGGCACGGTTGCGGCGCGGTTGCGGTAAACGCCATACAAGGTATAGGCGGACTTGCGGCAGGTGCGGCAAGTGCGGTTTTGGCACTTGAGGCAGGTGCGGCCGCAAAAAAAAACGCGGTCAGCCGCGTTTTTTTTTCGCGGCCGCACCTGCCGCAAGTGCAAAACCGCACTTGCCGCACCTGCCGCAAGCCCGCCTATACTTTCTATGGGGCTTGCCGCAACCGCGCCGCAACCGTGCCGCAAGTGCAGCCGGTATGCGGTAATCGCGGCAGATGCGGTTTTTTCACCGCCTCTGCCGCGATTTGAAAAAACGCTGATGTGAAAGGGCCCTAAGACAAGTTCTGCAATACCTTTACTTAACTAGTCCATTTATCCATTCCATTGTTGGAATTATATGCATATGAGGCTCACTAACGTCTTGTAGATCTGAAGCCTCTGTCACTTCAGCTCTATTCCCCACACAGCATCACCTCCTCCTGCTTGACTGACAGCGTCTATGATGTGTGACTGCAGGCAAAGGAGTTATCAACCAAGCAGGAGGTGGGATAGAGCTGGAGTGACAGAGACTTCAGATCTACAATAGCTCTTCAGCTTCATTTGCATACCAAATTCAAAGCTGATATCCCAGTAACAGAGGAACAGACCACCACTTTAAAGCTATTGCTGGGCTAGTCTTTCAAAGATTTACATGAACATATACTTGGGTACAGAAAGTATTCAGAGCCCTTTCAATTTTTCACTCTTTGTTTCATTGCAGTCATTTGGTAAATTCAAAAAAGTTTTTTTTTCTCATTAATGTACACTCTGCATCCCATCTTGACTGAAAAAATATAGAAATGTAGAAATTTGTGCAAATTTATTAAAATAGAAAGTCTAAAATATCACATGGTCATAAATATTCAGACCCTTTCATATTTAAGTTACATGTTGTACATTTCCTTGTAATCCTCCTAGAGATGGTTCTACTCCTTTATTGGAGTCCAGCTGTGTTTAATATATACTGATAGGACTTGATTTTGGAAAGCCACACGCCTGTCTATATAAGACCTCACAGCTCACAGTGCATGTCAGACCAAATGAGAATCATGAGATCAAAGGAACTGCTCAAGGAGCTCAGAGACAAAATGTAGCAAGGTACAGATCTGGCCAAGGTTACAAAAGAAATTCTGCAGTACTCAAGGTTCTTAAAGGTACCATTACGCAAAGCAATATTGCTTGCAATTTCACTGGCAATTTGCTGGTTGCAGTGAAATCATGGACACATTGTTCTATTTTGTTGCCGTGTACACATGTAACAATGTGTCCATGATTTCACATGAGTCAGCAAATTGCCAGTGAAATTGCAAGCAATATTGCTTCGTGTAATGGTATCCTAAGAGCACCCTGGCCTCCATAATCCGTAATGGAAGACGTTTGGGACCACCAGAAGTCTTCCTAGACCTGATCATCCATCCAAACTGAGCAATCGTGGGAGAATAGCCTTGGTAAAAGAGGTAAAGAAGAACCCCAAGATCACTGTGGCTGAGCTCCAGAGATGCAGTAGGGAGATGGGAGAAAGTTCCACAAAGTCCACTATCACTGCAGCCTTCCACCTTTATGGCAGAGTGGCCCTACGGAAGCCTCTCCTCAGTGCAAGACATATGAAAACATGCTATGGGGGTGTTTTTCAGTGCAGGGACATGATGACTGGTTGCAATTGAAAAAAACATGAATGTGTCCAAGTACAGAGATATCCTGGATGACAACCTCTTCCAGAGTGCTCTGGACCTCAGACTTAGCCGAAGGTTCACCTGCAAAACAAGACAATTGAGGCGCCCCGGGCCGTGGGGTACTCAGGAACCGGATCGCTGCTACTGTCGCTGGGGAGTCACGGGGGTCGTGACCCAATCCTGTGGCCTGGGCGTCAGTTGAAAAAGGGGATATGTACAGGGGAGGTTGTCGTGATACTACCCATGGTATGTGGTCAGTGGGGACTACCGCTGCTGCAGAAACTCCGGGGATGATGGGTAGCAGCTGAGATGGGATGGCTCTCCATGGGTAAAGCCAATCCCGGGGCAGGGTACATAGTCTATGCGTGGGATGCAGGAAGATGGGTGTAAGTAACAGGCAGACTCACTGTTTTGTAGTTTTCTCAGTCTTTTACTGGAGCAGATGGTAAAAGCTGTACACGGAGTCTTGAGAGCAAACTGGGGTTATTCTCACCCAACCGGGTCTTTGGCTCCCTTACTGTGCTTGTAATTTGGCTCCTGCTGTTGCGTAAGCTAGGCTGTCGGCCCTGTCTCTTCCTGTGAGGTACTGGTATGACAGGCAAATTGAGTCCTTTCCTCTACCCTGTTCCTGGGTGTCAGTGTCTCTGAAAAAAGTACATTGCTGTGTCTCTGGTACAGTGTAGCTGAAGAATTTGGAATCCCCACTTTCCAGTGTTGACTGCCGGGATGTAAGACCCTGCACAGTCTTAGACTCTGGTGTCCGTTCTATGCACCTTTCCTCTCAGGTGAGCACGGAGTTGCCCAGCCTCCCAAGTGTGTTCCTATGACTTCTCCTTTCCTCAGACCCTATCCTTAGGCCTGGAACTCAGCTAGCGACTCTGGGATGAGCTTAGCACGGCTTTTATACACCCAGGTCTTCATCACAGTCCTCTCAGGAACTGAACTCTTCACAGCCCTCTCAGGAACTGCACTAACTTGCTTCTCCCAACACCAGAATATATAGGGCAGCTCACCCTGAACCCGGCCTTTGATCCCCCCTTCTGTCCTGGAGGTGGTGTTGTGTGTATGTTGCCTGATGAGAATACCTTTTGTTGCTCTGTTGTGACACCACCACCCGGGGGCAGTGATGACACTGTGGCACTTTGACTCAGGAGTGCTACATTCCCCCTTGGTGAAAGACAGTACTGCGGGACTGTGGCAACTTTTCAACAAGGCAAACACAAAGAATGAATAACAATAATATGTACAGAGTCTTAAAATATAAAAATGACAAAAAACAATAAAATTGTGAAAATTAGTCCAAAAGAATTCAAAAAGCAGTCTCTCCGGTGATGAGTCTTTTTTCCACCGGGGTGGTGAATATTATGTACAAGGAGTCTCTACGACAACCTGTCCAGTGGTAATGTGGTCCATATTTAAAGGATGAAAGTTCAAGAATATGCAAAGAGTTCATACAGGAAAGTCTCTGTAGGTACTGGGCTTACCGGTTTCAGGGTTCCACATATATAAACAAACATTTTCCCTACGGGTGTCTCGGCTTAGGAGGTCTGGTTTCACTCTTACCAATTTTATAGTTGTTTTTAGAAACATATAGGAGGTAATATATTCTATGTTTTATCAGATCAATCAAGATTACCAACTTAGTTCAATTAAAATCTTTACTTTTATTAATACAAAAGTTAAAAAGTCATTGACCCACAGATTGAACAGACAATAGGACAACATATACATACTGTAGGGAACACACTTTTTTGTCACCGATATGGAAATCCTAAATGACCCTTCTTCTTACTCTACATCCACAGGCACAGGCTGCTGCACAGAAGCACACCTACTGTTGCTTTTGAGCGCCAACATGTCTGCCATTCTATTTTTCCTGAGTGTACATTCTTAAAGGAACTTTGATGGGCGAGTGCCGTCATATTTTTCTCTTTCCATATTTATAACTTGTACCTAGCAAAAGCACCTCCCAATGCTTGGAGATTTTTTGAGTCTAATCAATAGACCTGTGTAGACCCACTAGTGCCCGGTGTTTTCCTCTGTTTTTCTCAAGCTTGCTGGAGACTATTCTCAATGCATTCTTGAACTTCACGATACTTTTGCTGGCGTAGGGTATCCCAACTGGCTTCTGGAACTTCTGTGTCAGGTTTGAGAATTCCCATATCCAAATCAATTTGCAGCTTACCGGGTCTTGCTCTTATGAGATAAGCTGGGGTGCTATTGGTTGAACTCACCTGGACATGGTTGTACACGTCTACCAGGTCGGGTAACTTCTCTGGCCATTGGTTTCTTTCTGATGCTGGTAAAGTCTTTAAAAGGTCAATCACTATGTGGTTCATCTTCTCACATAAGCCATTTGTTTGAGGATGTTAAGGTGTTGTGCGGATCTTCTTGCATCCATACATGTTACATAATTCTTGGAACACCTCTGCTTCAAAGGCTGGACCTTGATCTGCTAAGACCTGTTCAGGGTAACCATGGGGTCTGCAAAAGTACGTCTGGAATGCCTTTACTGCGGTTCTTGCCGTTAAGTTATTCACTGGCACCACCACTAGGAAACAGGAATAGTGGTCCACTATAGTCAAGGCGTAAACATAGTCGGATCTGCTTGGTGTTAACTTGACGTGGTCTAGGGCTACTAATTCAAGGGGTTGCTTGGTGACTATGGACTGGAGTCCAGCTCTCTGGCTTTCTTGAGCCTTCCTTCTCAGGTTACACGGGCCACATTTTCTACACCATTCTTCAATTGATCTTCGCATGCCAACACAGTAGAATATTTCTCTTAAGAGCACTTCCAACTTCTTCCATCCAAAATGCCCTGCACCATCATGGTAGTCTTCCAAGACCATTTTAACATCTCTCTTGGGTACAATGATTTGCCAGACCAAGTCATGAGTCTTGGGGTTGGTATATCTTCTGCACAACTTACTTTGATACAGGAACAGTTTATTTCTTTCCTTCCACAACTGCTGAGCTTCAACTGGAGCATTCTGACCAGGGTATGCACCCTCCTGCGTCAGCAATTCCTTGACTAGCTTCACAGCCGGGTCACTGTCCTGTGTCTCAGCCCATCCATGATGTAGTAATGTGTTGAGTGTTGCCTTCTGATGCTTCTGGTACACACCTGTTCTGTACTGGGATGCTCTAGGGCAGTGAAAGGCCGGTAGCTCTATTTCTTCCAGCTCCTCGGTCCTCTTCCACATCCTTCAGGTGTGGCATCCAGGATAAGGCATCTGCATTTCCATTCTTATGGCCTGCCCTATACTTGATAGTGAAATTGTAGTTAGACAGCCGGGCTCCACCACACCTAGTTTTGCTGAGTTCAGGTGGGTAAGCGGCTTGTTATCTGTATAGATGGTAAATCTTACAGCGGCCAGATAATGTTTGAAACACTCTGTTACAGCCCAGACTACTGCCAGTAGTTCTAACTTCAAGGAACTGTAATTCCCCAGGTTTCTTTTGGTAGGACGCAGATTTCTCCTTGCAAAGGCAATGACTCTTTACCCTCTTGCCTTGAGACAGTACTGCTCCCAATCCCACGTTGCTGGCATCTGTGTACAGAATAAAGGGTTGACGGTAATTAGGGTATGCCAGAATTTCATCCCCTGTCAGGGCCCACTTCAACTTCTTGAAGGACTCTTCCTTCTCATCACTGTACTGGAAAGGAGGACTCCAGGCCGGAGACTTCTTAGACTGTCCTTCCGGAATGTCTTGTAGGGGGGCTGCCAGCTTTGTAAACCCCTTGATGAACCTTCCCAGTCCCAGGAATTGCCCCACCTCTTTCATGCTGGTGGGTCGTGGCTATTCTCTTATCACGGTAACTTTCTCGGGATCCGGAGCTACACCTTCAGAGCTTACTACCTGGCCGAGGTACTGTACCTTTGGTTTCAACAGGTGTCACTTGGATGGCTTTATTTTCATACCATAACCGGACAAGGCTTCAAACACTTCCGCCAAGTGTTGCAGATGCTCTTCATAAGTCTTGGAGTAGAATATGACGTCATTCAGGTACAGGAGAACAGTTTCAAAGTTCTTGTGTCCTAGACAGCACTCCATTAGTCTCTGGAATGTACCGTGTGTGTTGCAGAGTCCAAACAGCATACTATTGAACTCGCAGAAGCCCATTGACGTAGTGAACACTGTCTTCTCAGCCTCTGCCACAGGAACATGCCAATACCCACTAGTCAGATCTAAGTTGGAAAAGTAGTTAGCAGATTTTAATGCAGCTAGCGATTCCTCAATTCTTGGTAATGGGTGTGCATCCTTGTGTGTAATGCAGTTGATCTGCCGGTAATCTACGCACATCCTCATGATCCCATCCATCTTTTTCACTAGCACTAAAGGAGCTGCTCAGGGGCTAAAACTGTCTCTTATTACCCCTCGTTCCTTCATCTCTTTCAGCATATCCTTGCACATTGGTAGTGAGCGGGTGGTACGCGTCTATACCTCTCCTTAATAGGTGGATGATTACCTGTGGGGATGTTGTGTTCTAGCCCTTTGATCTTTCCAAAGTTTAGTGGGTGTTTACTGACGACCTGCTCATACTCTCTCACTACCCGGTATACTCCATGCTTTTGATGGGAGGGTGTAGAATTAGTACCTACATGTAGCTTTTGGCACCAATCCTCCAGCTTTCCCTCTGAGCCATTGCACTCCGCCAGGCTTGACGGGTTCAAGGATTCAACTGCTGAGATGGCATTGTTATCAACAGTGTACAATTTAGCCATGGTAGCATACTTTCGTAGGGTTACCTCCTCTTCCCTGCAATTTAAAAGGCGTATTGGCACTCTACCCCTGTTGTACCTCAACTACTCCTCTGGCCGTCAGTATAGTGGGCCTACTATCTGAGTACACGGGTTCTACCAGGGCCTGATAATCTCTCCTTCTGAGGCCTATTGCGGCTCTACACCAGAGGTATCACAATGGGTATCGGGTCACTTACCCTTGCACTGCCAATGTCTCCTCCAGACAACTCTACCTGCTGTCTCATCATCATTGCTTTGATTTCCTTACGCTGGTTTCACTGTTGCCCGGAATTGGCAGTCTCGGCAGTCTGCTGTAAAATAACAATAACTTCTGCAAGACAACTTTCTATTACATTCATTCCTAGCAGATTAGTTGGATTACGTTCATACCGTTCAACATCAACAATTATCACCCCTTGATCTTTTAATTCTACTCTCCCAACTTTAATGATCATTTCTTTAAACCCAATCTTGGTACCGGTTTACCATTGCTGGCCAATATGTTAAAGTCATCATCTGGACCACGCGTAATGTCTGAATCAGCCCAGTACCGTTTATAAAGGATATGAGGTATGGAGGTTATCTGCCAGCTGATGTCCAGTAGAGCATTCAGGGGAATGCCATCCAGCACGACAGGTATGTTTGGATGTCCTCCCACGTACCTATCCCGCCAGCTTGGTGGTCCTTGTGAGTTTTCTCTTGGGGGGCAGCCCACTTCCTCAGGGGATCCTCGTTTAAAGCACACTCCCTGGCAAAGTGACCTGGTTCTCTGCAGCAGTGACAAATGGGTTGTCCATCCGGGTGGTAGCGGTCACTGGGTCATCCTCGGGTCCCCTGCTGGGGATTGCCACAGGACCCACCGGTGCAAGGAGGGATTTACACTTTGGTGCACACAGCACACAACACCTTCCACCCCAGACCTGGAGGGGGAGCTCCACTGGCTGCCTTAAGCCAGATCCCCTATAAAAGATGCAGGCTTGAGGGGACGAGTCAGTTAGTGAGTCTGCACTCAGCAGTGAAGAGAGCAGAAGTCCAGTGAAAAGCCTAAGAGAAGGTACTGGAAAGAGCCGCTTACTGTAGCCATGCCAGGCCCAGAACCAGGAGACACTGACCAGCTGTGCTGCACCCTAGAGAGGGGGACGGAGACCAGTGAAGGAGTAGAAGGGAACTAAAGAAGGGAACATAAGAGGTTTCCCTTTAGCCCACCCGGACACCGGAGTCCGACACTGCTAATCATCCATTGTAGCAGGAAAAGCCCGGAAGGGCCAGGAGGATCTAATCCCCCTGAGGTAACAAACTAAGAGACACTCAAACCTGACCAAGCACAGGACCAGGGGCCCAAAAGGAGAATAGGGGTTCCCACAGGAGGTCCTCATAGTCGGTTACAGAGTAACATCCTGAGAGGGAGAAGGAGCGGCAAGTTCAGTTATAGGCAGAGCTTACCCCAAACCACCGTACACAGTGACAGAGGAGGCCTCACAACTCTCCAAGGTGAAAGTCCCGAATTGCACCGAGGACCTGGTTACCTTCCTGGACTGTACCTGTTACCGGACATCAGTAAAAGGTACTGAAACAAAAACTATTGTGTGTGTGTGCCTGTTTCACCGCCGCTGCCCACAGCGTTCACCGCAGAGACGCTACTACGACTCCCCTCATCCACCCTCGCTGCCCTGAGGTAAAAACTATGGGGAGCTGTAACACCTAAGCTGCATCACATCACCTCAGCGGCCGGCCTGCAGCGCTGGTATCTAACTTACCAGGTACCACAGTTGGCGTCACAACAACATTTCCTTCTCCCACCACCATCATCATCCTTCCCCCACCATCCCCACCACTGTGGGTCTAGGGCACGGAACCGGGAACCGTCCAGCCGTGATTCCCCCATCGAAGCATCTGGTATCCGAGTAACCCCCCCTACCCTGTCAACCGACTCAGATACCTTCTGGGTCTCGTGCACAGGACTTCCTCTCTGCTTGTAGCCAGTCCAGTCTTCTCCACGGCCTTGGATCCACGCAGCTCCTGCATAGCCTTGGCCATCTCAGCTACAGTTTTGGTGAGTGCCTCAATCTTTTAGTTTGGAGCCTCACTGGTGATTGCTCCTGAAGTTTAGCAATAGCCCCTGACATGGCTGCTGGGATTTGCACTCCCGGTGTCACGCTGGTTGGAGACACCACGCTGACGACGACAGGGAGGGGAAAGGAGTCCCTGATGCTAAAGGCACAAAGGGGGGATGGTGACCCCTAGAACAACTAGCGCTGAAACCTGGCTCCCCTAACTTCCCTATACAGTTTCGCAATTGTCGCCACCAGGATACCTATTCTTTGACTGTCCCTGGACTACCACTACACAGGGCTCAGAGCGGATGAACACTAGTCAACCCGGCTAGCAACTAGAAAACACACAAGGGAAACATACAAAGTGGGAAGAGATACACTTAGCTTTAGCAGATCCAAGCAGCAAACCAGCAGGCTTCAAGAAACACTGCTTTGATCCAAGAGACAATCAGGAACACCTGAGGCTATCACCAGCAGTGTATTCTGGGAGTCAAGGGAAATATATAGGCAACTCCAAGGTAAGGAATCAACTGGGTCCTAGTGACCTCCAGCTTTAACTAAAAGGGAAACGCCTCTTAAAGCGACAGAGACATTTTTCTTTAGGATGTGGACTGTTTGGCCAAACGCTGGGACCTCTACAGTCTCATCCGTGCTTCCTGACACACCCGTGACACCCGGTTGCTGGTATGCTGCAGCTAAGCATTGGACAGAATCTGTATTATGAGGCTCTTCTGCCTGCAGTATGCAGATTGCCCTTTCTTTAAATTGTACAAAGTTTAAGTCAGGGTTCTGTATAGCCATCATCCGCAGCCGTCCTCTATGAGGAGGAAGTAAGAGTCCATCAACAAATTGATCAATAAGCAGTTTATTTTCCCCCTGTGCCAAGGCGGGTTCTGCCTGTTTGAGTGCCTTGAGCGCCTCTTGTAAGTTCAATGCAAAGTCTCTCACGCTGTCTTGTGGTTTCTGGCACCCAGATTCATTTTTGCTTGGCGTCAACATGGTCTCAAGGTAGCTTTTACTCATGTCTTATCCATCCAACCAGGACTTTGTTTCTCGCTGCGCGCGACCAGTTAACTGTCCCTTTAGGATGCTGCCACGCTGGCCCTCTGTCAATGGGTACTGTAATAGCTATCTAGCTTTTCTTTAAACTCAGTGAGGGTATTGGGCTCACGTGCGAATTGTGGCAGCCACGTCGCTCTTAAGGTACCTTTACACGCCGCCACTGTGCCTAGCAACAGGTATCCACCACACGTGCACGTGCACGTTTTTAACGGTGGATGCCGATCGCCGATGCCGCATGTACACGCCGCCATTGCGTTGTCAACTGAAGGTATCTTTGTTCCCCGGAAGTTCCGACAGATCCTGCGGCTTACTTCCTGTTGAATACCTTCCCCGCTTTACACGCCGCTACCACAAAGGAATATGGGCGTACATCTTTCGCGCCTAAAATACATAGGCGTGACAGAGTTGTGTAATCCGTGACGCTAAAACGCTGATTGGACAACGCAATAGCGTCATGATTGGGCAGCCTGCGCAGGAAGGCTGGCTAATAATTGACGCCATTGCAATTGTGTAGTGTGAATGGTCAGCTCTTTAAATATGGCGCCCTGTGAAGGGACAGCCAATGGTAACACAGTAGCCCACACCAATGATCGCTGATGGGGCGTGGTATCCATGACGCTGTGGCACGCCCCTGTGAAATCACTAGGCGACGCAACATCCATGCCTGTGCCATGTTTAGACGCCACTACCATGGCAATTGTGCCTTTGTGTTGTGTGAGGCACCGCCGGCATGATCCTCATGGCCGGGGCGCATCACATGCAGGATCAAGGTACGATCCTGTGCACACTGGCCGGTTTGACTGTGATAATGCTGTGTGAACCAACTGTGAACACAAGGTTTCATGTTACTAATGAGTGGCTCATAAGATCGAGGAGTCCATGAGTAAAAGGATGTAAGGGCTGAGTGCTGACAACCTGGAACACAGGGAGTTAACCTGAGCTGTGTGAAAGGCTGATTACCAGCAGCTAAGGGGTGTGTCCATGTAGGAGTGGCTGGCACGATAAGAGGTCAGCCAGCGGAGTGATTGGGAGATTCATTCTCAGCCAGACATCAGCCTGAGAGGATGTGGGCTGATTACCAGCCTGAGAGCTGAGCAGAGCCAGTCTGTGTGAGGGACTGGGAGTGCAAGTCCATGCCGCCATGTTGAGATGGTGAATGAAGGGAGCATGCTAGCTCCATGCCGGTGCCGAGGTCCGAGGTTGTGATAGCACCTGGTGGGAAGCCGTGGCTCCTGTCCTCGGCTGCATCCGGGGTCCTCGGCCATCGCAGTAATGATGAAGTCATGCGACCGGCCGGTCACGTGACCCCAGATGCTGCCGAGGATGGGAGCATGGAGGACGGAGCACGGAAGACCGGCGCGGTGCAGAAGACCAGGGATGGTAAGTTAAGCAGCAGGGGGGGGGGCTTACAATGGAGGGGGGCGAGTGCCAGCATTTGGGGGCCATATATTTAGATATGCACTGCTCCCCCCTGCCGCTGATTGACAGGGGGGAGCAGTGCATATATAATGAGCGGCCCCACGTGACAGGGCGCTCATACAGCAGCCTCCCCCGCCTCCTCCAGCCTCCCCAGCCCCGGACACAGCCCCCACCACCGTATTGACCAGTGTATAAGCCGAGGGAGGGACTTTTCAGCCCAATTTTTGGGCTGAAAAACTCGGCTTATACACTAGTATATACGGTATACATGTACCCCAGCCTTTGTGTCTCATGCACAAAATATCACCCCACGAAGCAGACTATTGAATACTCATCATGTCAAATTGACTTCCCTGATGTGTTGTGAATGCAGGATGTCCAGAGTCCAACATTCTCAGATGCTGCACGCCCCATTCCACATCTTTTTTGGACGTAAACGTCCCATTGTGTGTGCTCAACGACAGTGGTATGTGTCCTCAATTCAGATGCTCCCCGCAACTAAAGACACACGCATCCTTCAAACATGATCCTGCATGGCAAAGGAAAAATGTCTCTTCAATGCGAATATGGTTTGTTGTGGCCAAACACTCATGCATCAATTTGTCACCACACAATAATATATTTTGTCCAAAAAAACACGAGCAACAACATGTCCCACCACTTGGGCGTCACATACACTACACAATAATGATCCAAAATGGTAGTGGTCTGTTGAGGAAACACACCCACATCACATATCATGTTTGCACATCAGTACTTACTTAATGACTCTGGGCAGCAAGCGTGTCCAACATCAGCCTCGAGCACTTTTTATATGTGAAGCAACCAATCAGAGCGCAGCGGCGTCTTCTAATCAACGTAGCCGTCTGGGCATACGCAGGTGGGACCAATCTTGAGGAGCTATTGTGCTTTTGTGATTGGTCAGGTTGTGTTTAAATAAGCACGTGCAGGGCCATAACCCTGCCCTGACTGGAATGTGCATTGAGCTAGTAGTGTCTCATCACAATTTCTCTGTTGGACAGACGGTAAGTGGGGGCACATGCTATTGTGAACTGCTAGACGTCATTTTCTGTGCGCTGTACACCCATATGTTGGATGATGTTTGTGCGCATTTGTTCCGGCTACATGTAGCGTCATGTAGAAGTGTATTTAGAGACAAGTACGTATCATAAAGACATTTTGCATCATGTAGCACACATAATGTTCTGTGTGCTTCTTGCCAGCACAATATGTGTACTCCAGCACTGTTTTGGCCCAAATATGTGTGTATCTGATGTGTGTGTTGAAATGTCCTTAGTTACACAATGTGTTTCATTAATAATGCTACACCTTGACATATTGAAGTGCAGTGGGCCAAAATACATATATCACGTCACCTGGCCAACATGGGCCATGTATGGACCCTGGTTAACACCAACAATGATTTGCAGCAGCCAACATGAATACCAGAACACATGTTTTTAGTCTTGCATAACATCAGCAGGACACACAGAGTAGGGTGTGACCTCTGTGGGCCATGTGTTTGTTTGCATGATGCTTTTGTAAATTTGCTGTTATTTTTCTCAGATGGCTGAGTATCACGAGTATGTGACCCAACTCATCACCATGTACCAGGAACATGAATGCCTGTGGCGGGCGTTGCTGCCTGCGTATCATGACCAGGCAGCATGGGCTGCAGCCTACGTGCCGCTGGTGGAGCTGTACAACCGGCTCCAACCACACAAGATCTGGACAGTGGCGTTGGTTGCGGATAAGATCAAAAGCCTGCGCACCGTGTTCCGCAAAACACACAAAAGATGGATGGACGCCCGTCCGGGGCTGGAGCTGAGGAGGTTCCTAGGCCAACTCTCTGGTACTATGACCTCCTCAGCTTCACCCTGGGTCAAGAGGGGCCTCGGGGAACACAGTGCAGCAGGCGTCGGCCGCAACCAGCTGTAGCTGCAGCCCAAGACCCTGCCCCATTACAGGAGGTGGGTAATTGTGTTTGTCTGTTTGATCTACCCTGCATGGTTTGAGCACTGATGTGGGTTTGGCAGCACATGTTGTAGGCACCATTCTGGTTTTCAAACACCAATCCAGTCCACTGTTTTTTGCTATCTGGTTATTGGTTTGTGTTTACATAGATTCTTTTGTGTTATTTGTGGCCACTCTACATATCTATGTGGACCCTCAGGTGAGTATACTGCACTTGTGGCCTTGTGTGGCTTTGTATTTTAGTCTTAGTCTTGGCTTAGTCTTTTGTTTGGTTGTGGTATTATCCTCAATTTCATTGCAACATGTGGCTGATGTGTTTTTTTTATGTTTGTATTGCAGGCCCCTCGGGAGCCTGGCTCCAGTGAAGAGGACCCAGCAGATGGTGAGGCTCTCCCTTCAACATCAGCGGGAGAGCCAGTGCGCCGCAACTAGTGGTGGGGGGCCGGGCCCAGGTCCCATCTCTGACATAAGATGTTGAAGAACACCTGCCCCACCCAACACGGAGCTGGGTACCTGGGCGAAAAGGATCCTCCTTGATCGTGAGAGGACCTCCGGCTCTGGGTTCGGGTACATCGCCAGCGAGATGCTGGCCCACATGGAGCCAGAGCAGCGGAACATCGCAGAGCGGGCCATGTTTCGTTTCCTGGAGGCGGGCTTGGCTGGGTCCCTGCGATGGGGGCATCCTGGACGTTCCCCCGGAAGACCACCCCAGGGCCCACTGCGCCCGCCAAGATGCATGGTGAAAAAGACCAGGAGTAAGGCCAAAATACTGCATAATCAGGACAACTTTATTGAAAACATATATCAGCTCACAGCAAAGATGTTACAAGCAGTACACAAGCAGGACCCCCATCAAGATACAACACAAAGGTGCATGGAAACCAATAATTATGTCTCCTGGCCAAATAGCCCACCTAAGTATAACATTGCCACATACCCCAACACATATATAAACCAAGTGGTTACCAACAAAGTACAATCAGGGCAATGGATAAGGTCAGAAAATAGCTACCTGCTTGTGGCTGCCTCCCCTAGACGCACGTTTTGCGTTTAGCTTGTTCACAGTATGGTGACATGTTTACTATGTCACACCATATAGGTCAAGGTAAACCCTGGCCCAGTGTGATTGTTGAAACATAACATCACAAAATGAAACCTGTGTGTGTTGTAACAAGGGATGACACAGGATGTAGGTGGGTAGATTTTAATGACATAAACAAATGTTGCTGAAACAACATTGCCATCACAAGCCAACAACCTTGGTGAGGTTAGGAGTAGCCAACACAGACTACCCAGTTTCCCAATGTGGGACACTATAAGAAAAGAGGCCAACGTGGCCAAAAAAATGAACAGGTGCCAACATGGCAACAAAACTAGGGTCCAACATGGACAACAGTCTTTAGGGGAATATGTTCCCCTTATTGGGGGGGAGGGATAAGGGGCCCTGTCGGACTGGGCTGTCTGTAGGGCGTGTATGAGGGCACCCAAGTGGGCAAGTTGTTGCTGCCCTTCTTGGTATGCCCTCTCCAAATGCTGCTGTACCTGTTGATGAGCAATCAGCAGCTCCTCAATGGTTGGGACACCTGTATGGGAAAGCAGGACATTAGTGAGTTACCTGTGTAGGGGTAAGTGGGTGTTTGACATACTTGTTAGTGATAATACGTACGCAGCACTGCACCATCCTGGGTCACATCTGGTGGAGATGGTGATGGGCTCACAACCCAGCCGGATGAACGGGATCCTTCGCCTTCATCCAAAAAAAAAACAAAATAAAAAAAAAAAAAACATGTCTGTTGAGAACCCAACCTTAGCAGACACTTACCAGCATACACTGCAGCAGCAGGGTGAAGGGGAGGTTGTGTGGCCACCAACACACTTGGGCCCTCCGGGGCTGGTGGAGTCCCAGGTGGGGAGGGACTGGCTGGGCCTCCGAGGCAGGTGGAGTCCCAGGTGGGGAGGGCCTGGCTGGACCATCCGGCCCAGGTGGAGTCCCAGGTGGGGAAGGACTGGCTGGACTATCTGGGGCAGGTGGTGGGGGTGTCCTGGGTGCCGGTGAGGACTGTGGAGCCTCCACTAACACAGAGTGCTTGTCATCTGTAATGACAAACATGATAACAGACAAATGTAAGAAAAGGCACACAACCGAGGGAAAAAACCTTGTGTGTGTGTATGATTTACATGAGGGCGTGAAGGATACGGTCCAAGGTTATGGTGTGCGCATACCTTCTGGTGAGGGCCCACTCTGGTTTCCCACATTAGTCCAACACCAGTGCCCACATATTTTGAATGTTACCTAAACCTTGCCTTGGCATGGTACTTATTTCAATCTTGAACACAAGAACAGCCAGTAAGCCTCATGTGTTTGCAGCATGGGGGACAACACATAGCATTGATATTTGAGTCAGTGTTCTGTATTGTGATGATTGTGTACAACAATTGAATGTGTCACAGGTCACATATGTGCTGCAATATGTAATGTGTGTGTTTAACATGACATTTTTGTATTTTTGTCACCTTAGCAGTCAGGTTATCAGGATTTATGACCCAACACACATCAAGGACCACTGTAGCCGTCAACATTTATCTGACAAATGTGTGTTTTAGACACCTTCATGTTGCAGTGTAACCAACATGCAGATGCACATTGGTGACAGCTCCACATGGTGGCTTAGGCCACATTATTTGTGATGTGACAATACCACATGATGTTTGTGTTGTGTTTGCAGGCTTCTGCTTGCCATGTGTGTGTTTGGCATTGTCACATACTCACCACGCAGCCTGGCAATCCTGGCAGGAAGATCCACAATGCGCCCTGGGGACTTATGCTTCAGGTCCGTGATTTTTTTCTGGATCTGCTTGCAGGTCCTCTCAACCCCCAGCTTGTTGATCAGGACCTGCTGGATCCTCCGTAGTATGCTGCGTTTGCATGTAGCAGCGTGCTGTGTGGTGGCCATAACTCCTCTCCTATGTTGCGGGGAGGTGCAGGCACCTGGCAGGCAGGGAGTAACCCAAACGTCATGACGTCATCACACACACTAGCGCAGCCAAACAACATTGAGGACACTAACAAGATAGCCGTCCGCGGAGCGGGAGTAGCGTAATCTAGCCATCAGCGTCACCAAATTCGCCAACGATTGAAATGTGTGATGTGTACACCAACATCTGCACTGTCATGAGTGGCAGTCTGGTGGACACAGTGGAAGTTACAGTACACGCGCAATGCATAACTTGCACTACACAATGTGCGCGTAATTGTACCGATGTAGTGGATGGTTGTGTAGGTGAAGATGTGTGCGGTGCTGAAGTGACAGCTCTTCAAATATGCCTCAGATTTTGGAGCAGAGCAGTGAAATCGGAACCAGGCCCAACCTTCTTTAACGCCGCCAAATTGCCCAATTACACGCCGCAATTTTTAGGTCAATTCACGGCGATGGTGACGGGCCTACAGATTGCCAGTGAGATTTCTTGCCACGGTGGCGGCGTCTAAAGGTACCCTTAAAGAGGACCTGTCACCAAAGCAGGCATGGTGATCTAATTACAGCACTGGATACAGCATGTCTGCAGCATGTAGGCAAGGGGTCCATAAGCACTTGAGCAGCCCTGTACCCCGAGATTCACACCCCCTGCCCTTGGCTGCAGCCCCTAGCCACCTCCTTAGTGGCTGTAGCATGTAAGTTTTCTAAGTGTATTATCTCGGGGTACAGGGCTGCTCAAGTGCTTATGGACCCTTGCCTGCATGCTGCAGACATTCTGTATCCAGTGCTGTAATTAGATCACCATGCCTGCTTTGGTGACAGGTCCTCTTTAAAGTGAATGGGCAAAAGACTGGATCCTGAAAGGATGAAGGTTTTTGTTGAAAAACTTGATCTTGCCTGATTTGAAAAAAACGACAATGTACTGTTTCCACTATAGTATCTATACATTTGTGCTCAGAGGTGTTTTCTAGTTGTATCACACAATTTCAACCAGTTCTGTCAGAGTAGCCACATTGTATTGCCAGACAGGAAACCCACCATATTGTTATAGTAAGGAAACAGTTAAAAACTGTGCTAATGATTTGCCCGCTGGTGTTCCTCTGTTCTCCTTGATGAACTACTGTCCATGTTCACACTACATTCCATACTGTCCCTTTGACTGCTACTACTCCCTAGTACATTGCCATGGGACAGTACAGGTTATCAGTGTCCAGGCAAAGGCAATATTGAGCCCGGTAAGGCTACAGTCACATTGTGTTCTAGCACCCATTCAGTTGTCCCGTTGGTGCTTATGTCTGAACCCCCCACAAAAGGGGCTTCATACGTATGTGCCCACTGGGCCATTGATGGTGCAGATGGAGTCAACGTGTGCTCGGTCTTGCACCATTTTCGGGAGTATACGTTCACTGCAGGCAGACACCTGAACGTAGTAGGCATGCCCCTTTCACATCAGCGTTTTTCACTGATTGTGGCAGATTCGGCAAATGTACCGCATCTGCCGCCTAACGGTCGCACTTGAGCAGGGGCGGACTGGCCCAGGTGGCAGGGGGGCAAGTGCCCCCTGGGCTGGTGGTATAGTCCACATCTAGGGCCGCCCCCCCCACAGAAATGGGCCGGCGGCCGTCGGTGCGGCGATGTAGCAGCAGACTGCGGCAGACATGGTAAGTGAGCAGCGGGGTCCGAAAATTCTGATAGCAAAAACCCCCCCCCCCCGTCAGGGCTGCCGGACCAAAACTGCCACCCGGGGCCAGAGGCACCAGCCAGCCCCTGCACTTGAGGCAAGCCCCATGCGTTGTCTATGGGGCTTGCGGCAGGAGCGGCAAGTGGGTATTGCCACGATCCGGCACTTGCGGCAGTTGTGGCCAGCGCAAAAAAAACGCTGCTGACCGTGGGTTTTTTTTGCGGCCGCAACTACCGGATCGCAGCAGTACCCCACTTGTCGCACCTGTTGCAAGCCACATAGACAATGCATAGGGCTTGCCGCAAGTGTGACCGTTAGGCGGCTGATGCGGTACATTTGCGAATCTGCCACAATCAGTGAAAAACGCTGATGTGAAAGGGGCCTAATGTTCCCAGACGTGTGGGATTCTCTGACTCACGTGACTCACTCTGAATTTAATGTGTCATATTATCTGGGATTTGGCCAAAGGTTTTTTTTCCAAAATGGCAACTCTAAAATAATTGTGTGATGTGACAGAAAGTCACAGACAAGGTGGCCAAATGTTTATGTCGCACGACTGTTATGCGACATGTCCCCATGTAGTCACCCTCAGTGGTGGGAAATGTGTTCACATGCGCTTCATGACACTTTTTATTATTGGCCAGACATGAGGTAAACTAAAAATAAAGCGGTGACTGTATAAAGCAGGGCAAGGTGCCAGGACACTGCCAGGGGGCACCGGGAATACAGCATCCCTGGTATGTGCTATCACTGTGGTATCACGGGGCTCCGGGGACCGCTGGGTGGCGCTGTGGCCGCCGGTACATTGTGTCTGATACACAGAAAGCAGGAAATGTAACGTCGAGGAAGTGTCCGGCGCCTCCATATCCGGCGAGGTGTCCCCGCCAGTACACGGTATGTCGGTGTGAGTGACTGATGGCTCGTGTGTGAGAGGCCACCTTATGTGTAGACCTCCAGGTGATGGCTCACTACAACTCCCAGCATGCCTGTGATAGGTGGACACTATGGTGTGTGTGCTATTTAACACTAACATACACAACACATATACACAGACCCACATCTATCTACACTGGTGGACACAGAAAGGGGCCCCTCAGTCCAATATCCCATCATAATGCACAATTCCAAGTGTTAAGGAGATAGACATAGGCCCCCTAAACTATTGGGCCCCGGTGTGGACGTGACAGGATGCTCCAATGATATGTCCGCCTCTGGCAATCCATACAAACTATATAGAGTGTGCTCCTATGGAAACACACATTATTCAGATGCATTTAACTTATCTAATGAATACATATCATAAGAACACACACATGCATATACTTTACTGAAAATATAGATATACATATACACACACATGCATATACTTTACTGAAAATATAGATATACACACACACACACACACACTACACACACGCATACATCTGTATGTCTGCATATAGACCTATATCTAGGGATATGTATGTTGTTGTGTGTGTATGTGTTATATGTAAGAAGAGGGTATTGGGGAACATGTCAGGCTAGGTTCACACTATATCCACGGGTCAGATTCACCGGGACATTTATGTTCCAGAAATGGGCAAAGATGGTTTGTTTTTGTTATGCATGCACGGTCCAGGGGCCAATGAAAAGTCTATATATAATATATGTATACTAGATGGTGGCCCCATTCTAACGTATCGGGTATTCTAGAATATGGATGTAGTTGACATACTTTGACAGAACTTGTTCAGTCAACATGAGTGAACTATATATATCTATCTAATATATAAAGCTGAATGTGTGTATGTATGTATGTGTGTATATCCGGAATTGGCATCTACACCGTCGCAACCACAGCCACAACATTTTGCACAGTCACACGTCTGGACCCCGAGAGCGTCATAGGCTATGTTGTGAGGCGAAATTTTAACCCTGTGCGTTCCAGTTCACCAAACAATTTTGCCCTTATCTACATAATGGGGAAAAAGTGAAAGGAAAAGTGTTGGAGAAAAATCCACAGCTGCCAGCTACAGCCACAAAATTTTGCACAGTGATGGTGGGTTTACACGCCGCGATATCGTTTCGATATCGCAGTACAATGGCGCGGGAGCGCGCAATTCGTGCACGTTCCTCCCGCATCGCATTGAATGTTTACACGCTGCGATCTCTGAATACAACGTCCGTGCGATGTCTCCGCCTCCCAACCCAGGATCGCATAGTTAACATGGGAGTGAATGGGTGACGTATCAAATCGCATCGTAATTGGGCGTTTACACAGCACGATCCGGCTTCAATCGCTATGCAATATCGGGGCATTGAATAGCACGCTCATTCGATCCCCGATATCGCATTGACATCGTTCCTGCATCGCATTGGACGTTCACACCATACAACGCAGGAACGATATCGGGTCCAACGAGCGAACCACGTGACTTTTGATTGAAATTGTACTGCGATATCGCAACGTGTAAACCCGCCATCACACGTCTGGACCCCAGGAGTGTCATTGGCTATGTTGTGAGGCGAAATTTTAACTGCGCGTTCCAGTTCACCAAGCAATTTTGCCCCTATCTACACAATGGGGAAAAAGTGAAAGGAAAAGTGTTGGAGGCTAATTGACAGCTGCCAGATGTGAACATATAGTATATACCGTACAGTTGCTAAGGTGGGGCCCCGACATAGGATACTCACCACACACAGGGATATGAACACGCACACAAAATGCGCCACACACTACCACGTGCTTGAACACATATACCACCCTCAGCATACATTTCAACACACATACAGTAGCCGCCACATAATCGCCCTAAAACACACACAAGTCTGGTATTATCCTTCAAAAATATAAATCAAATTAATAAGCAGCAAACCTACAAGAGAAACAAATGTACCATATCTAATATATAAAGCTGAATGTGTGTATGTGTGTGTGTATGTCCGGGATTGGCATCTACACCGTCGCAACTACAGCCACAAAATTTTGCACAGTCACACGTCTGGAACCCGAGAGCATCATAGGCTATGTTGTGAGGCGAAATTTTAACCCTGCGCGTTTCAATTCATCAAACAATTTTGGCCCTATCTACATAATAGAGAGAAAGTGACAGTCTTTGGCGCTGTCATTAAGCCCCTCTCATTCACAACTGTCAACTGGTAACTAACAGCATATACCAGCATATAGTCACTAAGGTGGGGCCCTGATATGGAATATTCACCACGCACGGGGACATGTATACACACCACATGCACACAAAGAGTGACAGCTAAGGTGGAGCCCCAACATTGGATACTCACCACGCACCCGAACACAAACACACACACCACAAAGAGACACACACAACACAGAGACACACACCACACAGACACCCCCCTCACAGGGACGCACACACATACACACCCTATAGGGACACATGCACTCACCCCACAGGGACACACACACACCACAGGGACATACACACCCCACAGAGACACAAAGACACACACACCCCACAGGAACACACAGACCCCACATGGATGGACACACACCACAGGGACACCCATCCCCCCCACAAGGACACACACCACAGGGACACCCCTCCCCTCCACAAGAACACACACCACAGGGACACACACACCACAGGGACACACACACCCCAGGGAGACACACCACACAGACAGACACAGATCTGCACAAATCACCTCACACAACTCGCCTCATACGTCTGATATCTTTAATTTCCAAAAATAAACATCTGATTAAAAACAGCCAATGTGAAACACATGTGCCATATAGGGAATTAAGGCAAATGTCAGTCACATGAGCTGTCTATTATGTGTATGTGTGAGGTAATATATACTCTAACTACCTCTCTTGGCCTATCACAGCTCTCAACCTCTAAGACACACAAAAACGGTAACACCCTTGACCTTGTCTTTACCCGGCTCTGCTCATCCTCCCCCTTGGATAACTCAACTCTACTCTCTGACCACAACATTCTTTCCTTCTCACTCACTAACCCTCGCCAACACAGCCCAAGCCTACCTATCACACATCCAGAAATCTACAGGCCATTAACCCTCAAGCACTCACAGACTCCCTCATCTCATCTCTGTCCCCAATCTCTTCACTCTCTTCTCCAGATCAGGCAGTAAATCACTACAATGACTCTCTCAGGAGCTCCCTGGACCAAGTAGCGCCCCTCACCCGCAGAACCTCCAAACAGAGAACAAAACAGCCCTGGCTCACATCACAAACCCGATTCCTCCAGCGATGCTCCAGGAGTGCTGAACGCCTATGGAGGAAAACTCGCTCACCAGGAGACTTTATCCACTATAAATTCATGCTCAAAACCTACAACTCTGCCCTTCACCTTGCCAAACAGACCTACTTCACCACCCTGGTCTCCTCACTATCCAACAATCCAAAAAAACTCTTTGACACCTTTCACTCTCTCCTCAGTCCTAAAGTGCAGGCCCCCATCACCGACCTCTCTGCTGATGACCTGGCTTCCTACTTCATGGATAAAATAGACAACATCCGCCAGGAAATCAGCTCTCAGCCTCCAAGCACTGCCACCCCCATTCTTCCTCACATCCCCTCCGGTTCACTCTCCACATTTGACCCAGTCACAGAAGAAGAAGTCTCCAGGCTCCTATCTTCCTCTCGTCCCACCACATGCACTACCGACCCCATTCCCTCACACCTGCTCCAGTCCCTCTCTCCAGTCGTCACCACTCATCTAACCAAAATCTTCAATCTCTCCCTCTCTTCTGGCATTTTCCCCTCCTCCTTCAAACACTCGATCATTACTCCATTATTAAAGAAAACCACTCTCGACCCATCCTGCACAAATAACTACAGACCAGTCTCCAATCTCCCCTTCATCTCTAAACTCTTGGAGCGCCTGGTCTATTCCCGCCTCACCCATTACCTCTCCGCTCACTCTCTTCTAGATCCATTACAGTCTGGTTTCCGCCCCCTTCACTCCACAGAAACTGCCCTCATCAAAGTGACCAATGACCTTCTGACAGCAAAACGTAATGGTGACCACTCTCTGCTTATTCTCCTTGATCTCTCTGCAGCTTTTGACACTGTCGACCATCAGCTCCTACTCTCTATGCTGCACTCCATTGGCATAAAGGACACTGCTCTCTCCTGGCTCTCCTCCTATCTTTCTGACCGCTCTTTCAGTGTATCTTTTGCTGGCTCCACTTCCCCCCCTCTTCCCCTCACTATTGGGGTCCCTCAGGGTTCAGTCCTTGGCCCACTCCTCTTCTCTCTCTACATGGCCCCGATTGGACAGACCATCAGCAGATTTGGCTTCCAGTACCATCTTTATGCTGATGACACTCAACTATACACTTCAGCCCCTGACCTTACCCCTGCGGTAGTAAAGAACACCAATGACTGTCTAGCTGCAGTTTCCAATATCATGTCCACTCTCTATTTGAAACTAAACCTTTCCAAAACTGAACTTCTTCTGCTCCCCCCATCCACTAACCTCCCTAAATCGGACATCTCTCTCTCAGTGTGCGGCACCACGATAACGCCTAGACAGCAGGCTCGCTGTCTGGGTGTTATATTTGACACCGATCTCTCCTTCTTCTCCCACACGCAAGCTCTCGTCCGCTCCTGTCGCTTACACCTGAAGAATATCTCTAGAGTCCGCCCCTTTTTCACCCTGGAAACAACAAAAACCCTCACCGTGGCCCTAATCCATTCCCGCCTTGACTATTGCAACTCTCTATTAAGCGGCCTCCCCCTCACCAGACTTTCTCCCCTCCAGTCCATCCTTAATGCAGCAGCCAGGATCACCCATCTGGCCAATCGTTACTCAGATGCCTCTGCTCTGTGCCAGTCATTGCACTGGCTGCCCGTATACTACAGGATCAAATTCAAATTGCTTGTTCTCACCCACAAAGCTCTTCACAGTGCAGCTCCCCCCTACCTCTCCTCCCTCATCTCTGTCTATCACCCCACCCGCTCTCTACGTTCCTCAAATGACCTTCAACTAACATCTGCACTAATCCGATCCTCTCACTCCCGGCTCCAAGACTTTTCCAGAGCTGCACCAAACCTCTGGAATGCTTTACCCAAAGAAATCAGGACTATCCAAAACTTGCATGGCTTCAGACGATCCCTAAAGACGCATCTTTTTAAGGCGGCCTATCATACTCCCTAACATGTCCATTGTACTGTAGACAGTGAATGGGCTATCCTCTGGACATTATTCTTCTACAAACTCCACCAAACCATAAAGGTCTACACAGACTGATGACCATTCATGTAAGCTTAGCCCTATACCCCATTTCCTCAAGATGCCTGGACCACCAGTGCAATAAGCCCCGACACCTTGTACAACCCCTATCCCGTTGTAGATTGTAAGCTCTTTTGAGCAGGGTCACCTTCATTTCTTGCCTTATTTATTGTATTTTTTTTTCACATTGATTCTATGCCTATTGTTTTTGTATCCAATGATTGTACTTTATTTGTTCTCTATTGTAATTACTTACTGTATATTTTCTGTACGCTAACCCTACATTGTAAAGCGCTGCGGAATATGTTGGCGCTATATAAATAAAGCTTTATTATTATTATTATTATTATTATTATATACGGGTCGTACAGCTAGTATATATATATATATATATATAATATATATGTATATATATATATATATACTAGCTGTGAGCCCGATGCAAATGCATCGGGATTCTAGAACGTGCATTAATTTGATTATAGTAGTTAGAGCTGTTAGCCAGATGCAAATGCATCAGGTATGTAAAATATGTTTATTGTTTTTTTAAAGATTTTTAAATAATAATCGCCTCATCAAAAGCAATAATATAAGGAATAGCATTATTATTAGCAGTAATAGCATTATTAATAGCATTATTAGCAGTATTATGAGCATTAATAGCATAAATAATAGCATTATTAGCATTAATAATAGCAGTAATAACATTATTAATAGCATTAATAGCAATATTATTAGCATTAATAGCATTAATAGCATTATTAGCATTAGTAATAGCATTAATAACATTATTAATAGCATTAATAGCATTATTATTAGCATTAATAGCATTATTAATAGCATTAATAGCATTAATAATAGCATTATTAGCATTAATAATAGCATTAATAACATTATTAATAGCATTAATAGCATTATTATTAGCATTAATAGCATTAATAATAGCATTAATAACATTATTAATTGCATTAATAGCATTATTATTAGCATTAATAGCATTAATAATAGCATTATTAGCATTAATAATAGCATTAATAACATTATTAATAGCATTAATAGCATTATTATTAGCATTAATAGCATTAATAATAGCATTAATAACATTATTAATTGCATTAATAGCATTATTATTAGCATTAATAGCATTATTAATAGCATTAATAGCATTAATAATAGCATTATTAGCATTAATAATAGCATTAATTACATTATTAAGAGCATTATTAGCATTAATAATAGCATTAATAACATTATTAATAGCATTAATAGCATTAATAATAGCATTAATAGCTGTATTAATAGCATTAATATCATTATTATTAGCATTTTTATTTTATATTAATATATTATTAATTATATTTTTTTGTATATTAATTTTTTATTTTAATTAAATTTATTTTATTTTATTATATTTTAATTAGTTAATGTAATTAATATCTTAATTTAATATATTTTTTTTTTTGTTATTATTTTTTATTTTATTAATTATTTATTTATTTTTTTTTACAATTTTTATTATTATTAAATTTATTTATTATTTGTTATTTTAAGTGAATTTATTTGTATTAAGATTATTTTATTTAATTTATTTATTTTATTATTTATTATTTTATTTATTTATTTTATTATTTTATTAAAAAACCGCATCTGCGGCGCGGTTGCGGTAATCCCCATACAAAGTATAGGGGGACTTGCGGCAGGTGCGGCAAAACCGCACTTGCCGCAAGTCCCCCTATACTTTGTATTGGGATTACCGCAACCGCGCCGCAACTTGCACTTGCGGCGCGGTTGCGGTAATCCTTATGGGGATTACCGCAACCGCGCCGCAAGTGCTCGCACTCAGCCAGCGACTCGCAATGCGGCGCGGTTGCGGTAATCCTTATGGGGATTACCGCAACCGCGCCGCAAGTGCTCGCACTCAGCCAGCGACTCGCAATGCGGCGCGGTTGCGGTAATCCTTATGGGGACCGCAGAAACACTGTGTTGTGAGGAGGCTGTGCAGCTGAGCACGGTGTGTGTGCCCGGGGTGTCAGCACGGTGTGTGTGCCCGGGGTGTGAGTACAGTGCACAGAGGCACACGGGCACAGGCTCCGGAGCACTGTGTCAGCATGTGCTGACAGCAGCTGCTCCGGAGCGGGCACAGGGGCACAGGCTCCGGAGCACTGTGTCAGCATGTGCTGACAGCAGCTGCTCCGGAGCGGGCACAGGGGCACAGGCTCCGGAGCACTGTGTCAGCATGTGCTGACAGCAGCTGCTCCGGAGCGGGATGACAGCGGCGAGGGGTCGCAATGCCCGCTACGCGGGCAATGCCTCGCACGACGTGGTGACGTCACAGTGTGACATAGCCACGGCGTGCCGGGGGCCGACACAAACGTGCCTACTGCAATTATATAGTAGATATATAGCAGCGCTATGGTATATGGTGGTACATTACAGCACATGTATAGCAGCACTATAGTATATGGCGGTACATTACATGTATAGCAGCACTATGGTTTATGGCGGTATATTACATTACATGTATAGCAGCGCTATGGTATATTGCGATACATTACAGTACATGTATAGCAGCACTATAGTATATGGTGGTACATTACAGTACATGTATAGCAGCGCTATGGTATATGGTGGTACATTACAGCACATGTATAGCAACGATATAGTATATGGCGGTACATTATAGTACATGTATAGCAGCACTATGGAATACAGTTGTGGCCAAAAGTATTGACACCCCTGCAATTCTGTCAGATAATGCTCAGTTTCTTCCTGAAAATGATTGCAATCACAAATTCTTTGGTATTATTATCTTCATTTAATTTGTCTTCAATGAAAAAACACAAAAGAGCATGAAGCAAAAAGCAAAACATTGACCATTTCACACAAAACTCCAAAAATGGGCCAGACAAAAGTATTGGCACCCTCAGCCTAATACTTGGTTGCACAACCTTTAGCCAAAATAACTGCGATCACCCGCTTCCGCTAACCATCAATGAGTTTCTTACAATGCTCTTCTGGAATTTTAGACCATTCTTCTTTGGCAAACTGCTCCAGGTCCCTGATATTTGAAGGGTGCCTTCTCCAAACTGCCATTTTTAGATCTCTCCACAGGTGCTCTATGGGATTCAGGTCTGGACTCATTGCTGGCCACCTTAGATGTCTCCAGTGCTTTCTCTCAAACCATTTTCTAGTGCTTTTTGAAGTGTGTTTTGGGTCATTGTCCTGCTGGAAGACCCATGACCTCTGAGGGAGACCCAGCTTTCTCACACTGGGCCCTACATTACGCTGCAAAATTTGTTGGTAGTCTTCAGACTTCATAATGCCATGCAGACGGTCAAGCAGTCCAGTGCCAGAGGTAGCAAAGCAACCCCAAAACATCAGGGAACCTTCGCCATGTTTGACTGTAGGGACCGTGTTCTTTTCTTTGAATGCCTCTTTTTTTTGCCCTGTAAACTCTATGTTGATGCCTTTGCCCAAAAAGCTCTACTTTTGTCTCATCTGACAAGAGAACATTCTTCGAAAATGTTTTAGGCTTTCTCAGGCAAGTTTTGGCAAACTCCAGCCTGGCTTTTTTATGTCTCGGGGTAAGAAGTAGGGTCTTCCTGGGTATCCTACCATACAGTCCCTTTTCATTCAGACGCCGATGGATAGTACGGGTTGACACTGTTGTACCCTCGGTCTGCAGGGCAGCTTGAACTTGTTTGGATATTAGTCGAGGTTCTTTATCCACCATCCACACAATCTTGCGTTGAAATCTCTCGTCAATTTTTCTTTTCCGTTCACATCTAGGGAGGTTAGCCACAGTGCCATTGGCTTTAAACGTCTTGATGACAGTGCGCACGGTAGACACAGGAACATTCAGATCTTTGGAGATGGACTTGTAGCCTTGAGATTGCTCATGCTTTCTCACAATTTGGTTTCTCAAGTCCTCAGACAGTTCTTTGGTCTTCTTTCTTTTTTCCATGCTCAATGTGGTACACACAAGGACACAGGACAGAGTTGAGTCAACTTTAATCCATGTCAACTGGCTGCAAGTGTGATTTAGTTATTGCCAACACCTGTTAGGTGCCACTGGTAAGTTACAGGTGCTGTTTATTACACAAATTAGAAAAGCATCACATGATTTTTCTAAAAGTGGCAATACTTTTGTCCACCTCCTTTTTATGTTTGGTGTGGAATTATATCCAATTTGGCTTTAGGACAATTCTTTTTGTGTTTTTTTCATTGAAGACAAATTAAATGAAGATAATAATACCAAAGAATTGTGATTGCAATCATTTTCAGGAAGAAACTGAGTATTATCTGACAGAATTGCAGGAGTGTCAATACTTTTGGCCACAACTGTATGGAGGTACATTACAGTACATGTATAGCAGCACTATACTATATGGCGGTACAATTACAGTACATGTATAGCAGCACTATAGTATATGGCGGTACATTACAGTACATGTATAGCAGCGCTATGGTATATGGCGGTACATTACAGTACATGTATAGCAGCACTATGGTATATGGCGATACTCCGCTCCCGCAGCCCCCCCGCTCCTCCACAGTAAAAGTAAAAATAAAAAAATCCTCAGTGAGGATACTCACCTGTTTGCTGGCTTGCTCCACCTCCGTCTTCTAGGTCCTACAGGCCTTTAGGACCTGTCGTTGCTCGGAAACCGATCAGCTGATCGGTCACATGACCGCTAACTGCTGGGGGGGCAGGATGGAGCAGGGGAGCAGGATGGTGACACGGGGGGGGAGGGGTGGGCAGGATTGTGTCGGGGGGGCAGGATGGAGCCAGGGGGGGCAGGATGGAGGCAGGTGGGCAGGATGGAGGTCGAGGGGTTCAGGATGGAGGCGGGGGGGCAGGATGGAGGGAGGGGCAGGATGGAGCGGAGGGGGGGCAGGATGGAGGCGAGGGGGCAGGATGGAGGCGGGGGGGCAGGATGGAAGCGGCGGGGCAGGATGGAGGCATGGAGGCGGGGGAGCAAGAACAGCGGGGGGCAGGATGGAGGGAGCGGGGCAGGATGGTGGCGGGGGGCAGGATGGTGGCGAGTGGGGCAGGATGGAGCCGGCAGGCATGGGGGGCATTTGGATGGAGCGAGCGGGGCAGGATGGAGCCGGCGGGGCAGGGTGGAGATGGTGGGGGGGCAGGATGGATGCGGGGGGCAGTGTGGAGCTGATCGGTATCCCTGGCAATGACAGGTCCTCAAGCGCTGTCACCGGGCTGCAAATTGGAGCGAAATTTGAACTTTGAATTTGCGCGCCTATTTGCATAGTCTGCTGCTCAATGAGCAGCCTCTGTCTGGGGCACGATTTCCGTGACAGACAGACAACATTAGACAATTATGTAGTAGATACATATATATATATATAATGTGTGTGTCTCAATAGGAGCTGCAGTACCTAGTGCTGGTGAACTGGGCGGTTCTATTTCCATATACCACACATGACATCCGCCAATTTTATATTTATGGCCTATCCTTAGGATAATTTATCAATATCTTTGTCCTGGACAACCCAAACCTAGCACAGTCCTTAGAAATGCATGCTAGTCTGGATATTGCAGTGTTTGATAAGACTGTACAATTTATTTAAAATATCTTCTGCCATTAAGCCATTTAGCGGTTTTCTCAAGTAATTTGTGACTACAAAGCAGCACAGAAAGGTGGAGAGTAACCGCTCTGAGTGCGGCTAAATGACTTTCAGTAATTACACAAGATATTTTCCATAAATTAATTGTCTAAAACACAGCACTTTTTTTCCTGAATACCTTTCTATGCACGGCTGAGAGCTCAGCAGGGATGTACTTATCCAGAGGAACAAAATATCTCCCAACAAGTAGAAAGCATCTCCTAAATGCTGCAGATAAAGCTGCAGAACAAGTCGACGTGAGCAGGTAAAAGGTGACACACCGTTCTGTGGACATTGTTTTATGAGTTATGACACCGTAGTATGACATGTAACGGTGTTACTCTATTACTGTATTTAATTACAAGGGGTTTATGAGCAGGAAGAAAGGTAAAGTTCAGTTTTTATACAAATTATATGCAGCAAATATATATTTTTTGTTTGTGGAAACTGTATTTTGAAAGGGTATCTAAATGCTTTGTAGGCGATGCCAGACGTGTCGGCCCTCTATGCCCAACCTGGGGCAGAATCTCCACGAGTTCCAGATTACTGGCTCTACAAATGTCTGCGGAGGTTTAGCGGCTTCGTGGCACATTTTCTCGCTCTTGGTTTCACCATCTTCTTAGTGATTCTTGCTCGGCCTGGGACTAGTGAGTACATATAGCACTTACATTATAGACTGTATGTATTTTATAGTAATAACCAGGGCTGTGGAGTCGGTAAGCCAAACATCTGACTCCATCTCTTCAATTTCCCTGAATCTGACACCACCAAAATGGACACCAAATCAAACTCTACGACTCTGACTCCACAGCCCTAGTAATAAGTGTATTTTATACGTTTCTGTCGAGATGTCTGTCTTTATAACTAGCTATCATTTTTCAATGACTGGAAGGAATTGAGAATGTCACATTAAAAAGCCAGTGGGGAATGAATCGAGTATGATGTGTCCGAATATTTTTGCATAAATTTTATGAAAATGTAATCAATGATTTCCAACTAGCTCCCAAAACTCTGGTCATGAGTCCCCACGAATTCAGGGAAATATCTGGCATTTTAAATGAAACCTATTATGTCCAAAAAGGCTATTAAACTATATATATAGGGTATATACAGACACATCCATTACACAGTACATAGCAGGGACACATATATATAAGATTATCTGAGCACAGAAGATGTGGTATGATCAGACTATGTCCCTGTATGGACAGACACAGCCATTACACAGTACATAGCAGGGACACATATATAAGATGATCTCAGCACAGGAGATGTGGTATGATCAGACCATATCTCTGTACGGTCAGATACAACCATTACACAGTACACAGCAGGGACACATATATAAGATTATCTCAGCACAGGAGATGTGGTAGGATCAGACCATGTCCCTGTATGGTCATACACAGCCATTACACAGTACATAGCAGGGGCACATATATAAGATTATCTCAGCACAGAAGATATTGTATGATCAGACCACATCCCTGTACGGTCAGACACAACCATTACACAGTACACAGCAGGGACACATATATAAGATTATCTCAGCACAGGAGATGTGGTAGGATCAGACCATGTCCCTGTATGGTCATACACAGCCATTACACAGTACATAGCAGGGGCACATATATAAGATTATCTCAGCACAGGACATCAGGTATGATCAGACCATGTCCCTGTACGATCAGACACATCCATTACACAGTACATAGCAGGGACACATATATAAGATTATCTCAGCACAGGAGATGTGGTAGGATCAGACCATGTCCCTGTACGGTCAGACACATCCATTACACAGTACATAGCAGGGGCACATATATAAGATTATCTCAGCACAGAAGATATTGTATGATCAGACCACATCCCTGTACGGTCAGACACAACCATTACACAGTACACAGCAGGGACACATATATAAGATTATCTCAGCACAGGAGATGTGGTAGGATCAGACCATGTCCCTGTATGGTCATACACAGCCATTACACAGTACATAGCAGGGGCACATATATAAGATTATCTCAGCACAGGACATCAGGTATGATCAGACCATGTCCCTGTACGATCAGACACATCCATTACACAGTACATAGCAGGGACACATATATAAGATTATCTCAGCACAGGAGATGTGGTAGGATCAGACCATGTCCCTGTACGGTCAGACACATCCATTACACAGTACATAGCAGTGGCACATATATAAGATTATCTCAGCACAGAAGATGCGGTATGATCAGACCACATCCCTGTACGGTCAGACACAACCATTACACAGTACACAGCAGGGACAGATATATAGGAGTATCTCAGCAAAGGAACATTTTATATAAACATATCCAATTGTGGAAATTATTATTATTCCAAGATCTATCGATTAAAATCAGCATTAAAGTTAACTTTCTTTGCGGCAATTCCCCTTTAAATCTATCTTCTCTCAGTGCAGTGGCTGGATGGGAAAGTAGCACTAATAAATTGCAGATTAACCCTATATTTACAGGTTAGTAGCATTTGTGGGCATGACAGGTTCCCTTCAAAGGAATTGATTCATGACACATGATTCATGTGTCTTGAACCACAGGATTATAAATCAGTGAGCGGCTCCTACATTCTCAACATCCATGTAGCAGCACGAAACGCTGCGGCAGCATGAATCAGCTGATGGCTCCCTTTAAAGTAAAGATCCTCCATGGTAATTAGGTTGGGAATTGCTGATCCAGACTATTTCTCAACCTGTAAACTCAAAAGTGTGCGAAAGCTGTGTAGCAACACACAACAGCTGTTAGAAAAGATATTAGGCACCAGGCCAGATATTACACTCTGCAGAAAGACTGCAGTGATAGCTTATGAGCCTGAGGAAATCAATACTGCCATTATAATGTGGAAGAATTAGATAGGAGATGATTGTTGTGAGCCTCAGATGTTGCTTTCTCTTACCTTTAAATGAAGCAAAGGCTGGGGTCACACACACAGATATCTGGGCAGATATTGTTCACAGATCTCTGGCTGCAGTGAAATCATGGACACATGGTTCCATTTTGTGGCTGTGTACAAATGTAACAATGTGTCCATGATTTCACTGCAACCAGAGATCTGTGAACAATATCTGCCCAGATATCTGTGTGTGTGACCCCAGCCATACATAGATCTGTGAGATTGGAGCCTGAGACACAATGTGCAGTTCAGATCAGCAGGTTTTACGAGGAGTAATATATATATAAGACAAATGGCACAAAAATAATATTAGGGATAGCTAATATTGTGAGGATTTCGGAGTCACTGACACATGTAAAAAGGTACATTAGTGTTCTAGAGGCCTAAATACCCCTTTTGGCAGCATATTGAAAAGAAAAAGATTAAATTGCGGAGGAAACTACTACTCAGTAACATAGTATGTTGGTTGTCCAGGCATAGTTGTGTGATGCCTATTTGCAGTATTGGCCTCCACACTGGTCAGCTGTGTTTTGGCGGTCAGATGTAGCTCCATTTTTAGTGTAGCGCCCACCACCAGCTACAGCCGCACAATCTCTACATGTGTTGGAGTAGCCGGCATCAGCCACTATACTATGAATTGAACGGCATTCTGCAGCTTCATTCAAAGTGTTTACATTCTGGCCGCTGCTGGTAAATAAAACAGCTGAACGGCGGGGGTGCCAGATGTTGGAGCGCCACCGATATGCTACTAATGACCTGTTCTGTAAGTGATTACGTATTTTATGCTCAGATAACACCTTTTAAGCAAGTTAAAGGACTCTATGGGTGACAGGCTGGTGTATGGCATATGTCAGAGGCAACTATTTAATGTACACGCTGGCTATGTGCACACTGAGTTTTCTGAGGAGTATTTTTATAGTGGGTGCTCTCCAAAAGAAGCCTGGAAAATTGTTTAATAAAACTCTTTGAAGCGTCTTCTGCTCCAAACTAGACACTGTCATATCAGAAAGCTCCAAATACGCTTCTGGAAACTAAAAAATACTCAAAAATTCAGTGTTTTCTCAGTTGGCTTCCATTAGAAAACTCAGTCGTTGAACGTCTCAAAACAATAAAACTATGTTAACATACCTTGAGGATCCCAAAGTTTGTGAATAAAGGTATTTTAATTCTACAAAGTAACAAATAAGCAAACTCCAGCTAACCATTGAGCCAGTCTTCCCCTCTGCATGGAGCATGGATACAGGCACTGCCCTGGCCTGACAGACTTGAAGAAAATTGAAGAACAATATCCAGCTCAAACAAAGCAGTGGTAATTTAATGATGCTTCATAATTAAAAGGCAGGTATTTGTCACAATGGTCTCCCTTACTTAGGAGACTTGAGACAGGTTTGGGACCTGTGTCTGATTCTTGTATTGAGAGTACAAACTAAATGTCTTTCTTTCCTTTGGCAGTGTAGGAGTTAATGTCAGTTTTTCCTGCTAGAAAACCTCCTTCGTTCTCTTCCCAGGTGTGGTACTTTGTGACCACTCCCATTTCCTTTATATTGTCTCATGATCCATCTTTCCTTGCTGGTTATTGCACTTCATTCCTGGCCTAGCTACCTAAGGTGAAGGAGCTATTCTGGAGAGCTGACTGTTGCCAAGCAGTCTGCTGCCTAGTAGAGTGGCAGCAGACGTTAAGTTATGTAGATTTTTCCCCTGTCTGTCTCCCTACCCTCTTGTTGATTTTAGTGCAGCTGTTTGGACTATTGCTCCCGCCGGCTATCTCCTTAGCTCGGGCTAACATGAGGGCACAGCGAGGGACTAGGTATCCTGCTCGACGACTGAGTGAAAGTCTAACAGTCCTTAAACGGGTTCTATTGGGGATCCTTAATGTTCAACCTTCAGTGATTTAACGATGTCTCCCTTTCTCCTGTTCCCTATGAGCAGGCCCCTCCATGTATTTATCCTCCCCTGTATTCCCCATTTGTAGTTTTGTGTTGTGCACCAGACCCCATAGGTCCTTGCTACACTGTCATGCACTGTATCCGGACACACCCTAGTCCGTGGTGTGACAGTAGTAACATGAATAGCCTTAGGACGTAGGTACGCATTTCAGATCTTTTCACATCCTAATCAGGATTAAGGGTGTGAAAAGACACCTGTAGTGAAATATGTATCTCAGGGACTGGACACTAGACAAGTAAGAGGTTAATTCCCATGTCCATCCACAAGAGGTCACAACCTGATTTATATAAGCACACACTAACTTCACAGTCACACTGACTCCGGTCTCCCCAGGGGGCCATGATGGGAAAAGCAGAGAGTGACAAACTTCACACATATTGGGAGCCTCAAAGAGGAAGAGAATTGATAAGAGAGAGAAGCCATCTCCAATAGTGAGCTTCAAACAGACCCATAGATGGAAAGCAAAATCAGGAGACCTAGTCAGAAGACAAAGAACATTTTAAAACATAATATATGCATGGCTAAATTAGTGAGTGTCCAATTATAGACACAGAAGTAGAATGTTAAATTAGAAGGCTGGTCTAGAATTTGACCCCCCCCCAGTCTGAGCCTTTATCTGGGCTCACACAGCTACTGCTCCGTGTCACAGAGATGGGTCGGCCGAAGCTGCTGTGATCCTCTTTCCAGATACCTCTGCTCTCCCCATCGGGCAACAGAAGCAAAGTTTAGGTTTCTGCAAGTTTCTCCTTTTTTTTCATTGTTTGCATATGTGTATGTCATTTTATTATTTCTATTTTTGCTACTGCTCGTGTCACAGAGATGGGTCGGCGAAGCTGCTGTGATCCTCTTTCCAGTACTCTGCTCTCCCATCGGCAACAGAAGCAAAGTTAGGTTCTGCAAGTTTCCTTTTATTTCATGTTTGCATATGTGTATGTCATTTATTATTCTATTTTTATATCTTTTTTTATGTAAGCACTGTACTTTTTATATTAAAGCTTAAACTTTAATAAGTCTGAACCTTGTAACTCTAAAAATTCACAGCCCTAGAAAGGTGTGATTTTGACGATTGTCTGATAAGGCTTAGTTTAGGGGAACTCATCGGCCCCCTGAAATCCGGTGGGTGGTGGCAGCGTGTGTGAAGTGGGGAGCACGGTTTGAGTCGGGTGTGATTGATGCTTCCATTCAGCATAGGATAGAGGTCGAGTGCTGGATTGAGTGAGAGGAGATAGATTAACCCTTGCAGGCGCAACCCCGAGTCACGTGCTGAGGAGTGGGTACGTGACAACACCTGAAAAAGCATAACACCCTGGCTTCCTTTTATTGCTTTCCTCAACTCATTTAAGTATTTTCAGTTCTCCATAGACCACTACCATATGACCGTTATACAATTTGTTCCGCTTATGTTAGACTTTTAGTTTCAATTCCCCAGGCCATCTCTTCCTCCCTAGTCTAACTCTGCTTTACGTCACCTGTCGCATTTACTATAACATCTAAGACTCTTGTGGTTTTTTTTTTTTTTTTCCATTTGCTTATGTATATATATGTATCTTCAGCATTTAGGTCATTATCAGCCTGACAAAGGGGCCATAGGGTCCCGAACGCTTGCTATGTTTACCATGTTTTCAGTTAGCCATTAAAAGGTATCAACCATTGAGGACACTCAGATTCTAATATTTTTCTATCTACTGGCTAACATGGTACACACATTTTTTACCTTATAGGTATGTCCTAACGCTATTCATAGTAACAACAAAACACCGGCACTCTGCTAGTACATACAATAGAAACTGGAACCATGTTACAGCTAAGGGAGAAAAAGTTGAAAAACGAGACACTTAGCTTTACAAATATGGCCATATTGATAAACCGTGCACTAGGCACGTTGAGGCGTGTCTCGTAAAGTGAAGTGTCTTATTTTCAACTTTTTATTGCTTAGCTATAACATTGTTCCAGTTTCTATTATATGTCTAATTAGAGTGTCACTGTTTGTTGTTACTACAGTATGTATCATGTCCGGTATAGCATCTGTGCACATTATATAGGATGGAGTGCCGCAGATTTTTTCTTATCTAACGCTATTCATCTTACTATCTGCCTTTTTAATGTATTTATGAAGCATCAATAATTTGAGCTGGATATTCCTCTTCAATTTTCTTAATTTTAATTTTACATTGAGTAATATAAGTGAAACAGTATTAATTGATTGATTATTTTTCAAGCTGCAGTTGTCAGTAGATTGTATTTATACTGGTGACATCATGAACAGTTGATCGGCGAGGGTGCCAGGTGTCACACCCCCTCCGGTCAGACATTGATGTCCTATCCTAGCAGAAAATGAGAGGAACTGGTGGCAACATGGCTTGAGCCACAAGTGTTGGAGACATCTGTCCTTTTGACTATGTGGTCTCTAACTATACTAGGTGAAGGCCACTTAAGCAGCTTCGTGGAGGCCATTTTTACAAGTTTCACCGCTCAGCCAGATAAGAGTATAGAAATGTGTGATTATTCTTTTTGCAGATTAAATAAGGGACACAAATAAATGCCAAATAACCATTTTTCTTTTTACTTTTATTGCTCTCCCCAGGTCTCTTTTCGTGGCATCCCGTGTGCATGGCTGTTGCTGTAAGTATCAATGTCACAAATTTATATTTATTTTCTGTATTCTTTCTTTTCTCCTCCAATTTCAGAAATGCTTTTCAGATGGCAAACCATCACAAATGAATAAAAGAAATTACTGTTCTGTCCTGTCATGTCTTTGTGTATTTAGCCGTTTTTTTTTTTTTGAGGGATCTAAGATATCTGGCTGACAAGTAGTGTGGTTGCCATTTAAGCTTCCTTTAAAACATCTTTTTTTGTGACACAAAACAGGTGAAAAGTATAACACATAAAAACATAAAACACAAAAACCTGATATTGCACAGACCCAAATAATAAAACAGTCATCATTTATACCACATAGTGAATGCTATAAGAATAAATAAAATAATGAATTGGTCTGCTATTGATTTATTTATACTGCCTCCCTAAGATCGCAGTAACTCAGCTCACATTTATCCTGTGCTCTGTGCTGAGCGATTACATTGGTGTTTACTTGTTAATATCCTAAATACATAATTCAGACACCACCCTCGACGGAACAATGACTATAATGAGGCAGATGGAGCTACTTTGGACTGTGTTTGGCCTATGATCTGATGGTGTCTGTTTCTTTTTAAGTGTTTTATAAAACTGTGGTCAACCAGTTTTGGGCATCTCTGAAAAGAAGGACACCGCTGAACAGAGGTCAAAGTCCAAAGTATTTTTGCCGGTCTCATCATAGTGAATCCATCCTTTGGGAGTTTCTTCTATATCACCTCATTTGCAGATTTACATGTAAACCCTGATGCAAGTGCTCAGCGTAGAGCACAGGATAAAGATCCAAAATGTCATGAAAAAAGTTGCGTATAAAGTGCCCCTGTGTGCCTAAACATTGGAGCTCCCCACAAGCGACCCCATTTTGGAAACTAGACCTCCCAAGGAACTTATCTAGCTGCATTGTGAGCATTTTGAACCCCTGGTGCTTCACAAATTGATCTGTAAAAATGTAAAAATAATTTTTTTTTCACAAAAATGTTCTTTTAGCCTCAATTTTTTCATTTTCACATGAGCAACAGGATAAAATAGATCCTAAATTTTATTAGGCAATTCCTCCTGAGTACACCGATACCTCATACGTAGTCATCAACCACTGTTTGGGCGCACGGCAGGGCTCAGAAGGGAAGGAGCGCCATTTCACTTTTGGAATGGAAAATTAGCTCCAAGAGTGAAATGGCGCTCCTTTCCTTCTGAGCCCTGCGGTGTGCCCAAACAGTGGTTTATGACCACATATGAGGTATCAATGTACTCAGGAGAAATTGTCCAACAAATTTTAGGATCCATTTTATCCTGTTGCCCATGTGAAAATGAAAGAATTGAGGCTAAAAGAACACTTTTGTTGGAAAAATTAAAATGTCCCATTTTTTCCTTCCACGTAGCTTTAGTTCTGTGAAGCACCTGAAGGGTTAATAATCTTGAGGGGTGCAGTTTTTGGAATGGTGTCACTTTTGGGTGTTTTCTGACATGTACACCCCTCAAAGGGACTTCAAATGTGATGTGGTCACTAAGAAAATGGTTTTCTAAATTTTGCTGGAAAAATGAAAAATTGCTTTTGAACTTTGAACCCGTATAACTTCCTAACCAAAACATGTTTTTTTGCCAAAATTGTGCTGATGTAAAGTAGACATGTGGGGAATGTTATTTATTAACTATTTTGTCACATAACTCTCTGGTTTAATAGAATAAAAATTCAAAATGTGAAAATTGCTACATTTTTGCCAAATTTTCATTTTTTTCATAAATAAACACAAAAATTATCGACCAAAATTTACCACTAACATGAAGCCCAATATGTCACGTAAAAACAGTCTCAGAATCGCTAGGATCCGTTGAAGCGTTCCAGAGTTATTACCTCATAATTACCTCATAAAGGGACACTGGTCATAATTGCAAAAAATGGTAAGGTCAGTAAGGCCAAAACAGGCTGGGTCATGAAAGGGAACGTGTCACCAGGTTTTTGCAACTTAATCTGAGAATAGCATATTATAGGACCCGAGATCCTGATTCCAGCGATGTGTCACTTAGGCTGGGTTCACACCACGGCAAGATCAGATTCGGGGGTGAACCTGACAGCCCCGGACCGGATCTGGACACAGAACCGGAGGGCCAATTATGCCCTCTGGTCTGGTGTGCAGACGGATGGCTCATTTGCAGCCACAGCTGTTGATAATCCCAGATCTCGGCTAGTGGGGAGCTAGCCGCGATCCTGAACTATCAGCAGGGGACAGCTGGTGGTGCTGAAGTTTAGCGCCGGCCACCGCTGAGCTTCAGCGTCCGGCTCCCTGGTGCGGCTCCGATGCGATCCGGTGCCATAGACCCCCATGTTAGGGGGGCGCCGGATCGCATCGGACCGGGAGTATCAGCTTTTTTCTCCCGGACACAAAAATGCTGCATGCAGCATTTTTGTGTCTGGGAGAAAAATCCGAATCCACCTGGATTCTCCCGAACAGATGGAAGCCGGATGGCAGATAGCTGCCATCCGGCTCCATCCTGCCCATAGCATCCTATGGGGCCGAAATACGGTCTGGTGCTGTCAGGTTCACCCCTGACAGCCCGGGATCGGATTTCACCGTGGTGTGAACCTGGCCTTACTGGGCTGCTCAGTGTGGTTTTGATAATCTCCAACTGATTAAACAGTGATTTTATCATTAGCAGTCTACTTGGCCTGCTGTCAAGTAGACTGGCATATTCACAGACTGCTAAATCTGCAACAGAGAAAACACGTTTATCAAAATGACAGTAAGCAGCTCAGTAAATGACACATCTCTGGAATCAGGGTCTCTATTTCTACATTATGCTGCTGTCAGATGGGATGGCAAAAACCTGGTGACAGGTTCCCTTTAAGGACTTGAAAATTAAAAGTTTGAAGGTTGCAACATTTTCACCAAAATTCTGATACTTATATTTACCAATAACATCAAGTAAAATACAGTATGTCACAAAAAAGTCTCGGGCTGAGTTCACACACAGTGTAATTTTCGCGTCATTTTACTCCGCGCTTTTCCCCCCAAAAGCACTTCTACATTTGCTGGCAAAATGAATGGAAATTCACTTTTGCCGTTCAGACACTGCGCTTTTTTGGCCACGCTTTTGCGGGAGAAAGCATGTGCGTAAAAAGAATGACCCTGTCAATTCTTTGCGCTTAATAACACGCACTTTCTCCTAGAGGCCCCATTATAAGGAGCTGGTATACGCATTGTCATTCAGACAATGCCTGTTCCAGCGCCTTATCGCAGGCGCTGGGGGAAGTCATGTCACATGGGCAGTGGTTTGAGTCAAATTCTTAACAGGTTCTGTGTTTGGGTGTAGGGAAACCACGCCCATTTTAAAGCCATGCCAATCTAAAACCACGCCCATTTTAATATAAAAACCACACCCATTTTAAGCCAAACCCTTTACTGAAACATATACGAATGGGTGCAATAGGACGGTTGTTAAAAATTGAAGCGATATTGGAACCAAGGGTGAACCTAGCCTCTGTGCTGCCTGAGGCGAGCTGCAAAATGGTGCCTCCCCCTAGTACATTTTTTTAAATCTGTAGAAATAAATCTGGTGCATACAGATTTATATCTTCCCTGTAAAAATGAGGACAATAGTGGGCATTTTAATATAAAGAAATAGAAAACAGTTGTCCAAACACAAGGATGTCAGCGCCATCACACGCACATACAAAAAGCACACACAAGAATCTGGAACAAGGATCATTAAAGGGAACCAACCACCCCAATGACCCCCCCCGGACTATTAATATCAGTCCCTACACACAGCACATACATGTGCTGCAATGATTTTTGCTAAAAAACTGTTTTTTAAAACTAAAGATAATGATTTTTAAAGTTTAAACCGGAGCGACGGATGGGCGGTACTTATCTGTGGCAAAAGCCGAGATCTGATGCAATCATCCTCCCGTCTCCCTCGCAGCAGTTATGGACAGCCCTTTCTTCAGCGTCACTGCCTGGTGCACGGGCTCGCATGCCCGTGCACACGTCATCATCTACAGCCGGGAAGCGAGCGCGCGCTCTGTCTTCCATAGCCGAGCGCAGGAAGTCAGAGCGCGCGCTCGCTTCCGGCTGTAGATGATGACGTGTGCACGGGCATGAGATCCCGTGCACCAGGCAGTGACGCTGCACAAAGGGCTGGCCATAACTGCTGCGAGGGGAGACGGGAGGATGATTGGCATCAGATCTCGGCTTTTGCCACAGATAAGTACCGCCCATCCGTCGCTCCGGTTTAAACTTTAAAAATCATTATCTTTAGTTTTAAAAAACAGTTTTTTTAGCAAAAATCATTGCAGCACATGTATGTGCTGTGTGTAGGGACTGATATTAATAGTCCGGGGGGGTCATTGGGGGTGGTTGGTTCCCTTTAATGCAATGGCAGGATGGCACAAGCTATAGACAAACAATGATGGTGGCACAGCAGTGATCCTTAGGCAGACACAGTCCTGCATCCTTATAGCACAGGAGGCAGCACGGATTGCCAACCTATTATCTATGGCATACGCCTACAAAACTCTGGGCGGCTCCAAAGTAGCGGTTGCCTGGCACTAACTAGTCAGACATGTCACCCTGCCGCACCGTCCACACACCACATGCAACGACCTGCAGTCCGAGCATCAACAAGTCGCCACTGCACTAAGCTGGTTAAATGGCACTTCTTCCCCAACAGACCACATCTCCTTCTCTTGAAACGCTTAGCCAATCACAAGCTCCGCACAAGGGGCTATCTGGAGCTAAAAGCAGGGCCTTCCAATTAGGTTGAGCAAAGGATATGGGAGCAGGAAGGTGGACGAGCGCCACTGACTAACCGCCACTCGGGAGAAACATAGCTGGATGCCTGTATGTACCAAGGGGCGGCATTCGATGTGGCGTGTAAGTTATGGCCAATCAGTCCTGCAGCAGAGGTGCATGTGAAAGGGACAATGCATCCTGCACCAGGGACGCACATAGAAATCATGGGACCCCATAGCAGAAGTTCTAATTGGGCTCCCCCCCCATAAAAATGTTTGGCTGGGTCACATAGATACATACATATCTCACAACTTTGCTGCCCTTACAAAGTAATTCTTCTCCTATTGAAGCCCCTAGATTCCTCTTTCATTGCCCCCATAAAGTATTATGCCAACAGAAGTTCCCCACAAACACTGTATGATTCCCCACAGTGAATTCCTACAGGCGCACAGTATGATGACCCTTCTGTAAGCCCCTCAACTACCTTGACACAGTATGATCTCCAGATGCGACCCCCACACAGCCCTCCATACACTATAATGGACCTATATACAGTATAATGGCCTCTAAACCTCTTCACACTGTATAATGGCCCCAACATAGCCCTCAAATAGCCTTGCATAAAGTATAGAGGCACCCTCATACCCCTCCAAAGAGCCCTCCACATATTTTAATGGTTTCCATATAGTACAATTGACTCCATATAGTCCTACATATATTATAATACATCATCCATAGTTCTTCATATATTATAATGCACCGCCATAACCCTCCATATATTAAAATGCACCCCTATAGTCCTCTATAAAGTATAGTGCACCTCCATAGTCCTCCACCTCCTGCTTTAATTATTGTATTGTACTTTTTACATTGATTCTATGCTTGTTGTATTGTATCTAATTACTGTACTGTACACCTCATACACAAGCGGCTCCGCTCTGTACACCTCGTACACATGCGGCTCTGCTCCATACACCTTGTACACACTCGGCTCCGCTCTGCACACCTCGTACACTCTTGGCTCCGTTCCATACACCTCGTACACTCTTGGCTTCGCCTTACACCTCGTACACACGTGGCTCCTCTCCGTGCACCTCGTACACACGCGACTCCGCTCCGTACACCCCATACACACGCGGCTCCGCACAACTCGTACACACGCGGCTCCGCTCTGTACACCTCGTACACACGCGGTTCCGCTCTGTACACCTCGTACACACGCGGCTCCGCTCTGTACACCTCGTACACACGCGCCTCCACTCAGTACACCTCGTACACACGCGCCTCCGCTCAGTACACCTCGTACACACGCGCCTCCGCTCAGTACACCTCGTACACACGTGCCTCCGCTCCGTACACCTCGTACACACGCGGCTCGGCTCGGCTCATCCAGCACCATGACAACCCACACAGCAGAGTCCTGCATACATGGAGGAGCATGATCATGTGACCCTGACTGCTCCCCTCCATGTGACATCATCACAGGTCCTGTAAGCACAGAGCAGGCCAGCCATGGATGCAGGAGCCACTGCACTTTGCCGCTCTGCTCCTCCCTGCAGTCACAGCCCGCGCCACTGCTCTGCTCCTCACAGTGTGTGGGGACGCCAGGGAATGATGAGAGCAGAGTGCCAGTGAGCTGCGGCTCTTGATCTTCCCGGTTTAGGGAGTCAGCTGCTGTTTTAACGACCGGCTCCGGCGAACCGGGGTGAATCGGTCTCCTGTGTTCCTTCCCCCCGTGTGACATGTTGGGGCTGTAGATTTGCCTTCACAGTGTATCTACATACACTGCAAAAGCAAAATAAAAGTTAACAAAAGGTATTAAAAATAAAAAAATAACATACTTACCTCTCTGCCGGCTGTCCCAGGACCTGAGGGGAAGACGTTTAATTGCTGGAAGGACCTTAATCATCTAATTGGCCGGTAGTGATCAGCTGATGTTTCACGTGACACATCAGCTGATCGGTTGCCACCGGTCAGCTGATTCAGGTCCTGCAGTGTTCAGACGTGGACGCCTTACATCCCGAGACACTCGGCAGAGAGGTGAGCATTTTTATATTTAATACCATTGCTTTCTGTTAGTTCGCTTTTGCAGTGTATGTAGATACACTGTGAAGTGAAAGTACACACGTCACACGGGAACAGGATTATTCCTGCCCCCATGTGACACTTTCCCCTGTGCTCCTGGGGGGAAAATGCGGCCTTAAAAAAAACTGTGTGAATGCACTGCATTTTTTTTACTGGCGCTAAATAGCACAGCTAAAAATGCAGGAAAAACGCACGCGCAAAAAAAAACTGTGGCAATTACGCTGCATGTGAACATAGCCTCAGAATCACTGGGATCCATTGAAGCTTTCCAGAGATATGACCTGATAAAGTGACACTGGTCAGAATTGTACAATTTGGCATGGTCAGGAAGGTGAAAAATGGCTTTGGTGGTAAGGGGTTAAATGCAGCAAAGAAACCCCCTACATTCGGACCACAGCACGGTGCTGATCATGTCAGGAGGGTGAGGCTGGCACACTGTTTGCCCAGTCTCTTTAGTGGCAGAGCAGTGTGTAGCACAGTCTGCCATTAAATATTTAGGTGTAAGAATGTTCTAGCTGTACAAAGCATTGAATCTAAATATATCGGTAGAGGTTTAGATTTAAGCTTCTGGTTTTAGTTATAAAAGTATATAAATAGGACACAGTCTGCACAGACTGACCGACAAAGATGTATAAAGATTGGAGAAACACGGCTTGCTCTGACATATCTTTATTTGTGCTCCATCATGCCAGTAATTGGGCTATAATGAAAACTAAACCATATGATACCATGGACCCATCATGTGTTATATTAAAGGTCTTGGTGTAACCACACTTCTATAAAAGCAGGATTAGATACCTTGTACCCAACAGTGAACGGAATTCCTTTAATGTGTTTTTAACAGTCAGATCTTTGATATGTGTGACATCTGCCTCATCTTGTCACCCTGGATTAAATTCTCTTTTTTTCTGAGAGCAATATTGTGG